>CM046037.1:87661727-87809160 GCA_025215565.1 Flaveria ramosissima
TGTGTCTTTCTCAGTTGGGCCCTCTTTCCTCACAGGTTCAAAAGGAGAGGGATCATGACCCTGTTGTGGATCAGAATATAAAATTTATATGTGGTCCAACACTAGGTCCAAGTTATGTTGTCTCATGGGGTTCAATCTTGACCTCAACTTCAGGTTGAGCTTGACTTGGTGGATAATGCAACTCAACAAGCTCGCCTTTCTTAATCTTCCGCTTGATCACCCTAATGTGCTTATCCATGGTGGATAGAGACATTGGACTAAGCTTCCTTCCGAAGAATCCATACATCTTCAAGAAGCTCATCATCTTCTGCCTGTCAGCGGAGTTTTATTTGACTCTTTTGGATGATGGCTTTTGACTTTGCAGCCTACTCCCTCATCTTACTCCTAGCAGCTTTTTGTTCTTTTATCACTTTTTGCTCAAGTTGCTTAAGATACTCAAATTATATGTATTCATAGGATAAGGGAAGAAGTGCAGATGCCTGATAGAGACCTGTGGCACTTAGGTAGTTGATCATGTTTTGTCTGTCTGCTTTCTTGTCTACCTAAGGTTGTTGCTCAGTTGCCACAACCTTTGTCTCAAGACTTTATTAAACTAGGGAGAGGGTAGGAGCATGTTTGTATAGTCTTTTCTGCCTCCTTTCTTCCTTGATCTTGAGGAGCAATTCTGCATTCTCTGCCACCTTCCTCTCCTTTAACAACTTAGTGTCAACCAGTTTATTAAATTCTTCTAAGGGAAGAAAGATGAGTTTATCAATGTTGTAGTTCCTGGTCCCTAAGTAGTTTAATCTGGCCACCCTCAAGTCATTATATTAAGTGTTTGGCCTGAGGGCAACCCTAATTACAGCTTTCATGAAGCCTGGGGACCCACTTGAACTCTCTCTCCTTAGCTTCATCTTCCTCTCTCTTTCATCCTACTCAATCTCCTCAAGAGTCAACTTTATTTTTCCTTTGTCACTCACAGACCTTGGTGACTCAGGATGGAGAGAGCTTTGGCCTTCATTGTTTGGTTCAACACTTAAGCTCTAGCCAGAGAAAGGTTATGAAGCATATTTACCAGTTGGTGCCTCACTGAGGGTAATGGGTGCTGAAAAGATTCCTGTCTCAAGGTTCATAGGCTCAACTACTCGGCCTTCAGTCAAGGTTTTCAATTCGAAACTAATCTTGGGGTCCACCTCAACATCCAGTTGACTAAATAGTCTTGCTTCCTAGCCTCTGTCTATATAGTTTGGATCTCAGCTTGAAGTCTTCTAGCACCCTATCTTGAATAATGTCTGCTAACCTTGCAACCTGCCTGTTTTGACTTGGATTGGCAAGTGGAATGTCAATCAGATAGGTGCTCTCATAGAATCTCAAGTTTCAGAAGTTGAAGATTTCCGGTTGCCCTTGAGATCTAGAGATCACCAGGGCTTTTATATCAGTGTCATGCCTCCATCCCAGAATTGCATTCTCAATGTGATGAGATGGGGTAGGCATAGCCTTTGGTATACCCTACTCAAACGGACTTTTTATGAGAGAGTGCTCATCAATGTGGACTTGAGAAGGTTGTTTTGAGTATGGACAGTTCTAAGTGAGACTGGGGAGTCCTCAATGTCCATACTCTGAGAGAAACTTCCAGGTTCTGTGATTGCTAGGACTTTCTCCTCCTTTTTGGTAGCATCACCTTCTTGCGCAGGTGAGTTGGAGGTTAAGTCCACCATATACACAGGTTCTTGTGGACCTGGTTGTCCTTCTAAATGGTCTCTCAGCAAGCTTGTCCTTGAGATAGGTGATCTCAAGTTGCTAGTCATTGATCCTTCTTTGTAAGTTAGTCACCTGAGAATCCAGGTGACTAACCTTTGAGACTAAATAGGTGCATGTTTTAGTTAGTTTTTGCACCTTTAGTTTCAGACTCCCCTCATCTTCATCAGAAGAATCACGGGGGAATGAGAGAATAGGACCAAAGTCTTCTTCCTTATAACAAGCACTATGTTCTTGGCTGCTGGATTTCCCCTGCACCATGGCAACTTCAGCTGAAGTGTCAATGGGCTGGGTTGCCATGGTTAAGGTCTTAAAATATAATCACTTGCTGAAGTGAGAGCCTCTTCCATATGGACCTCTTGAACTTGTTTAGGAAGATCCACCTCAGTAGTAGGTGAATAATGTAGGCTAGACATAGGAGTCAGGAGCACTCATCTGAGTAGGGGTGGAGAATAGAGACTCATGGTACTCACTGAATCTTATGTCTTCTTCATCATATAATTCAAGTTTAGGTATTGGTTGTGCAGGATCAGTTTTTATCACTTAACACTTGTTTTTCTCTCAAACTCACTTAATCACACTTGGTTTGATGATGCAGAATCCCTTCTAAGAGTTGATAATAATATACTAAGTAACTAAGAACACAAGAAGATAATTTTAAGGTATTTGTTTATATTACTTCTCAACTCAAAGTATTACAAGACTCTTACAAGCATATTACATGAGTTACAATGAGAAACTATATTTACTACTACCTACAGCCGGTTATACTTTGATACCAGCTGGAAACCTATGACTAAAGCAAATACTACATTGCTAAAGGTAAGGTATCTTAGACAAAGTATTATCTAAGATAAGGTAGTCATGACATGTCCATGACTTACCTTTTGTCACCAACTAAAGTTGATAACTGTACTAACTGATAAACAATGAACAGTGGAGTAAGTATGGTTAACTTCGGAAGTTCTTCATTGCCTTCGGAAGTTCTTCATCAGTTATACCAAAATTGTCCAAGTGTTTGGTTTTGGTTGCACTAGCCTTTCTTGATCCAACAAACTCCCCCTAGGCTGATGCTACCAAAACCTCACTTGTTCTGCTTCTCAAAACTTTCAGCACCAGGGAAAGATGTTTATCTGTCTCTTTGTTCTTTCCGGGTGTGGTGCTGAGAAGTTTGTACAAATCATTTGTGGACAGGAGATCCAGTCTGTCACTTTGAATGATATGCACCCTCTGTTGTGGCCCTATGAAAAGAGTTAGTTGACGGGAGTTGTACTCATACTCCCATCTAACTATAGACTCAAGTTTAGGACCTTTAACCATTTGAAGAAAGGCTTTGCCTTTGGTTGCTGATCCTTCCCTTTCATCTTTCTCTCTCAGTTTAAATTCTTCTTCAATCTTGGTCCTAGCGGTTAGCTCGACTAGATGAAGACTGCTCAGATGATTTCTGATATGAGCAGCTATATCAGAGTTAGAGGGGTTGGAGAATGGTTTCTTTGCTAACTCAGCAATATCAAACCTGCTTAAGTGTAGCAGAGATGAGGCATTAAGCATGTTCATCTCACCATTCTCTCTCTTAACAACAAATTTGTGAGAAGAGTCTTCGAACCTCCACTGGATTATCTTCTTTCTTGTCACAAGGGGCTGACTTGGTACTCCGTCCCCTTTCTTTGAATCCAGTAGAGTCACCAGCCTTCTTCTTAGCTTCTTCTCTTCTTCATTTAGTGAGTCAGAGTTGAGGCCAAGGAGTTTAATGGCTTGGTCCAATGTTCCACTTGGCAGATCAAGGAATTGTTCTCTAGTGAGAAAACATGCGTGTGTGTGTTCTGCTAGTGTGTGTTTTTCTGCATATATTAAGTGTATAATTGCGTATAGGCATATGTATTGTGTGGATATATGTATGCTGCATATTATGTTTGTATGAGTAGCAATGTGTGTTTTCAAGCAGTGACGAATCTAGAAGACAATTTTAGGGGTAACGTAAAAAATTTGTACCGTACATTTATATCAATAAAAGAAAAAAAATAACATAAAAGGGTCTGAATGAAGATCATTCAAATCAAATCCATTTAGGATCGAAGGAATTGAACCCGAAGGAATTGAACTCGAAAGATGTAAGGATTCCTTAAGTCTGATGCAACCCAAAACATCCAAAGTGTCTCAGCAACATGCACTAAGTACTGAAGTGAAGAATGCTTCGGAAGTTTTACACAATGCATTAGAAAATACTCTAAGTGTAAAATCTTCCGAAGCCAAGACCAATATCTTCCGAAGCCAAACATGAAGTCTTCCGAAGCTTCAGAGACAAAGTCTTCCGAAGCTTCAACCTATGAAGACAGATTTCTTCCGAAGACTTTTAGTACACATGCTTTATCTGATGTACTGTTCCATAAAGCACCTTTTCCGCTGCATCTCTGTAAAGTCACCAACTTACATGAGTTGGTGAAAAGGTCCATGCTTTTGGTAACTGTACATTGAGGTCTTGAGTCTGTAACTTTCCACTTTATGTACTTTATCCTTTTTGTAATGTATAAGGATGTGAGCTATGGCATGTCATAGTCACAAGGTCAAAAGGCAGATATGCCTTTTGATCCTACAATTGATTTTGTTAGTGTCTAGTCAATTGTATCCAGCTGGCTTTCAAAGTATAGCCGGCTGTAGGTTGTAGTATAAGTATTTCAAGTTCTTGTATCTTTCTTTATGCTTTGTAACACTTGTAAAAGAACTTGAGAAAGCAATATACTGCCTCCTTGAAACCCATACTCTCTTGTTCTGTCTCTTGCTTTACTTGTGTTCTTTGTATCACTTTGGTTAACCCAGTTCACTGTTTGATTAAAGTTTAGTTAATCTCCTCATTGTGTTGTTGTGTTGTAATTGTGTTAAAGCCCTTAAACGGTCCTGCAATTGGTATCAGAGCATTCCAGGCTCTTGATATAAGATCTAACCATCTTAAGATCCCTCACACACACAAAACTAAACTCTTCAAATGGCTTCCATCTCAAAGACTGATATGGAGACTGGAACCATGAACAAATCCCCACTGATCACTCTTGATGATTTTGACACCTGGTGCATGAGGATGGAAGGCTTCATCAGGTCTCTTGATTCAAGAATGTGGGAATCTGTTGAGAATGGACCTTTCATACCCAGCACCCCCTCTGCTACTGGTGCTGGTATGATTCCTAAAGATGTGGCCAACTACTCAGATGAAGATAGAAAAAGAGTAGAGATTGACAGGAAGGCCATGACTGCTCTTCAGACTGCTCTCCCAAACTCTGTATACAGAGGTTTTAAGAAGTGCAAGACAGCCAAACAGCTGTGGGATGCACTGAAGCTGATGTATGAAGGCTCCTCTGAAGCCAAGGAGAACAAGAAAGATCTTCTGAAGCAGCAGTTTGAAAATTTCACCTTCAAAGCAGGTGAAACCATGACCCAACAATACTTCAGGTATGTTGAGATTGTGGATACCCTAGTGGATGGAGGAGTTCCTCTTGAGAACAGGGACATTGTAAGGAAGTTCATGTCCTCACTTCCTAGGCAATGGACACACTATTGTGTGGTGATCAAGAGGACTGAGAACCTTAAGACTCTTACTCTTACAGAGTTGTATGGGATTCTCAGTGGATACCAGATGGAGATGAACATGCAAGGTTCATCTGGCAACTCCAACAATCAAATGGGTTCAGCCCTTCATGTGGTTGAAAGGGACAGCATAGAACCCCAACATCATCTCATATGCTACCCTGACAACTCACAAAAGGGTCCTTTCATCACCTTCCCGGAGACACCAAGGGAGAACTTTACTCAAGGAAGCCCATTCCAAGAGACAAGTTCTTCTCAAGCCTTTGTGTCTGCTGATGAAAGCTGTGGGAATTATCTTTCACTCTTGAAGACCTGGACTGTATCCATCCAGATGACCTGGAATACATGGAGATAGTTCAGCAGATGGCTCTCCTCACTCACAGAGCCAAGAAGTTCTACAAGAGAACAGGAAGAAGATTTCCAAGCAATGCTACCAGTGGTAAGTTTGGGCTGGATAAAAGCAAAGTTAAGTGTTACAACTGTAACCTTATGGGTCACTTTGCTAGGGAGTGTAAGGCACCTAAAGCAAATGGGGGCCAAACACAACCCAGACCAAACTACACTGACAAAGCCCCTCAGGCTGAGAAGACAAAGCAACATGCTGCTGTTGCTGTTGAAGAGGGAGGCTTTGACTGGAGCTTTCAGGTGGAAGATGCTTCTCCAAACCAAGCACTGATGGCTGACCATGATGAAGCCAAGGTATTGGAACATCTCTGCACTCCTGAATGCATTGCTAAAGTAAATAGATACAGGTCCTACAACTTAGAGATGAGATCTGATCTTGAGTCATTAAACATATTAAAATCTGATTTTAGAAAGTCTGAAAATGATTACAAGTTAAAGATAGAGGACTTGGAGAAAACCATTTCAGTACTTAAACATGAACATACAGATTTTAGAACTCAGATCCAAGATCTCATAACTAAGTTGACTGAGTGCCAGGCTGAGCTTGTGATCAGCAAAGCCAAGGCAGAGAAGAGTGTTCTTGAAGAAGAGACCTTCAAGAACATGATATCCTCATCCCTGCACAACAAAGTTTGTTATCAAAATAGACAGGGACTGGGATCAAATGAGATAGCTCCTCCACACACAATCTTGTCTGTAAGATCTCCTAGGTGTGGAACTTGTGAAGATGAGCTTCCTCTCATAGATCCTGTAAGTGAGGATGATGAAGAAGTGATAGTGAAGAAATCAGCTGTGATGACCAAGTCCAAGAGAAAGAACTTGATCAGGAAGAGCAAAAGGAAAGCAAAGAAGGCTCAAGAAATCAAGGCTACTTTTGATGCTAAGCAGAAACAAGTTTTTATCTCTGCAGGTTTCAAAGTAGTAAGGACTGAAGACATCAACCAAGACTCCTCAGCTAAGAGTCCTGGTTCTTGTTCAAATCATCACAATGCAAAGAAGAAGACTGAGCTGCTGTGCACCACTGCTGCACAGCCTGGACCATCAAACTCCAAGAACAGTTCACAGCCCAAAAGAACTGTCTCAGCATCTACCAAGATGAAGGTGGAGAAGGGATGTGACCAAAGCCAGTCTTGCTCTCAAAAGGAGACTTCTTTGAAGAAGAAAATGTTATGTGTCATGTGTGAAAGTACTTCTCACATTGCTAAGGATTGCCCATACAATCCTAAAAGTACTGTCCACATGACCAATACAAAGACTTCAAAGAGTCTCAAGAAGTCTCAAGCTTCGGAAGGAAAGTCTGTTTCCTTCGGAAGCTCCAAATCAAAGAAGAAGGTAAATGGAAAATTACCTTCGGAAGCAAAGTTGGTCTCGGAAGAAAGGAGTTCTTCCGAAGCACTGAAGTCTGCTGCAGTGACTGTAGATTCTTCCGAAGGTTCAGTCATCAAAACTTGTGAAGTTCCAAAAGCTTCTAAGGTTTTGAAGGTCAAGTCCAAGACTCCAAAGGTGGTGTGGAAGTCTAAGAAAGACCAAATGACTGAGGTTTCTCCATCAACAACAGCTGAAGATCCCCATAGTACAACCATAGGATCTATTACTGTTGCATTACCTTCTATTACACTTAATGAGCCCAAGACAAGTAAGGCTTGGGTTTCCAAATGTAACTAATCATTTTCTTTGTGCAGGAACAGCTCAAGACAACAGGAATGTCTGGATAATTGACAGTGGCTGTTCCAGGCACATGACAGGCAATAGGTCTCTACTCCATAATTTTGAGAGAATTGATGGAGGACCAGTTGCTTTTGGAGGAGATGAAGGTGGTTACATTTCTGGAAGGGGCAAGGTCACAAATGGTAAGCTCAGCATTGAGAAGGTAAACTTTGTTAAGGAGCTTGGGTACAATCTTCTGAGTGTATCCCAATTTTGTGATCAGAGTCATAACATGCTCTTTACTGAGCATGAGTGCATTGTTCTCAAGCCTGGAGTGGTCATTCCTCATGAGCATATCCTGCTCAGAGCCCCCAGGAAAGGGAACATGTACAAGATGGATTTGCAAGAAACATCTCCCTCTGGAGAAGTTTCATGCTTTCTATCTAAAGCAAATAGTGATGAGTCTTTCCTATGGCATAAAAGAATGTGCCATGTAAACTTTAAGAACATGAATAAATTAATTAAACATGATCTGGTAACTGGAATGCCAAAGAAAGAGTTTACAAGTGATGATCATTGTGTTGCATGCCTGAAAGGGAAGCAACACAAGGTATCTCACAAGCCTAAGGAAAAGAACTCCATCACTACTCCCCTACACTTGTTACATATGGATCTCTTTGGCCCCACCAGTGTAATGAGTTTAGGAAGGACCTCTTACTGTCTGGTGATCACAGATGATTTTACAAGATTCACTTGGGTCTTCTTCCTTAGAACTAAGGATGAAACCCCTGAGATTCTGAAGAATTTCATCTTAAAAGTTGAGAATCAATGTGATCACAAGGTCAAAACCATAAGATGTGATCAAGGAACTGAATTCAAGAACCAAATCCTTGATACATTTTGTGATGAAAAAGGTATTACAAGACAATATAGTGCTCCCAGGACTCCTCAGCAAAACGGAGTTGCTGAGAGGAGAAACAGGACACTTATTGAAGCTGCAAGAACTATGTTGTCTGACTCTAAACTGCCTATCACCTTCTGGGCAGAGGCAGTTAATACTGCTTGCTATGTGCAAAACAGAGTTTTAGTAGTTAAGACACATGGTAAGACTCCTTATGAACTTTGGCACAAGAGGAAACCTTTCATTGGTTTTCTCAGGTCATTTGGATGTCCCTGCACCATCTTGAATACCAAAGATCAAATTGCCAAGTTTGCTGAGAAATCAGATGATGGACACTTCATTGGATACTCTTCTCAAGCTAAAGCTTATAGAGTATACAATCTCAGAACTAGAATTGTTGAGGAGTCAGCCAATGTGACTTTCAATGAGCACACACCCTGTGTGGCTGGTTCTGGTCCGGATTGGCTGTTTGATCTTGATTTAGTTACCAACTGTTTTAACAAATCTTGTGAGCATGTTTCAGGATCTGCAGAAAATTTAAATACAGGTGATCCTGATCCAAGATTTGAGCTAGGAAGACCCTCAACTCATACATCTTCAGCTCCAGTTGGAACTACTTCAGCAAATGAGGTTTCTATCAGCACAACAATGACAAATTCAGCTGATACATCTGGTATGCCTTCAAATTCCAGCTCAGAGGCCTCTCAACCAGATAAAGACACCTCACTTGTAGAAGACAACAATGGTGATGGTGATAGTGATCAGGAATTTCTTGATGCTAATAACCATACCATAGATGACAACATCAATGATGTCACACACTCATTGGATCAAGTTAATCTTGATAAGTGTGATAATGTGGAGGGTGAATCTTCCAGACCAGATCTAAATTTCTCAAATTTGGATCTTTCTCAGCAACTTGCTGTGATCCCTCAGCTAAGGATCCACAAGTCTCACCCCACCACAAACATCATTGGAGATGTTGTCACAGGGGTAAGAACAAGAGGACAAACCCATGAAGCAAATGTTTGTCTTCACTCTTGTTTCTTATCTCAGATAGAGCCCAAGAAAGTTGATGAAGCTCTAAAGGATGGAAGTTGGGTTGAAGCTATGCAACAAGAGCTGCTTCAATTCAAAAGGCAGAAAGTTTGGAACCTTTGTCCTCTTCCTCATGGGAAGACTACCATTGGAACCAAATGGGTTTTTAGGAATAAGAAGGATGATAGAGGAATCATCATCAAGAACAAGGCAAGACTAGTTGTTCAAGGATACACACAAGAAGAAGGGATTGACTACACTGATGTCTTTGCTCCTGTAGCAAGACTAGAAGCTGTTAGGATATTCCTGGCATTTGCTGCATCCAAGAACTTCAAGGTCTACCAACTTGATGTAAAGTGTGCTTTCTTATATGGAGTGATTGATGAGGAGGTTTATGTCAAACAGCCACCTGGTTTTGTAGACCCTGATCATCCTGATTATGTCTGCAAGCTTGACAAAGCTCTTTATGGGCTGCATCAGGCACCCAGGAAGTGGTATGAGACACTATCTGAGTATCTTTGTAAACATGGATACAGGAGAGGTACTATAGATGGAACTCTCTTCATCAAAGGACAGGGAAATGACTTATTGCTGGTTCAAGTATATGTAGATGACATCATCTTTGGTTCAACTAATCCAAAGCTCTGCAAAGACTTTGAGAAGCTGATGAAAGACAGATTTGAGATGAGTTCAATGGGAGAACTCAACTTCTTTCTGGGAATTCAAGTGAAGCAGGTTGAAGATGGCATCTTCATAAGTCAGTCAAAGTATGTTCAAGACATACTCAAGAGGTTCAACATGACTGATTGTAAGATTGCTAAGACACCCATAGCCAGAAACCACTCCCTTGGTCCAGATCTTGAGGGGGAGTGTGTAGATGAACACTTATACAGGGCTATGATTGGGTCTCTTATGTATCTTACAGCTAGCAGGCCTGATATCATGTTTGCTACATGTATTTGTGCAAGATATCAAGCCAACCCTAAGATGTCTCACTTAATCACTGTGAAAAGGATTTTAAGATACCTCAAAGGTGCTTCAACACTTGGTCTATGGTATCCAAAGAATCCTAATTTCAATCTGTATGCCTATACAGATAGTGATTATGGTGGTTGCAATATGACTGCAAAGTCTACATCTGGGGGATGTCAATTCCTTGGTGGAAGGGTTGTCTCATGGCAATGCAAGAAACAATCCTGTGTGTCTGCATCAACTGCTGAGGCTGAATACATTGCTGCTGCAAGCTGCTGTGCTCAAGTGCTTTGGATTCAAAATCAGATGCTGGACTATGGATTTAACTTCAAAGAGACTCCTATCCACATAGACAACAATAGTGCTATCTCTATCACTGAGAACCCTGTGCAGCACTCAAGGACCAAACACATCAACATCAGGTATCATTTAATAAGAGATAACTATGAAAAGGGATTAATTAAACTAGTCAAAGTTCATACAGATGAACAATATGCTGATCTGTTCACAAAAGCTTTTGATGAACAGAGATTTAAGTATCTGATATCAGCTATTGGGATGATTAACTTTGAGTAGACTTTTTCTTAAAACTAATTCTAATTATTTCTTCTTAAAATATGTGTGTCCTAAGTTGTCTAGTTCATCACTTTCATAAGCTCATGTTTTCTTTGGATGTAAAATTCTTTTTGAAGACTTTCCTTAGATTCTTGAAAATTTTCTGATACTTCGGAAGATAAATTTTATCTTCGGAAGAAAAACATGTCTTCAAAATAAATAACTGTCTAAGAGATTTTACCTTCGGAAGAAGTCTAAATTCATCTTCCGAAGCTTAAAATTCTTATCTCAGACACTTATTCATTTTTAAGGACCTTTTCCTTCCGAAGCAAAATTAACCTTCGGAAGCTTTGTTTATTTCTATACAAAGCATCCAAGGGTTTATTTCTCTTCCGAAGCATAAATCTTCAAGACTCTCAGGAAAATCTTCCGAAGCCATTTTAGCTTCGGAAGCTTTTTCAATCAAAACTTCCGAAGACAAATTACCTTCGGAAGCTTTTCGAATTCCAAGAAAACTACTTTTTGAGCAAAAGTAAACTACCTTTTCAGAGGTGGGACCGACTTCCGGATTTCAAAGTTTATCCTCTTTCATTAACTTTGGTTCAAATCCCTTTTCACATAAATACCCAACGGTTCCCCCTCTTTCCCACTATCTTCCTCAATTCTACTATTCCTCTAACCTAATTCTCTAAACCGCCTTTGCTTTCTACCTTTCTTCACCCTTAAGCTTCTGAAATGGCCAACCTTAACCGCAGAAACAACCCAGATTTCTCCATGCAACTTCACAGGCAACATAATCAAGTTGCTCTGTTAAGCTCTGAGAAAGATGCAAGTTTCTCAGAGATTTGCCAATTCTTGACTCTGTCAAACTATTTCACCTCCCTGACCATTGATCCTACTCTATATGAGGATCACTTGCTTGAATTCTGGAAGACCTGCCAAGAGGTCATTATGGATGGGGAGAAGGCACTGTCTGCCACAGTGCAAGGGAGGACAATCTTCATCACTCCGGCCATCATTAACCAACATTTGCAGCTGGATGATGAAGAAGGTGAGGTGTCCTTCCAAAAGGAAGCTGTTAATCATTCCTTTGAGCAGATGGGCTATGAGGGAGATTTCTCTGTAAAGACCTTCAGGAAAGGGAAGGTCTCATCCCAATGGAAATTCCTGCTCCATGTGGTTATCCACAGCTTATCAAACAAGCATGGTGGATGGGACCAGATTCCTGAGGATCTCTCCTTTATAGTTCATGGAATGGTTCAGGGGGTCAAGTTCAGGTATTCACAATTTGTTTATACTAATTTACTTGCAAACTTAGACTCCTTAGAGTATTACATGTTTCCTAGATATGTTCAACACATTCTCAACTGTGAACTGGGCTCACAGTTGAGGGAAACAAGTAATATTCTTAAATTGGGACAGATGAAGCCCGGCATCTTTAAAAAATGAAGAAGCCAACTGTAGGCTTCTCAGGGGTAGAAACAGCCCTAGTCCCAAAAATGTTAGAGCTCATTGCTCAAGGTGACAACCTAGCAACACAAGCTAGTGTTGAACCCACACCTCTTTTATCCTTACCCCTAAAAAGACCAGAAATCACCCTCACCTACCAAAGAAAATCCAAACGAACCCCTGCTCAGGCTATTGAGTCTGTGCAGGCCCCCATATACTCAACCTTACAGGAAGAAGTGGACACTAGAGCTCCCACTTCTCCTGAGGAGCAAACCACTCCC
Source organism: Flaveria ramosissima (assembly GCA_025215565.1). Classification (NCBI taxonomy): domain Eukaryota; kingdom Viridiplantae; phylum Streptophyta; class Magnoliopsida; order Asterales; family Asteraceae; genus Flaveria; species Flaveria ramosissima. The sequence continues at coordinate 87,674,292 of CM046037.1, forward strand.
ATTACTTCACCTATCAGGGCTGAGGTTCCTCAAGCTCACCCTGATGAGCTCACTAGCCCAACAGCCTTAAGCCTTCACTCTGAGTCTCAACACTCAAGTGAACAACCTTCAGGGGACAGCTACCATCCCCAGCCTTTGGATCTCAACCAACCAATTCCCAACCTATCCTTCTACACTGATGAAGACTTAGGATTCAGTGAGTACCATGAGTCTCTCTTCTCCTCCCCTACTCAAAGAGAGATGAGTACCTCTGACTCTCCTCAGTCTATCCCACATCAGTCACCTACTACTGAGGTGGACACTTCTGAACTGTTCAGGATGTCCATATGGAAGAGGCTCTCACTTTTGAAAGTGATTACATCATTAAGACCTCAACCATGGCAACTCAGCCCACTGGCATCTCAACTGAGGCTGCCAGTGAGCAGAGGAAAACCAGCAGCCAAGAAACTCAAGCTGGTGGTGAGAGAGAGGACTTTGGTCCAATCATCTCATCCCCCAATGATTCTTCTGATGAAGATGAGGGGAATTTGAGACTAAAGGTGCAGAATTGTCAAAAACATGCTCCTATTTAGTCTCTAAGGTTAGTCACTTGGAATCTCAGGTGACTACCTTACAAAACAGGGTCAATGATCAGCAACTTCAGATTTCATATCTACAGGAAAAACTAGCTGGGAGACCTTTAAGGAGAGCTCAACCAGGAACACAAGAACCTGTGGAAGTGATTGACTTATCCTCCAGCTCACCTATGCAAGTGGGTGATGCTACCAAAAAGGGGGAGAAAGTTATTACAACCACAGAACCTGGGAGTTCTTCAAAGAGAATGGACATAGAGGACTCACCATCCTCACTTGCTGTTGTGCATTCTCAGCAACTTCCTCAAGTTCACATTAATGTGGACTCTATAGACTCACTCATCAGGAGTCTCTTTGAGGAAGGTATAACAAGGGGTGTCTCATCTCCACCACAAGGAACTGGCAACTACATCATAAGGTGGAGGTATGATGATGACAGATGAGCCCTTATACTTCACAGAGTTCAAGGCCAACAAGAAGTTTTTCAATTCCAAAGCCTGAGCTTCTATGAAAGACTGGATTTAGTCAACATGCCACTTGTCAATCCAAGCAATTCAAGACAAGCTGACAAGTTGGCTCAAAGAATCCAAGACAGGATCCTTGCAGAGTTCACTCTAAGAAGGAGACTTAGGCAATTAGGCAATGTCATCGGTCAACTGGATGTTGAGGTGGACCCTAAGATTAGTTTCATAGGGGAAACCTTGACTGAAGGCCCAGTGGCAGAACCTGAGACCCCTGTCTCATCATCAACAACTGCTGCAGAGGTCCAAACTCCATCTGAGACACCTGCTGGTGAAGGTGTTTCTCAGCCTCTCTCTGGCCAGAGCATGGAAGCTACTCCAAGCAATGAAGGCCAAGCCTCAATCCACCCTGAGTCACAAAGGTCTGTTGGTGACAAAGGGAAAAGGATAATGACTCCTGAGGAAATTGAGGAGGAGAGAGAGAGAGAGGAAAAGGAGGCTAAGGGGAGAAAGTTCTACTGGGTCATCTAGCTTCATGCAAGCTGCAATCAGGGCTGCCCCAGACCAAATACTCAAGATGATGAGTTAAGGGCAGTCAGGATTACCTACTTACAGACCAGGAACTATGATATTGATGAAATCATCTCCCTCCCCTTAGAAGAGTTAAATGAACTGGCTGACATGGAAGTGTCAAGAGAGATGAAGGAGAAAGAGGATGCAAGGTTACTTCTCCAATTCAAAGAGGAGAAGAGACAGAAAAGACTTTACAAGCATGCTCCCACTCTCTCTCCAGTTCAAGAAAGTCCTGCACAGGAAGATGTGGCTCCACAAGAACCTCAGGTAGATAAAGAAGAAGATAGGATCAAGATGATCAACTACCTGAGTGCCACAGGCTTCTATCAGGCAGATGCACTTCTTCCCCTGTCCTATGACTTCATTGAGTTCGAGTACCTAAAGCAACTTGAGCTTGAGCTAGTCAAAGAAAGAAAGACAACTAAAAGGAAGCTAAGGGAAGAAGCTGCAAAGTCAAGAGCCATCATTCAAAAGAATGCAAAGAAGTCTGCTGACAGACAAAGAATGATGAGCTTCTTGAAGCTATATGGATTCTCCGGAAGGAGACTTGGCCCCATGTCTCTATCCATTATGGATGAGCATATAAGGTGATCAAGCAGAAGATTAAAAGTGGAGAACTTATTGACTTGCACTCTCTTCCAAGTCAAGTCCCACCTGAAGTGGAGGTCAAGTTTGAACAACCAGAGACACCTCAACCAGCACCTCCAGCTGAGCCTCAGCAAGCTTCATCTTCTGATCCTAGGCAGGGTCAAACTCCCTCTCCTTCTGAACCTGTGAGGGAGGAACACCCAACTGAGAAAGACACTGATGATCAACATGGTGCTGCAGACCAGTCTTCTCAGTTAAAGTCATCTAAGAAGAAGAAGAGGATGGCTTCTAAACCAAAGACTAAGAAGAAGAAGCCAAAGTCATCTACCTCTGCACCTCAGGCTGAATCAGATCAACCTGAGGAAGTGCATGATGAGGCAGCCCAATCAACTCCTATTCAAGTGGCTCCTCTAACTACTGAGACACCCATCTTGTCCTGGACTTACTCTACCAATCTAGAAAGATGGAATGTTATCAGAGATCAAGGTGTTAAGAATGTCTACTCATGGCAAGACATAATCAACTTACCTCTGCATGATCTCTTTGAGATGAGAAGATACTATGAGAGTCTTGATGATCCTGACCATCTAATGAAGAAAGGAATGGTCTTGATTGTACTAAAGACTACCAACATTTGAAGATCTTCTAAGTGTTTTGGTAGCATCAGCCTAGGGGGAGTTTGTAAGGATTCCTTAAGTCTGATGCAACCCAAAACATCCAAAGTGTCTCAGCAACATGCACTAAGTACTGAAGTGAAGAATGCTTCAGAAGTTTTACACAATGCATTAGAAAATACTCTAAGTGTAAAATCTTCCGAAGCCAAGACCAATATCTTCCGAAGCCAAACATGAAGTCAACCTATGAAGACAGATTTCTTCCGAAGACTTTTAGTACACATGCTTTATCTGATGTACTGTTCCATAAAGCACCTTTTCCGCTGCATCTCTGTAAAGTCACCAACTTACATGAGTTGGTGAAAAGGTCCATGCTTTTGGTAACTGTACATTGAGGTCTTGAGTCTGTAACTTTCCACTTTATGTACTTTATCCTTTTTGTAATGTATAAGGATGTGAGCTATGGCATGTCATAGTCACAAGGTCAAAAGACAGATATGCCTTTTGATCCTACAATTGATTTTGTTAGTGTCTAGTCAATTGTATCCAGCTGGCTTTCAAAGTATAGCCGGCTGTAGGTTGTAGTATAAGTATTTCAAGTTCTTGTATCTTTCTTTATGCTTTGTAACACTTGTAAAAGAACTTGAGAAAGCAATATACTGCCTCCTTGAAACCCATACTCTCTTGTTCTGTCTCTTGCTTTACTTGTGTTCTTTGTATCACTTTGGTTAACCCAGTTCACTGTTTGATTAAAGTTTAGTTAATCTCCTCATTGTGTTGTTGTGTTGTAATTGTCTTAAAGCCCTTAAACGGTCCTGCAAAAGAGTTTTTGACCTAATATCATCATTATTATTAGAACCAATATCCTTAATTTGAAAATTTCTTTAAAAAATTGCCAATACGAACTTGCTTTCTCATCTTTCAAATCCTTAAATTTATAAGAAATAACACAATAAAATTAGAAATTTACACTTAGAAATGAAATAATTCAAATCTCTAAGTCATCTTTTAAATCCCTATTTCATATAACTAATTGCATAAACCCTAAATATTAAAAATCAAACCAAATATCTATTAAGCAATATCCTCCTCTTGAAATCTTTTAAATTTATAACTTTTATAACAAATAACACTTAAATATCAGAAATTGAACAGCATAAACTCTAAATCCTTAATTTCATAGTGTAATAGAGGAAAAAACTTGAATTTTTACCTTGATCACTTTAAGTGGGCGGTGATTTAGTAAAAGCAGAAAGATCACATGAGCAGGTAGATAATGGCAAGGCCGTCGCCGCCGCTGCAGGTCGGCGGACGGCGATGGTCGGCCGGCCGGCCGGCGGTGGGGACTTGGGGTGATCGGAGGTCAGTGGGAATTGGGAAAGTGGGAAGGGCCTATGCGGATGGGGGAAAAGGCGATGGTTGTTATTTTTCATTTTAAATTTTAAGTTTGATTGAGTTATAGGTATACGGACTGATTAGTTAGTTTTTTAAGTTGTTTAATGTTTTTTTGGGCTTATTTTAATTTTAGGCTTGCTAATTATTATTGTATTGGACTATTGAGGAATTTTGGGCTTATTCGTTATTAATGTTTTTATAAAATATAATGTTTTTATAAAATATAATGTTTTTTTATAAATATTAGACTATTTTATATAAAATTTTAAAAACTTTTTATTGAGTGTTTGAGTTTAAAAAAAGTTTAGGGGTAACGTAATATTTTCTCAGTGGTAACGTAAAATCGTAAAAAAAAATTTACACTACCCGTAAAAAGTTAAGGGGTAGCGAAGGCTACCCCTCGAGCTAAGGTATGTCCGCCCCTGTGTTCAAGGGAATCATGGTTGTGGTTGCAAGTATGTATATAAATAACACATGTGTGTGCACCACATCCATGGCATTATATATTATGTATTTTTATGCATAAACTTGTAATGTTTACATTAATGTTTATCGTGTATGCTGCTTGTGGCATTGTGTCAATATATATATATATATATATATATATATATATATATATATATATATATATATATATATATATATATATATATATATATATATATATATAATATACATGTTTGATTTTATTGGATGTATGTGGTTGGTCAAGCATAATTAAGAAGGTAATTATGTTTATCTGTGCTTGCGTGTGCATGGGTGAATTGGAACGTTTGGCCTGAAACCGAGAATACAAAACCGTAGGTTCGTTAGATTTATATTAAATAATTAAAATTAATATTATATATTAATTGAAATCCAGGTTGAGCGAAGACCCTAAACGTTTGTGCTTTTGTTTATTAATTATTGTGCATTCAAGGTGAGTTTACAGCCCCACTTTTGTATTATACTCTCTTTTGGGGGGGGGGGGAGAAAATGCTATTTTCATAAACATACAATACTTAGATTAGTAATACTACATATACTGGTTTACTATTGTGATACCATTACGCCTCATTCAGACCGTTAATGTAGTATTAGCGGGGTGATTGTTAGTAGATCTACTGGGTTTGACAAATCCCACCCAGGTTAGTCGCGCTAGCTTGATTGGAGGTCAATCGGGTGAATGGTTGGCCTGTTTTATAGTGTTGTGGTCTGGTATCCACAGCCGGACATTCATTATATTATTATTACTTTCAGCTCGGTGGTGAAATTCATACACATAGTGACTTGTTGTGGGCTAGCTACCTACTTATATGCTTTGATTACTTAATCTGGCTTTCATTACTGTTACTTACTCTTTTCTGATAAACCTGTGAACTCACCAACCTTGTGTTGACGCTTTAGCATGTTTCTTTCAGGTTCTTAAGGTGCGCACGAATAGGAACATCTCGCATCGTATTCATCATCGTAGAGTCTAATGAACAATCTACTTTTTTGTACAAATTATATTTATTTGGTTTGCGCGTGTTTGCGCTATTCATATGCTTCCGCATTTACTTTCATGTTTCGTATTTAACTAACTTTGGAAAACTTTATTTTAAATTAGAAATTATGTTTTAATAATTGTTGCGTCGTTTGGTGTAACTAATGGCTAAGATCCTGGTATGTCACGCGCCTAACGGTATTACCCCATTTGTGGAAATTAAGGGTGTGACAGATTGGTATCAGAGCCAATGGTTATAGCGAACTAAATTAATTTTGCATTACATTTGCATTGCATTTAGACTATAGCCGGATGCCTTAGTTACACGCATATAGACACGATTAGTTTTGTTTGTTGGCCTTGCTTGTTTGCTTTGCTTGCTGGATTTCTTGACGTTGCTCATTCCTGTGAGTGGTTCTTTGCAGAAATGGCATCATCATCTTCAGCGCCTTCATCTTCTTCTCGAGGCAAAAGGCCTATCTATTACGATTATGTTCCTTCCTATGAGAACCCATGCGTTTGGCCACTACGTTATAATAATAATGAAAGACTCGATTACGATCAACCTTTTGCTTTACCTGAGTACCCACCGGTTCATAGGTGGGAGTGTTACCCTCAGTACATAACTGATCTCATCCTAGGGAAGAATGTACCCCACCTCCTGAAAACTGACCTCGTACTAGGCCTCCTCCTGATAGGGACCCTAATGCCCCTACGTTACCACCACTTTCTTGCCCTCCAGAGCAGGCCATAGCTGCTTTGGCAGCCACCGCACATTTGGAGCGTAAGCACGTGGCTGAACTTGAGAAGGAAAACAAAGAGCTGAAGAAGACATCAAGCAAGACTACGGAGGAAATCGAACGACTTAGGACTCGGTTTGATAACTTCGTGGGATACTACAACGACCTGGTGGATCGTTTCAATGGATTGGTCGGGCAGGCCGATAGCGGTGACCAACGACTAGAAAATTTGAAATCCCACGTCTTCGCTCAAAACGCAGTGCCAGAACCAGAAGAGGTACCTGAAGAAGAAGAAGATCCCGAGGAAGAACCAGAAGAGGTACCTAGAGAAGAAGAAGACCCCGAGGAAGAACCAGAAGAGGCACCCGAAGAAGAGGAAGATCCTGAAGAAGAACCGGAAGAAGCACCAGAGAAGGGAGACCCGGAGGAAGAACCAGATGAAGAACCCGAGGAACAGCCAGACGACGAACCAGAAACAACGACAGATCTATTGATTCTCACTGATTTCCTTGCTTATTCCTTTCCTTTCATTATTTCTTTTATACCATTGGACTTTATTCTTTTCACACCTAGATAGGAAGGGTTGTTTCCCATCTGACTGATGCATTTGGTTTTTAGTATTTGATTTGATTAATTGTATGCGTATTTACAATTTATTTGATCAGAAATTATTATTTGAACTTATTAGTTGTGTATGTGCTAAATTCTTTTAAATTACTTGTACGTAAATGAAGTAGATATGTTGCATATTTCTTATTTTTGTATGTTGTGATTGTTAAGAATGTCTGGAATTGGCCGAGGACGCGTACGTGGTCGTGGCACCATCAGCATGACTCCAGCTGAGCTAGCAGCCCTACTCAATCAGCAGGTGGCTGATGCCCTTGCAAATCCTAACCTCAATCCGCAGGTCGCTCCGATCGGTAAGCAATACCAAATTTACTTCTAACGTTAATGTTCTGTCCTTCTGATTATGTCGTAACACTTATTCAAAATTCCAAAGACCTTATCTAAACTCGTTGCAGGACAAGGAGCATGCACCTTCAAGTCCTTCATGGACTGCAGCCAAACCCATTCAAGGGAACTGAAGGAGCAGTGGGACTACTCCGTTGGTTTGAGAAATTAGAGTTAGTGTTTGAGATTTGTAACTGCCTTGCTGATAGTAGAGTGAAGTATGCTGCCGGCACGATGGACGGTGCTGCACTGAGCTGGTGGAACACTCAAGTCCAAATGTTGGGCGTTGAGACTGCAAATGCTACAACCTGAGCATATTTCAGGAACTTACTTAAGGCGGAATATTGTTCCAGGGATGAAGTCAAAAAACTGGAAACTGAATTTTGGAACCTGAAGATGGTTGGTTCTGAGATTGAAGCTTACACAACTCGTTCTCACGAGTTGGCTACTCTGTGTCCTACTATGATCAACCCGGCTTACAAACGAGTTGAGAATACATTGACGGACTGGTACCGGAGATACAGAGCATGGTCACCACTGCTAGACCAACCACTATTCAGGAAGCTGTCCAATTGGCCTACAAGCTGACTGCTCAGGCCGTCACGCAAGGCAAACTGCCACCGCGTGGTGTTGCAACTAGTTCTCACGGTAACAAGAGGAATTAGGAACCTTCTATTAATGGAAAACAATCTTCATCCTCCACTCCTCAGATACAACAAAGTAAGAAATTCAACTAATCACAACCTACTCAAGACTCAGGTAGTTTTGGCAGCTACCATGGCAACCTCCCAAAATGCAACAAATGTAAGTTTCATCACAACGGAGAGTGCACGAAGAACACTTGTGAGAGATGTGGAAGGTTTGGACATGCTGCCAAGAATTGCAGGGTGAACCTTTCAGTAAAAGCACCTCAACAACAGCCACAACAGAACTACAAACAGTTTGGGTGTTATGAATGTGGGCAATCTGGTCATTTAGCAGAGAATGTCCGAAACTAAAAAGAAATGGTAAGAATGGTGCTGATAGCTGCAATGGCAATGGCAATGGGAACAACAGGGGCAACGGTAACGGTGGAGCCAAGGGGAGAGCTTTCATCATTGGATCAGGTGAGACTCGTAATGATCCTTCTACTATAACTGGTAAATTTTCTATCAATGGTTGTTTTGCCTCTGTGCTATTTGATTCTGGTGCTGATAGGAATTTTGGTTCAATTATGTCTCTATCATTAGAAGAACCCAAGACCAACAAGGCTTGGGTTTCCAATCAAAACTAATCATCTCATCTTATGTGCATGGACATCCATATGACAAGAATAACAATGTTTGGATTATGGATAGTGGATGCTCCAGGCACATGACAGGGAACAGATCTCTCCTTCAATAATTTCAACATTATGATGGAGGTCCTGTCCAGTTTGGAGGTGAGGCCGGAGGATATATTTCTGGCAGAGGAAGTATATCCAATGGAAAATTAAAAGTTGACAAAGTTAACTTTGTCAAACAGCTTGAACACAACCTGTTAAGTGTTTCTCAGTTATGTGATCAAAAGCATCAAATGCTCTTCACAGAACATGAGTGCATTATCCTCAAACCCGGGATGATAATTTTTCAGGATCTGATGCTTCTTAGATCTCCCAGGAAAGGGGATATGTACAAGCTGGATATGAACAATGCTTCCCTAATGGGTGAAGTATCATGCTTTCTTTCCAAAGCTGATGGTGATGAGTCAACACTATGGCATAAACGAATGTGTCATGCAAATTTTAAGACAATGAATAAACTGGCTAAAAATAACTTGGTACATGGTTTGCCTAAAAAGGAATTTTTCTGCAAAGATAACTGTGTTGCATGTCTGAAAGGAAAGCAACACAGGGCATCTCATAAATCCAAAGTTGTTAACTCCATCACCACTTCATTACACTTATTGCACATGGATCTATTTGGTCCCACAAGTATAATGAGCATTGGAAGGAAATCATATTGTCTTGTGATTGTTGATGATTTTAGTAGATTTACATGGGTATTCTTTTTAAGAACCAAAGATGAAACTGCTGAAACTTTAAAATTTTTTATTCTTAAAATAGAAATCAAAATGATCAAAAGGTTAAAATAATTAGAAGTGATCAAGGAACTGAGTTTAAGAACCACGTTCTTGACTCATTATGTAACTCAAAAGGGATTGCTAGACAATATAGTGCTCCTAGAACTCCTTAACAAAATGGTGTTGCTGAGAGGATGAATAGGACACTTATTGAGGCTGCTCGGACAATGTTAGCTGATTCAAAGCTGCCTCTAACATTCTGGGCAGAGGCAGTCAGCACTGCATGCTATGTGCAGAGCAGGGCTCTTGTAGTTAAGCCACATGGAAAAACCCCTTATGAGCTATGGAACAAGAGGCCACCGTTCATTGGCTTTCTAAGGTCCTTTGGCAGAAGTTGTACCATACTTAACACAAAAGACAATTTGGCAAAAATTTTTGAAAAGTCGGATGATGCTATCTTTGTTGGATATTCCTCTAACTCTAAAGCTTATAGAGTTTATAACATTAAAAATCAACAATTTGAGGAATCTTTCAACATTGTAGTTAATGAGCACACTCCTTGTGTTAGAGGGAATGGCCATGATCATATATTTGATTTAGAATTATTTTTAAACTATTCTAAACCATCTTGTGAGAATGTTTCAGCTGGAACAGGTGCTCAAAGTGATTCTGATGATGACCAATTGTTTGAGCTAGCGAGACCTATTCCAAGTTCTCCAAGGGCTGCAACAAATCAAGCTCCCACTATTGGCAGATCTGATCGTATGACTATCTCAAGAGATAGTGGAGCTTCAACCAGCGGTTCACCTGTTGACCCTCAAACTTCATCATGTGACACTGCACAACACCAAGCTGATGGAAGCAACATCTTGAAGGAACAGGCAACTGTTAATGCTGCTTCACAACAAACAAATGATGATGATGTTTCTCATTCATTCAATCAGTCCTCATTGAATGAGTTTGAAACAGCAGCTGGACCAAGAATTCAAGCTCCTGAGCAAAATATGTCCAATCTGGATCTATCTTTGCAACTGGAGGTAATTCCTATACTTAGGATTCACAACATTCATCCAGCTGAGAACTTCATAGGGGAAGTCTCTAAAGGCGTGAGAACAAGATGACAAACTCACAATGGAATGTCTGCTTGTACTCATGCTTTTTATCCCAGATGGAACCCAAGAAGGTGGAAGATGCCTTGAAAGATAGTAGTTGGGTTGAATCAATGCAAAAGAAGCTGCTTCAAATCAAAAGACAAAAGGTTTGGAACCTATGTCCGCTACCATCTGGTCAAGTACCTATAGGCACTAAATGGGTTTTCAGAAACAAGAGAGATGATAGAGGCTTGATCATCAAGAACAAAGCAAGACTGGCGGTTCAAGGATACACTCAAGAGGAAGGAATCGATTATACTGATGTCTTTGCACCTGTTGCAAGACTTGAGGCAGTTAGGATCTTCCTTGCTTATGTTGCATCCAAGAATTTCACTGTCTACCAGCTTGATGTCAAGTGTGCCTTTCTATATGGGGATATAGATAGGGAAGTCTATGTATGCCAACTTCCAGGATTTGAAGACCCACAACATCCCAACTATGTGTGCAAATTGGATAAAGCTCTATATTGGCTGCACCAAGCACCTAGGCTGTGGTATGAGACATTGTCTCAGTTTCTCCTAAAGAATGGTTACACTAGAGGTACCATTGATAAGACTCTTTTCATAAGAAAGTCTAGGAAAGACATCTTTCTCGTTCAAGTCTATGTTGATGACATCATATTTGGTTCCTCAAATGACCAAATGTGTAAAGACTTTGAGAGCATCATGAAGAAAAAGTTTGAGATGAGTTCCATGGGAAAAATGGACTTTTTCCTTGGAATTCAGGTGAAGCAAATGAAGGAAGGGTTTTTCATCAGTCAATCTAAGTATGTCAATGACATCTTAGAAAGATTTGACATGAAAGATTGTAAGACAACTAAAACACCTATACCCAGAAACCATAATCTCTGCCCTAACTCTGAGGTGGATGATACCGATCAACATCATTATAAAGCAATTTCTGATGTATCTCACAACAAGTAGACCTGATATTATGTTTGCAACTTGTATTTGTGCAAGATATCAGGCTGCTCCAAAGGTGTATCACCTAGTTGTTGCCAAGAGAATCCTCAGATACCTCAAAGAAGCACCTAAATTTGGTCTCTGGTAGCCAAAGAATAGTGATTTCAATCTCTATGGTTACTCTGATAGTGACTATGGTGGCTGTAATATCAACAAGAAATCAACATCAGGTGGATGTCAATTTCTTGGTGGAAGGATCATCTTATGGCAATGCAATAAGCAATCATGTGTCTCTACATCAACTGCTGAAGCTGAATACATTGCTGCTGCTAGTTGTTGTGCTCAGCTGCTGTGGATTCAGAACCAGATGATAGACTACGGATTCAACTTCATGAGAACTCCTATCCACATTGACAACAACAGTGTTATCTCCATTACTGAAAATCTAGTGAAGCACTCCAAGACAAAGCACATTGATATCAGGTACCATTTCATTAGAGATATTCATGAAAAAAATCTAATCAAGCTAATCAAAGTTGACTCAAATGAACAATATGCTGACTTGTTCACCAAAGCCTTTGATGAACAAAGATTCAAATATCTCATTACAGCTATTGGGATGATAAACCTTGATTAGTCTATCTCATTTGAAAACCTTTTAATGTGTAAAGTCTTGTGTCAAAACAATCTAAGCCCTGTTACAAAAAGTCCTTCTCTGAAATTTTCTCTAAGTATAAATTCTTCCGAAGAGGAATTAACCCTTAGAAGATATTTTACATATCTTCCGAAGCAAATTCCTCCCAGAATAATTTTCTTCTCGAAAGGGTTGTTTAGTCTCGGAAGAACCGATTGATTTCATATTAGATCTACTTCCGCAGCTTAAAACACTCTCCATTCGGAAAGCAACATTTACTCTCGGAAGTAAAAACTTTACCTTCGGAAGTAAATTTGCCTTCGGAAGAACATTACCTTTGGAAATGCTTTATACTCGGAAGAAAAACTTTACTGTGTAACGGAAATCTTTTGGGCCCCACTCTGTAAAAAGTAAAGATTTTGTTAATGATGTCGGATTATTTAAATGGACTAAACCTTACCGCCCCTGTCACATCTGCCTCTGAAACGTCCTATCATCTTATCCAAACCCCTTAAACCGCCATTTCACCCATTTAAATAACCCCGGCTAATCACTTTCATCTTTTTACCAATTTTACAGCACTAAAAGCTTCCTTCATCCCCAATTCACTTAATTCCAAACTATCTTCCTATAACTTTCTCAAATGGCACTTAACCCTCAGCACAACCAAGTCGCACTCCTTGATTCTTCAAGGGATGCCGACTTCTCAGATATTATCTCCTTTCTTACCCAATCATCTTATTACACTACTCTAATTGTTAACCCCACAGTTTACTCAAATCACATGGCTGAATTTTGGGCAAATGGTCAGATTGAAACCCTAAATGGGGTTAGGGTAACAAGATCGAGCATCTGTGGCCAGGAGTTGGTCATTTCTGAACAACTCATTAGGGAGCATCTCGAGCTTCATGATGAGGGCGCTCCTACAGAGTTCCCCAAAACAGATTTGGACAACACCTATATTCAAATGGGATATGGTGGAGATGTAAGCAGGTCAACTGTTTACAAGTTTAACTTCTCTTACAACTGGAAGTCCCTGCTACATGTTGTTCTTCATTGCTTGTCCAACAAATCTGGGGGATGGGATCAAATCCCATATGAAATAGGGTGCCTAGTTTATGGTTTGGTGAGAAGCCTCCACTTTAACTACTCAAGGTTTGTGCTGACCAATCTTATGGGGAATCTCCAGCGGAACACATTCTTCATGTATCCCAGGTTCCTTCAGCATATAATCAACTGTGAGTTGGACCAGAGTCAGCTTGTCTGTGCAGCTGCTCTAACTGTTCCTCAAATGAGACCGACCATCTTCAAGACTTTGAAGAGAGTGTCCACCAATTTCACCGGATGATATACGCACTTCTTCCAGGTATGACTGAGCCAATGGCTCCTGGTGACATCCCTGTTAACCCCACAGGTGATGAACCCACACCAGCAACTGCCTTTAGACATTGATCAAAGTCCCGGGTCATTAGGCTTCACTTCTATATCCTTTACTAACCTACTAATAGGAGCTGATGAAGAGATTATGTCTCTTCAGGGCAATGAAGTTGATCCACAACACCCTCTCAAGGATCAACAGAGCGTAGAGAGACCTCTTACCTCTAGCCCCCATCAGCAAGCCTTTACTGAGGTGAGTCCCACTGATGTGGAGGGGACTCATGTAGATTTAGCTGCCACTACTGAAGGAGCCTCAATGGCCTTTACGATAATGCTAAGATTACTGAGACTGAATCTACAGCAACCATGCCCTTTGATGACTCTGAAAGAGACATCATTGAGCAATGGAAACCAGGGCGCCAAGAAACAACATCTGGTGGTGAGGATGAACATACTAGGTATGTTATCTCATCTCCCCATGATTCTTCCAAAGAAGATGAGGGAAAACTGCAACTCACCATTAAAGACCTACTTTCTAAAGTCTCAAATCTTGAATCTAAGGTTAGGACTTTAGAGGATAGGTCCGCCACTCAACAACTTGAGATTGAAAATCTCAAGGCCAAACTAGCTGAGAAACAAATTGAGAGGTCTGTTAGGCATGTACCAATTCAGGTCTCATTGACCTCTTCCTCCAGCTCATCAAGCTCTCAAGATGATGCTACCAAAAAGGGGGAGAGTGTTCAGGGACAAAGCCAAAGACAAGAGGAACAACAGAGTCAAGCTCTCACTTCCTTAAGTTCAAGATACCCTATGCAACAAGCTTTAGTTTTTCCTGAGCCTCCTCCAGTTGTAATTCAAGTGGATCAAAGGATGCTCCAAGATCTCAATAGGTTCTTCAACAAGTTCTCGTTGGAATCTCTCATTGAACAGCCAAGTTCTGACTTGTCTGTGATTTAATTCGGAGCTCAAGAGCTTCAGAGGTTAAATGCACCTTCTACCACTATTGAGGAAGTTGGTCAACTTAAAGTCCAAGTGGAACCTGAGATTAATTTCAAAGAGGAAAAAAGGACTGATGGCCCAGCAACTGAGATAGTTGGGACAGATAGTGCATTCTCACAGACTTTCAAAGCACAAGTCAAAGCCCTAGAAGAACAACTTCAATCTTCCGAAGCTGAGATTGCAGCTGCGGAAGGAGTATTCTCTTTATTCGATGATCTAATAGTCACAGATGCAATCCTAGAACTTGCATCTTAGGTTAACAGGGAGGATTTTCTCACCCAAACCCTAGCTCAAACATCAGCATTAACTCCAGCTCCCATTTCCACCACTCAACCTGAACCTTCCTTCCAAGAACCCCTAAAGTCTAGCACTTCCGAAGACATCAAAGGAAAAAGGAAGATGACTAAGGAAGAGCTTCAGGAGGAAGAAAGGTTATAAAAGCTCAAAAGAAAAGGTAGACTTTCAACTAGAAAACTGCTAGCTTCCAGTAGCAAAGCAGTTGGAGCCAACCAAGAGGCTGTCAACAATAAAAGAAGGGTGGAAATCATTGACAGACTTGTCAATCTAGGAGCTGTGAGTGAAGATGTACTCCTGCTACCATTAGAGGAGTTAGTTGAGTTGGAAAAGGCAACTTTGCTGCAAAAATAGCAAAAAGAAGAAGTAGCAAGGTTGGCCTTAGAGGAAGAAAGGGAGAGGAAAGAAAGAGAAGCTGATCAGCAGCTCAGGAGGGAAAGGATAACTTTCCTAACCTCCAGGGGTTTCTCTTAGAAAGAACTATCTCCACACAACAATGATAAGATCTTATGGCTCTGCAACACAGAGCAAGATCAAATGGAGAAGGAGAGAAAGAGAGCTGCCAAGGAGAAGCTGATGTTGAAGAGGAAGAATGAAGAGGAAGCAGGACTAGCTGCTACCAAGAAGATAGGTGAAAAATCCTGGATGAAAGACTATCTCCGGGCTCATGGCTTCTCTGAGAAGACCCTCCAGCGACATGTCAGTGACATAAAGGCTGACATTCGCTCGAGGAAGAGGAAGGAGATGTACAGAAGGGGATAGGGGATGATCTTCAAACCAACTACTCAACCCCAACCTCAAACCCAACCACAACCTGAACAAATTCTTTTTTCATTCCCCATCAAAACCGAACCAACCACTGAACCTTACACCCCTAAACCTACACCATCATCCTTACCAACCTCCTCACCTCAACCACCTAAACTACCTATCCTCCAACCCAAAACACTAGCCAGAACCCAAAAACCACAACCTACCCAACAACCTCTCAAACCATCCCCTCAGCTTTCTAAACATCTCTCCTTAGAGGAGTTCAAGGCAATAAAGACAAAGCTCATCAACTGCACAACCTTGAGCGACATCTCCTGTGAGGAGGATTCTGTCAAACTGACTTATGTTGATGGATCCTCAGGTTCCCTCACTAGAGATCAATTTCTTGATCTGCCCAGAGGAACATTGGACCAAGCTACAAATCTCCTTGGCCTCAATTCAGATACTTTGAATGAGGAAGAAAAGAAGCTGAGTAGAAGGCTGGTGACTCTGCTGGATACCAAGAAAGGTGATAGGGTGCCAAGACAACCCCTTGTGCCTTGGAAAAAGATCATCCAGAAGAGGTTGGAAGACTCTTCTCATAACTTTCTTGTTGAGAGAGAGAGTGGAGAGCTCAAGAGGCTAAATGCCTCGTCTCTGCTACACTTCAGCAGATTTGATATTGCTGAGTTAGCAGAGAAGCCACTCTCCAACCCCTCCAACTCTGAAGTAGCTGCTCACATAAGAAATCACATAGGCAGTCTTCATCTGGCTGAGCTGACTGCTAGGACCAAGATTGATGAAGAGTTGAAACCGAGAGATGAGGAGAAAATGAAGGGATCAACAACCAAAGGCAAAGCCTTTCGACAAATGCTTGAGGGTCCTGAACTTGAATCCATAGTTAGATGGGAGTATGACTATAACTCCCGTCAACTAACTCTTTTCAGGGGGCACAACAAAGGGTACATGTCATTCAGAGTGATAGACTGGATCTCCTATCCACTAATGACTTGTACAAACTTCTTAACACCACTTCAGGGAAGAACAAGGACACAAACAAATATATTCTGTCCCTGGTGTTGAAGGTTTTGAGAAGCAGAAACAAGTGAGGTTTTGGTAGCATTAGCCTAGGGGGAGTTTGTTGGATCTAGAAAGGCTGGTGCAACCAAAACCAAATCACTTAGATTATTTTGGTGCAACTAATAAAGAACTTCCGAAGCTAAGTGTGGAACTTCCGAAGGAAAAGGAGTTCTTTCGAAGACAAAGTGTAAGATCAACTTCCGAAGGAAAACTCCAACTTCCGAAGACAAAGTATTCGCTTCCGATGATCAAGACTTAGAGTGAAAGATCAGAAGTCAACTTTCGAAGTATAAAAGAAGTCCTCAAGCCTCGGAAGTATAGAAGTCTCTTCCGAAGTAGAAGTGGCTTTGGAAGAACTTGTGTTGATACATATGTACCTAGTTTAGGAGCTTAATGTAAATGTCTGTCATGTCTTACATATATGTAATGAATGAGGTGAATGAAATACAATATGTGATTGATGCTTATAATGTTTAATGTTTCATTGTTTATTGTGTGATAAAGTATATTGAACTAACTATATAGGTTTGAGGTTGTTGTGCATAGTTCTTAGCCAATAATAATTGAGAAATGTGTTCAAACTTAGTCGTATCAGTCTTCATGCAAATGGACCATGCTAATGGACCATACGCATGAATACTTCATGCTAATTAACTACTCGCACGACTGAACCAGGAGACTGGATCAGTCGGACGATTGAGACATGAGATTGACTCAGTCGTACGACTGAACCTTCAGTCGTGCGTATGAATCAGTCGCATGAGTCAGTCGTACGACTGAACCATGCTAATGGTTCAGTCGCACGAATGAAGACTGCAAACCTATAAATACCACTTAATTCATGGAAAAACGTAACTTTAGACACATACTCATAACCTAGCCGTCCAGAGCGTCCAGAAAGCCTGTTCCAAGTTCATAGTTCGCATCTGATCGTTCTCTACTCGTTCTTAACGTTTCTTTAATCGTTAGATTGATCGGGATTGCGTTCTCACTGATTGGATCGCCAATCAAATAGGATTCCGCACTATTTGATCTGGTTTCACGCATTATCAGTTGGTATTCTGTACGTACACGGTCCTGACAAGTGGTATCAGAGCTTTGGCTCTTGATTTTGCGTGTGATTCGATTAGTCTTGGTGTAAAAATCACGTTTTTCATTCAAAAGAGTCACCTTTTTGAGTAAAACAGTGTTTTCGACGTCTCCAGGTCTCAAAGTTTACGTTTTTCGGCATACGAGAGATTAGGGTTCTTGAAAAATCGCGTTTTTGTGTCAAAGTGTCAAAAACCTTCGATTTTGCAAAAACAGCAGCCTTCAGTCGCACGATTAGCTCAATCGCACGACTGAACTCAATCGCATACCACATTCGTACGATTGAACTCAGTCGCTCACCCATTCATTCGACTAAACAATCCCATTCGCTTGTCTCCAATCGCACACTCCATACGTACGAATGAATCCAATCGCACGATTGAATTCATTCGCACAAGTCAATCGCACCTCCATCCGCACGACTGAACAACTCTAGTCGCCTGAGTCCATTCGTCTATTTCAATCACATGACTGAATCCAATCGCACGATTCAATTCATTCGCACATCTCATTCGCACGAGTGAGCCATACGCATTGTCCATTCGCACGAGTGAATCAGTTTAGTTCTAAAGTTCAAAGTTTAACGAAATGGAGGATCAGTATTCTGCGTTTACTGCCGGTAAGGACTCACGCATCCAGAACCATCTGCTTCTGGAGAATGAGGTTGGAAATCATAATAAACCGACTAACCATATAACGTTGGATGACTATCCACAATGGAAACAGCGGTTCGAGATCTATCTAAATGGAGTTGATCCTAACCTTTGGGAGTCTATTGAGACAGGTTATAGTATGCCAGTTGGTGCTGATGGTGTTAAATTAACTTTGGGAGGTATGAATGACGGCCAGAAAGTGAAGTACAATGCTGAAAAGAAGGTGTATGCCTTGTTGACCCGGTCAATACCAAAAGATATATTCCATCAGTTTTATGAGAACAAACAGGCAAAGAAGTTATGGGAAGCGTTGGAGAAAATGTATGATGGAAATGCATCGTTGAAAGCTTTAAAGGCAAAGGCTCTGAAGGAGTTTGACAACTTCTCTTCAATGAGATAAGAAAGCTTGGATGATGTTATCGACAGGTTGTACCATCTGATGATTGAACTGCATACTCATAGGGTTACAACTTCTATGGAAGATAAGGTGTCAAGTTTTGCAGATGGTTTGCAAGAGAAATGGGACTTGTTTGTGTCTAATCTGAGACAGAACAATATTCTGTCAAGATTGGATATAAATGACTTCATATTGAAGTTGAGAGAGGAAAAACTGAGGATGAAATACAAGTCACAGGAAGGATCCTACGACCAGAATCCTTCACTTTATAAGTCAACTCCCAATCCAACCCATTCAGGAGCACCTCTTCAAACTGCCTTTGTGTCTAGTTCAGCAGCTCCTTCCCATCCACTGCTTCAAGATCAAAAACATCAGGGTCATCTTGCACCCAATATATTGTGCCTGAAGCAAATGCTACTAAGTTTAAGACCGAGAATCTCGGTAATATTACTGTGGAGGTTGCAAAGGAGCACATGGACCTTCTAGCAGCGGTTGTTCATTCCTATGATGGTCTAGTTGCAAGGAAGATTGGAAATTGCCATCTAGCAGATGAAGACTACGAGCAGGTGGACGAAAATGAAATGGAAAGAATGGATATTATATGGGCTTTGGCAAGTGCTGTCAAGAGAGCCGAAAAAGTTTGTGAAGAAGACTGGACAGAACTTGGTAGCCAAAAAAGATACTACCTTTGATTTTGACAAAACCAATGTTACCTGCTTTAATTGTGGAGAAAAGGGGAATTTCAAACGTGAATGTGTAAAGCCCAAGAAAACAGGTAACGGAAATCCGTTCTCAACCTTCAACCGTCAAGACAATGACATGGTTGGACCTAGTTCTTCAAGTAAGAGACTAAGGCTCTAACTGCTCAAGATGATGAAGGACAAGACTGGTTTTTCCGTTTTGTCTCTCCTGGAGAATCAAACATTGCTTGTGTCGAAGCATTGGATGATGGGTCTGCCAGTGAAGGTGATATTGCAGCTGAGCAAGTTTTGTCAGATTCAAAAGAGGCTGTGAATGTAGTAAATCACCTAGTTGAAGAAGAACTCCGAACGACATGTTCAGAATCTCCAGCATCCGAAGCATCTAATTCTGGATTGATGGCTGATTCATCTGAATCTTCACAGGTAAGTACAAAAGATCAACTTTTTGAAAAACATGCTTGTAATGAATGTAACAAATTTAGAGAAAGCATTGATCTTAATTTTGCTAGGTTATTAGACCACAATGATAGCTTAGTAAATGATTTACAACTGTGCACAGAAGCTAATCAGATTTTAAAATAAAACGAGTGCAGTTATAGAGAGAAAATAGAACTTTTAAATAAACAACTAAGGGAAACCGAGGTTGTTGCTTTTAATCAAGAAAATGATATAGAGTTTTATTTAAACTCTTTGGAAGAAACAAAGAAAGAAAAAAAGCAGTTTTAGAAGTTGAAGTCAACTCATTAAAACAAAAACTGCATAGTTGGACCAGTTCTTCTCACATAGTTCAAAACTTAGTGAAAGAACGGAACAATGAGGAAGGGTTGGGTTACAAAGTAGTTCCACTACTACATGTGATCCTGTTAAATACAAAATGTAGACCTGTAAATAACAACCCAATTAAGGATCATGTGGTGTCCACTCCTCTGGTTAGTGATCCGGATTCCACGGGTAAACCGGTGAATTCTGTCAATAAACAGAAGGATGCTACTTTGAAATCTAAAGGTAAGATGCCTATTGTAAATTTGGATGAACAATTTGTAAAGGTTAATGTAAAGTCAGGTTCAAACATGTCTATTTCTGAACCCAAAACGACCAAACTAGTTAACCAACTACGTGCTTCACGTCAAAGTCCAAATAAACAAAAGGGTAAGGATGTTAAAAACGTTCAAACAATGAATTTTGTTAAAGAAGCAAAAACATCTAAACAAGAAGTGTCCAAACCCAATCAGACTCAAGTCACACCTGTTTCACACTCAACTCCACAAAAACAGTTTCCTCAATATGTAGAAGGAAGATCTTGCTACCGTTGTGGAAAGAGAGGACATATCGCTTCTAACTGTCCTTATTATCAGACTCCCTGACAGAAAATTGAACTTTATGATACAAAACCAAGTTCTTCGAAAAGGAGTTCTATTACTCCACCAAAGAGAATTAATGAACCTAAAGTTTAAACTGTAAGCCAGTCGTCTGTTTATCACAAACAGGGCTTACACAAAACTGGCTTATGGAAAGAAAAGTCAAGTCCATTGTCTGATAATGAGAACAATAAGAAGAATGATATGCCCTCACCCTCAAATGGACAGTGGGTTGAGTTTATGATGTGTGATTCCTCCGGGTCACCCAAGCTAGTTAAGGCTTGGGTCCCAAACCTAAACTGATCATTTCCTTTTAATGTGCAGGGTGTCCATTACAGTGCTATCACAAATACCTGGATTGTTGATAGTGGGGCGTCTAGGTACATGACCGGGAACCTGTCTCTCCTTTTAAATGTCAAACAAATTAAAGGGGGACATGTATCATTTGCTAGAAATAAAGGAGGATACATCACCGCTCAAGGCGAAGTGGGAAACCAGAAAGTCAAGTTTGATAAGGTCAACTACGTTCAACAACTATAGAATAACTTGCTCTCAGTCTCCCAGATCGGTGACAAAGGATTCAAAGTTGTTTTTGACAACAAGAAGTGCTACGCATTAAAGAAGGATTACATTATCCCAGAGGACAAAATCTTAATGTCAGCTTCAAGATATAATGACTTATATTTCTTGGATCTATCAAAGCCTTCACAACCGATCATAAAGTTCAATGCTTCTTGTCAAAGGCAACTGAGAGGGACTCAATCTCCCGGCATAGGAGAATGGGACACATAAATCCACAGAAGATGAATCATCTGATCCAAAATGATTTAGTGAATGGAGTAAATGTCAAGAATTTTCAACTGCCGAATTTTTGTGTAGCGTGTAAGAAAGGTAAGCAGACCAAGAAGTCTCACAAGGCAAAGAAAGTAAATTCTATTGATCTGCCTCTCGAACTTCTACACATGGATCTGTTTGGTCCTGTCAGCACAAAAAGTGATACTGTTATGTAGTCACTGATGATTACTCAAGATTCTCTTGGGTGATGTTTCTGAAATCCAAATCAGAGACATTTGAATCCTTTAAACAGTTGGTAACTACATTGGAATCACTCTACAAGCTGAAAGTGAGACAGATTCGATCAGACAACAGCACGAAGTTCAAGAACCAGTGGATGGAGGTGTTCTGCAAAGAGAAAGGAATTGTACATCAGTTCACATCTGCCTACACTCCACAAATGAACGGAGTCGCTGAACGAAAGAACAAGAGCTTGATAGAGACAACAAGAACGATGCTAGCCGACTCGAAGCTGCCTATCCAATTTTGGAACGAGGCAGTTGCCAATGCATGTTACACCCTCAATCGAGTCTTAGTGGTTAAACGACATGGGAAAACGTGTTATGAGCTGCTCCAACGACGTAAACCTAACTTGGAGTATCTAGAACCGTTTGGCGCACCGTGCATGCTGCTGAAGAAAACTCAGACTGGGAAGTTTAGTGAGAAGGCATAAGAAGGTATCTTTCTAGGATATAATATACCAGACAAGAGAGTTTATAACAACGCAACGGGTCAGGTAAAAGTGTGATGCAATGTTGATGTTCAGAGATACACCACCCCCTGCTGGAAAGGGACCCTCATTCTTCTTTGACTATGAAGGATTCTTTAAGTCCTTCAACATCCCTCCCTCCCTTCCTGATGATGAGTTATCGACTAGAATGATGTACGATGTCTTAAAAAAACCGTCCCTAGACTCGACAACATCAGTTCGACAAGGTGAGTCTTCCAGTCCTTTAGGGGGAGCACTTGATGTAAGCGACTCCTCCTCTGACGATGAAGTAGTGGAGACTGAACAGGTGGACCAGGAGGAACAGGTTCCTGCTACAGCAAGTACACAAGTATCAAACCCTGATGCCTCTAACACTTCGGAACCTCATACTCCAACAGCTTCAGATACTGAAGCTGTGGTTCACAATCTGGATAACGAGGTAGCTGTTCCCACCATTCTTGGATCCCGCTTAAATGTGTATCATCCTTTGGACAATGTCATTGGAGATGTTCGATAAGGAGTACAGACCAGAAATCAGCTATACTCAGCTGATTATGCCTCGGTAATGGAAAAGGGATATTTTCACGACGGCGCATATCGATGTTTTGTGTCTCAATTTGAGCCAAAATATGTTAGTGAAGCATTTAACGATGAGGCATGGGTTAATGCCATGCAAGAAGAACTCCTACAATTGAAGAAGCTAGGAGTATGGACACTGGTGGATAGACCAAAAGGTGCTAAAGTAATTGGCACTAAATGGGTCTTGAAGTGCAAGAAAGATAACTAAGAGGTCATAATCAGAAACAAGGCTCGACTTGTGGTTCAAGGTTTTAGACAAGTCTAAGGCATTGATTACAATGAAGTGTTTGAACCTGTGGCTAGAATGGAAGCAATCCATATCTTCCTAGCCTATGCATCTTACATGAAGATCAAAGTTTATCAACTAGATGTAAAGAGTGCGTTCCTTCACGGGAAATTCGTGAGACAGTATACGTCAGTCAACCCGAAGGATTTGATGATCCTTATCATCGGGACAGAGTCTACAAGCTAGACAAGGCTATCTACGGGCTCCATAAAGCCCTAGAGCTTGGTATGAGAAGCTCTCGACTCATCTTGTGAAACATGGTTTTCGCAGAGGAGTGATTGATTGTACATTATTCATCAAAGAAAAGGATGGCGACTTACTGCTAGTACAGATTTATGTTGATGACATAATCTTCGGTTCCAAAAACAAAGAGTTATGTAAAGAATATGAATCAGTCATGAAAGCAAAATTCGAGATTAATGCAATGGGGGAGATGAAGTTCTTCCAAGGACTACAGGTGGATCAGACACCAAAAGGAATCTTCCTACATCAGCCTAAATATGTAGGGGACATCCTCAGTAGGTTTGACATGGAGAATGCTTCAGCTGCTGGAACTCCACTTGCCACAAATCATGATGTGGCACCCGACGAAAATGGTGATCTGGTTGATGCTACAATGTATAGAGGAATGATCGGATCCCTTATGTATCTCACAGCGTGTCGTCCTGATATCATATACGCGACGTGTCTTTGCTCAAGATATCAGGCGAAACCGAAAGTCAACCATCTCATAGGTGTTAAACGGATTTTTCGTTATCTGAAGGGTACTCCAACACTCGGGTTGTGGTATCCTCATGAGGATGGCTTTGAGCTTATAGCGTATAGTGACTCGGATTATGGTGGTTGCAAGATGAATTACAAGTCAACTTCTGCAGGATGTCAATTCTTTGGGAGAAGGTTAGTCATGTGGCAGTGTAAGAAGTAGACATCGGTAACCGACTGAGTCACTCGCACGACTGAACCCCAGTCGCACGAATAGATGTGACCGACTGAGCCAGTTGCACGACTGAGACCTAGTCGCACGAATAAAGCGTACGAATAGGTCCAGTCGCCTGACTGAAAATAAAATTAGTATAAATAGGGTGAAAGTCGGTCGCACATTCTCACCACCCTTCAATCGCTCCCTAATCACCCGAAAGTAAACAAACTCTGCCAAAATTTGATTTAGTTGATTTCGCACTGAGATTGTGCTACTAACGTGTACTCTCATCTTCTACAGGTAATTAGTGATCGAAACCGCACAAAATGCGCGGTGTAATCCAACCCTAACAGACCCAATTTGAGTAAAATCAAGACATCTGTAAAAACTTTAAAATAGACAACGTAAATGTGCTAAATGGTTAAAATGAAGGACATACAGTGATAGTTAGGGTCCCTGCGAATCTAAAGAGTCTAAACACAACGTTAAACATCAAGTTTTGACCTAGATTCGGAGTTAGAGTGTCGAACTGAGGGTTATGCGACTAGACACTCCGAATGAACTTCAATCTCACGATTGAGCTGGGCGAATGAATCAATCGTCCAAATGAACAAGGCGTATGAGCTCAATCACATGACTGAACTCAACCACATGCTCAATCGCTTGGTTGAACTCAGTCGCATGCTTAATCACTCGATTGAACTCAGCCGCATGCTCAATCGCCCGGTTGAACTCAGCCGCATGCTCAGTCGCCCGATTGAAGTCAGTCACATGCTCAATTGCCCGACTGAACTCAGTCGTATGGTTCAATCGCACGATTGAACCAGACTAATCTTAGAACAGCTTAAATTTCAACAGATTCTATTATGGACTAATCTCATGTTTATGTCTTTTGTGTTACAGAAACATGACAGATAGGTGGATCATCAACACCAAGCACAACATTTGTGCTCACTTGGATGCCACCACTCAGAATGCTGCTGAGTTTGTTGGTATTATTGCATTTCTAAGGCGATCTAGGATCTACAGAGCCATATCTACTCCATGCACACCCTACCAGTCATTACAGCAGGCTTTCTGGGAGGGTGCATTTGTTGACAGATCTACTGAGTCCTACTGCATTCGGAGTACCATTTTTGCGGAAGAGATTGAGGTGATGGCAGCAGACATTCGACGAGTACTGGACCTGGGTGATGATGTTGCCCACCCAACCAGGTTACATCCTCTGACTGTAAGGGGATGTTTTCTAAGGATGAAGTACACTAGGGACATCAACGCAGGTGTGCTAAACAAAAGCAACCTGTGTCCCCAGTTCAAGTACTTAGCATAGGTCATTCTTAAGTGCATTGCTTCACGGTGGGGTGGATTTGATGATCTTTCTGACCAAATACAGAATGCCTACGTGGCACTGGTGCTGAATCACCCCTTCAGCTTCTCCAACATGATCTTCATGTACATGATTGAGAACCTTGAGGCCAAGGGTAAGGAAAGCTTCTGCATGTATCCAAGGTTCTTGCAAATGATCATAGATGAGAAGCTCCCTCTACTACCCAAGGAGAAGGACGATGATGTGATGTTAGAGGTTATGGATGACACCACCTTGGGCAGGATGAAGGTGTACAGGGGGAAGCATGTAAAGCCCCCTGTTAGGAGATTGTTTAGGCATCTGACCAATGCTGATTACGTGGCGCCTTTTCACAAGAAGTGGCATCACGATGACAGTGATTCCGATGTAGAGCCTATTGAGATACCCACCGATGACTCAGATGACGACGACGACCAAGGTGATGGTCAAGGCGGTGAGGCTCCAGGTGGATACGAGCCAGCTCCACTCCACCATGACTTTCAGATAGATGAGGAGGAGGAGTCGGATGAGGAGCCATTGGTGCGGACCATGGGCAGCAAGGTGGTTGCCATTGAAAGAGGGCTTGTGGCGGTTGGTGGACGCCAGGGTGAGTCCGGGGATGCTGTCACTGCCGATACTGATTCATCTTACATCTCGGACCATCCCATCAGCCAAGGGGGAGCATCCTCCTCTAAGGGATCGAGGAAGAAGAGGATGGCTCAGCCGCATGGGATGAAGAGCAAGCGAAGGAGGATTACCTTGATTACCACCACATCCACCACAGCTACCACCACTACTATCACACCCCCTACCACTACTACTACACTTCCTACCACTACTATCACACCTCCCACCATCACTACCACACTCCCAACCACCACTACCACAGCTACCCCTTCACCATCTACTCCTATCCCACCACCCATATTCACCACATCCACCACTGCCACCACCAGCCACCAAGCAGGTCCCTCAACCCACTCTACCTTCACCACCAGAACCACTCTACCCTTCATTGGGGTAGAGGAACAACTAGCCGCACTAAACCGGATGGTGCTAAAGCTGTTAGCTGCTGATGAGCAAAGAGCTACACAGCTAAGTCAGCTTGTGGAGCTCAATGCTGCTCAAGCACAACAGATTACCCAACTTCAGGAGCAGAATGATCAATCAGTTAAGAGGATTGAGGAGTTGGAGGCCAAGAACAAGAAGATCATGCTCAGACTTAAAGGATCAAAAGATGAGCCTCTGAAGATCTGGGAAGGTGAAGATGATGATGATGATGATGAAGATGATGGTGATGATGGTGAGTCTGATGATGAAGATGATGGTGATGATGATGAGTCTGATGAAGAAGATGACAGTGATGATGAAGGATCGAGGAGAAAGAAGAAAGGTGATGAAAATGATGAAGAAGATGATGCTGCTGCCTCAGCCTCTGCTGAAGGTCAAGAAAGGAGGACCAAGAGAGCACAAGACCAAGGAGCATCATCCTCATTCCCTACTGTTGAAGAACTGACGGATAAGGATAAAAGTAAAGATTAAATGTTTATGTATTTAAAAACTTTTGTACTTGAATCTTGTATTACATTTATGTAATTAATGTTTATCTATTTTTATCTAATGTTTAAATGTCTTGATTAATTACTAATGATTGATATGCTAAATGTTTAAATCAAGCAGATCAAACATCACAGCAAGATGAATATGATGTTGCTCCCCTGCAACAAATCAAGTCTCAATTTACCGTGATACTTAATTTGCAAGGGATTGTGCGAAGGTCAGTGAGCTACACTCCCGAAGAAGGAGAAATCATACACGACCTGACCGATGAGCAACTTGCGGACATGTTCAGACTAAATCCAGATGAACTGATCAAAGATGCTCCCGAAGTAAATGTTCTAAGTGATGAGGAGCTACAGGATGTCGATGAAATAGAGATTGAAGATGTGACAGCTGAACACTATCCAGAGTACACTGACCGAGAGGGAAATATGATCCCCAACTTGGGTGAGACTCTCGGAAGTGCTACATATGAAAAGCTGGATGAATTGGAGAAGGAAAAGGATAAGGTTGAAAGCCAAGCCCAAGCCTCGGATGCAGATATTGATTTAAGAAAGGCTGAATGGGCGGCTTGTTTTGCTGAAATACGAGCCCAACGATCAGCTCCAAAGCAAAATGCCTACACCAAACTCTACAAGGTCAAGAAACATCTAAAGGTGTCTAGCAAGATTATTACATGGGCGTATTTTGAGGACCTTAATGTTTATGCTGTAACAAGGGAGAAGGGAATAGAGTACTTCAGATATCCACAAGATCTGAAGACTCTCCCAGGTTTTGAGCTCAACCAACTGGCACGTTTGAATCTGCTGTATGCGGATCCCAGAAAAATGTCAGGATGGTTTGAGGCTGCCCTAGAGAAGGAATACCACACCAGATGAGTAAACTTCAGACCTCAACAACCGAAGATGTACATTCATAGGTCTGAAGTAGATCCCATATCTGGAAAGCCTAAAGTGGTGCTGAAGTGGAGTCCCCCGCACACAATGTCCAAGATTCCCTTACGGGAAATGCCACAGGACTTCACTCCACACTTCAAATGGTGGTAATATGATTGGAGAACAGGCGAAGCAGTCATAGTTCTAAATAGACAAGGAAGAATGGAAACTATCCGGGTATTCGACCCGATGTGGCTTACAAACTTGTCTGCAGAAGATGTCTACACATTATACAAGTGGCCACTATTCTATGACGCGCAAGATATTGTACAAGCGCTCCAGTTCCAGAATGTTATACGTCTCTGTTTTGCATTTGAAATACATGCAGGAGTTACTAGAGAGGAGAAGTGCAAGAGATTTGAGGAGCTAATGAAGAATGTCAGACGTTAATATAAACTAGGTCCAAAGGGGAGTTTGTTGATACATATGTACCTAGTTTAGGAGCTTAATGTAAATGTCTGTCATGTCTTACATATATGTAATGAATGAGGTGAATGAAATACAATATGTGATTGATGCTTATAATGTTTAATGTTTCATTGTTTATTGTGTGATAAAGTATATTGAACTAACTATATAGGTTTGAGGTTTTTGTGCATAGTTCTTAGTCAATAATGACTGAGAAATGTGTTCAAACTTAGTCTTATGAGTCTTCATACGAATGGACCATGCTAATGGACCATACGCATGAATACTTCATGCTAATGAACCAGTCGCACGACTGAACCAGGAGACTGGATCAGTCGCACGATTGAGACATGAGATTGGCTCAGTTGCACGACTGAACCTTCAGTCGTGCGTATGAATCAGTCGCATGAGTCAGTCGCACGACTGAACCATGCTAATGGTTCAGTCGCAGGAATGAAGACTGCAAACCTATAAATACCACTTAATTCGTGAAAAAACGTAACTTTAGACACATACTCATAACCTAGTTGTCCAGAGCGTCCAGAAAGCCTGTTCCAAATTCATAGTTCACATCTGATCGTTCTCTACTCGTTCTTAACGTTTCTTTAATCATTGAATTGATCGGGATTGCTTTCTCACTGATTGGATCGCCAATCAAATAGGATTCCGCACTATTTGACCTGGTTTCACGCATTATCAGTTGGTATTCCGTACGCACATGGTCCTGACAACTTGTTCTTCCGAACCCAAGTTACCTTTGGAAGACACTACAATTATCCAGTAGACATAAGTATGGTCTCTCTGACACTCCGCTGCAGACCTCTGAGATACTGCATGGTATTTTCTCAAAAGCCATGTAGTTGACCATACTTTATTCCACTATTTACCTTTATCAGTTAGTACAATTGCCAACTTTAGTTGGTGACAAAAGGTAAGTCATGGACATGTCATGACTACCATATCTTAGATAATACTTTATCTAAGATACCTTAACTTTAGCATTGTAGTATATGCTTTAGTCTTAGATTTCCAACTGGTATCAAAGTATATCCGGCTCTAGGATCTAGTATATATAGTTTCTCATTATAACTCTTGTTTCATTCTTGTAAGAGTCTTGTAATACTTTGAGTTGAGAAGTAATATATACAAGTACCTTGAAAATTAATTCCTTCTGTTCTTTTATACTTATTATATTATTATCAACTCTTAGAAGAGATTCTACTTCATCTGATTTGAGTGTAGTATAAGTGAGTTTGAGAGAAATTTAAGTGTTAAGTGATAAAACCGGATCCTGCAGAGAGAAAGAAGGCTGCCAAGGAGAAACTAAGAGAGAAGAAGAAGGAGGAGGAGGAGGAGGAAGAAGCTGGACTTGCTGCTATCAAGAAGCTAGGTGACAAAGCCTGGATGAAATACTATCTAAGGGCTCATGGCTTCTCTGGCAGGCAAGTGGGTCCTCTGTCTGAGAAGACCCTACAACGACATGTCAGCAACATCAAGGCTGACATTCGCTCAGGAAGAAGGAAAGAGATGTATAGAAGGGTACAGGGATGACTTCCATACCAACACCTCAACTCTAACCTCAACCTGAACCAATCCCTTTCCCTTTTCCCATCAAGACGGAACCAACCTATGAGTCATACACTCCTGAACCCACACCATCGATCATGCCCTCTTCCTTACCCTCCTCCTCGCCACAACCACCTCAACTACCCATCCCAAACCTAAAACACTCATCCAACAACCACCCAAGTCATCCTCTCAGCCTTCCAAACATCTCTCCTTAGAGGAATTCAAGGAGATCAAGACGGAGCTCATCAAATGTACAACTTTGAGCGATATCTCTTGTGAGGAGGGGTCAGTCAAGCTAACCTATGTTGATGGCTCCTCATGTTCCCTCACTACCTATGTTGATAGCTCCTAATGTTCCCTCACTAGAGAACAATTCCTTGATCTGCCAAGAGGAACATTGGACCAAGCTGTTAAACTCCTTGGCCTCAACTCTGACTCACTAAATGAAGAAGAGAAGAAGCTAAGTAGAAGGCAGGAGACTCTACTGGATTCAAAGAAAGGGGACAGAGTACCAAGTCAGCCTCTTGGGCCAAGAAAGAAGATAATCTAGTGGAGGTTTGAATACTCTTCTCACAACTTTGTTGTTCGGAGAGAGAATGGTGAGATGAACAGGCTTAATGCCTCATCTCTGCTACACTTAAGCAGGTTTGATATTGCTGAGTTAGCAGAGAAACCATTCTTCATGTAACATCTTGTACTTTTCGTTAATTAAAATTTAACATCTTTTATTCTTGTAAGGACCATTGTTGTCATTTATGAAAAATATGGATTATTCATGCTTATTTCTTTGTTGCTTTAATTTTTATATAAAAGTAACAATCCAACTATTAAATTGAATAATGATAACAATTATAACAAAATAACTAATATAATATATAACCTACTACTACTACTACTACTACTACTACTACTACTACTACTACTACTACTACTACTACTACTACTACTACTACTACTACTACTACTACTACTACTACTACTACTACTACTACTACTACTACTACTACTACTACTACTACTACTACTACTACTACTACTACTACTACTACTACTACTACTACTACTACTACTACTACTACTACTACTACTACTACTACTACTACTACTACTACTACTACTACTACTACTACTACTACTACTACTACTACTACTACTACTACTACTACTACTACTACTACTACTACTACTACTACTACTACTACTACTACTACTACTACTACTACTACTACTACTACTACTACTACTACTACTACTACTACTACTACTACTACTACTACTACTACTACTACTACTACTACTACTACTACTACTACTACTACTACTACTACTACTACTACTACTACTACTACTACTACTACTACTACTACTACTACTACTACTACTACTACTACTACTACTACTACTACTACTACTACTACTACTACTACTACTACTACACTACTACTACTACTACTACTACTACTACTACTACTACTACTACTACTACTACTACTACTACTACTACTACTACTACTACTACTACTACTACTACTACTACTACTACTACTACTACTACTACTACTACTACTACTACTACTACTACTACTACTACTACTACTACTACTACTACTACTACTACTACTACTAACTACTACTACTACTACTACTACTACTACTACTACTACTACTACTACTACTACTACTACTACTACTACTACTACTACTACTACTACTACTACTACTACTACTACTACTACTACTACTACTACTACTACTACTACTACTACTACTACTACTACTACTACTACTACTACTACTACTACTACTACTACTACTACTACTACTACTACTACTACTACTACTACTACTACTACTACTACTACTACTACTACTACTACTACTACTACTACTACTACTACTACTACTACTACTACTACTACTACTACTACTACTACTACTACTACTACTACTACTACTACTACTACTACTACTACTACTACTACTACTACTACTACTACTACTACTACTACTACTACTACTACTACTACTACTACTACTACTACTACTACTACTACTACTACTACTACTACTACTACTACTACTACTACTACTACTACTACTACTACTACTACTACTACTACTACTACTACTACTACTACTACTACTACTACTACTACTACTACTACTACTACTACTACTACTACTACTACTACTACTACTACTACTACTACTACTACTACTACTACTACTACTACTACTACTACTACTACTACTACTACTACTACTACTACTACTACTACTACTACTACTACTACTACTACTACTACTACTACTACTACTACTACTACTACTACTACTACTACTACTACTACTACTACTACTACTACTACTACTACTACTACTACTACTACTACTACTACTACTACTACTACTACTACTACTACTACTACTACTACTACTACTACTACTACTACTACTACTACTACTACTACTACTACTACTACTACTACTACTACTACTACTACTACTACTACTACTACTACTACTACTACTACTACTACTACTACTACTACTACTACTACTACTACTACTACTACTACTACTACTACTACTACTACTACTACTACTACTACTACTACTACTACTACTACTACTACTACTACTACTACTACTACTACTACTACTACTACTACTACTACTACTACTACTACTACTACTACTACTACTACTACTACTACTACTACTACTACTACTACTACTACTACTACTACTACTACTACTACTACTACTACTACTACTACTACTACTACTACTACTACTACTACTACTACTACTACTACTACTACTACTACTACTACTACTACTACTACTACTACTACTACTACTACTACTACTACTACTACTACTACTACTACTACTACTACTACTACTACTACTACTACTACTACTACTACTACTACTACTACTACTACTACTACTACTACTACTACTACTACTACTACTACTACTACTACTACTACTACTACTACTACTACTACTACTACTACTACTACTACTACTACTACTACTACTACTACTACTACTACTACTACTACTACTACTACTACTACTACTACTACTACTACTACTACTACTACTACTACTACTACTACTACTACTACTACTACTACTACTACTACTACTACTACTACTACTACTACTACTACTACTACTACTACTACTACTACTACTACTACTACTACTACTACTACTACTACTACTACTACTACTACTACTACTACTACTACTACTACTACTACTACTACTACTACTACTACTACTACTACTACTACTACTACTACTACTACTACTACTACTACTACTACTACTACTACTACTACTACTACTACTACTACTACTACTACTACTACTACTACTACTACTACTACTACTACTACTACTACTACTACTACTACTACTACTACTACTACTACTACTACTACTACTACTACTACTACTACTACTACTACTACTACTACTACTACTACTACTACTACTACTACTACTACTACTACTACTACTACTACTACTACTACTACTACTACTACTACTACTACTACTACTACTACTACTACTACTACTACTACTACTACTACTACTACTACTACTACTACTACTACTACTACTACTACTACTACTACTACTACTACTACTACTACTACTACTACTACTACTACTACTACTACTACTACTACTACTACTACTACTACTACTACTACTACTACTACTACTACTACTACTACTACTACTACTACTACTACTACTACTACTACTACTACTACTACTACTACTACTACTACTACTACTACTACTACTACTACTACTACTACTACTACTACTACTACTACTACTACTACTACTACTACTACTACTACTACTACTACTACTACTACTACTACTACTACTACTACTACTACTACTACTACTACTACTACTACTACTACTACTACTACTACTACTACTACTACTACTACTACTACTACTACTACTACTACTACTACTACTACTACTACTACTACTACTACTACTACTACTACTACTACTACTACTACTACTACTACTACTACTACTACTACTACTACTACTACTACTACTACTACTACTACTACTACTACTACTACTACTACTACTACTACTACTACTACTACTACTACTACTACTACTACTACTACTACTACTACTACTACTACTACTACTACTACTACTACTACTACTACTACTACTACTACTACTACTACTACTACTACTACTACTACTACTACTACTACTACTACTACTACTACTACTACTACTACTACTACTACTACTACTACTACTACTACTACTACTACTACTACTACTACTACTACTACTACTACTACTACTACTACTACTACTACTACTACTACTACTACTACTACTACTACTACTACTACTACTACTACTACTACTACTACTACTACTACTACTACTACTACTACTACTACTACTACTACTACTACTACTACTACTACTACTACTACTACTACTACTACTACTACTACTACTACTACTACTACTACTACTACTACTACTACTACTACTACTACTACTACTACTACTACTACTACTACTACTACTACTACTACTACTACTACTACTACTACTACTACTACTACTACTACTACTACTACTACTACTACTACTACTACTACTACTACTACTACTACTACTACTACTACTACTACTACTACTACTACTACTACTACTACTACTACTACTACTACTACTACTACTACTACTACTACTACTACTACTACTACTACTACTACTACTACTACTACTACTACTACTACTACTACTACTACTACTACTACTACTACTACTACTACTACTACTACTACTACTACTACTACTACTACTACTACTACTACTACTACTACTACTACTACTACTACTACTACTACTACTACTACTACTACTACTACTACTACTACTACTACTACTACTACTACTACTACTACTACTACTACTACTACTACTACTACTACTACTACTACTACTACTACTACTACTACTACTACTACTACTACTACTACTACTACTACTACTACTACTACTACTACTACTACTACTACTACTACTACTACTACTACTACTACTACTACTACTACTACTACTACTACTACTACTACTACTACTACTACTACTACTACTACTACTACTACTACTACTACTACTACTACTACTACTACTACTACTACTACTACTACTACTACTACTACTACTACTACTACTACTACTACTACTACTACTACTACTACTACTACTACTACTACTACTACTACTACTACTACTACTACTACTACTACTACTACTACTACTACTACTACTACTACTACTACTACTACTACTACTACTACTACTACTACTACTACTACTACTACTACTACTACTACTACTACTACTACTACTACTACTACTACTACTACTACTACTACTACTACTACTACTACTACTACTACTACTACTACTACTACTACTACTACTACTACTACTACTACTACTACTACTACTACTACTACTACTACTACTACTACTACTACTACTACTACTACTACTACTACTACTACTACTACTACTACTACTACTACTACTACTACTACTACTACTACTACTACTACTACTACTACTACTACTACTACTACTACTACTACTACTACTACTACTACTACTACTACTACTACTACTACTACTACTACTACTACTACTACTACTACTACTACTACTACTACTACTACTACTACTACTACTACTACTACTACTACTACTACTACTACTACTACTACTACTACTACTACTACTACTACTACTACTACTACTACTACTACTACTACTACTACTACTACTACTACTACTACTACTACTACTACTACTACTACTACTACTACTACTACTACTACTACTACTACTACTACTACTACTACTACTACTACTACTACTACTACTACTACTACTACTACTACTACTACTACTACTACTACTACTACTACTACTACTACTACTACTACTACTACTACTACTACTACTACTACTACTACTACTACTACTACTACTACTACTACTACTACTACTACTACTACTACTACTACTACTACTACTACTACTACTACTACTACTACTACTACTACTACTACTACTACTACTACTACTACTACTACTACTACTACTACTACTACTACTACTACTACTACTACTACTACTACTACTACTACTACTACTACTACTACTACTACTACTACTACTACTACTACTACTACTACTACTACTACTACTACTACTACTACTACTACTACTACTACTACTACTACTACTACTACTACTACTACTACTACTACTACTACTACTACTACTACTACTACTACTACTACTACTACTACTACTACTACTACTACTACTACTACTACTACTACTACTACTACTACTACTACTACTACTACTACTACTACTACTACTACTACTACTACTAC
Organism: Flaveria ramosissima; assembly: GCA_025215565.1. Classification (NCBI taxonomy): domain Eukaryota; kingdom Viridiplantae; phylum Streptophyta; class Magnoliopsida; order Asterales; family Asteraceae; genus Flaveria; species Flaveria ramosissima. Next base: position 87,710,726 of record CM046037.1, read on the forward strand.
TACTACTACTACTACTACTACTACTACTACTACTACTACTACTACTACTACTACTACTACTACTACTACTACTACTACTACTACTACTACTACTACTACTACTACTACTACTACTACTACTACTACTACTACTACTACTACTACTACTACTACTACTACTACTACTACTACTACTACTACTACTACTACTACTACTACTACTACTACTACTACTACTACTACTACTACTACTACTACTACTACTACTACTACTACTACTACTACTACTACTACTACTACTACTACTACTACTACTACTACTACTACTACTACTACTACTACTACTACTACTACTACTACTACTACTACTACTACTACTACTACTACTACTACTACTACTACTACTACTACTACTACTACTACTACTACTACTACTACTACTACTACTACTACTACTACTACTACTACTACTACTACTACTACTACTACTACTACTACTACTACTACTACTACTACTACTACTACTACTACTACTACTACTACTACTACTACTACTACTACTACTACTACTACTACTACTACTACTACTACTACTACTACTACTACTACTACTACTACTACTACTACTACTACTACTACTACTACTACTACTACTACTACTACTACTACTACTACTACTACTACTACTACTACTACTACTACTACTACTACTACTACTACTACTACTACTACTACTACTACTACTACTACTACTACTACTACTACTACTACTACTACTACTACTACTACTACTACTACTACTACTACTACTACTACTACTACTACTACTACTACTACTACTACTACTACTACTACTACTACTACTACTACTACTACTACTACTACTACTACTACTACTACTACTACTACTACTACTACTACTACTACTACTACTACTACTACTACTACTACTACTACTACTACTACTACTACTACTACTACTACTACTACTACTACTACTACTACTACTACTACTACTACTACTACTACTACTACTACTACTACTACTACTACTACTACTACTACTACTACTACTACTACTACTACTACTACTACTACTACTACTACTACTACTACTACTACTACTACTACTACTACTACTACTACTACTACTACTACTACTACTACTACTACTACTACTACTACTACTACTACTACTACTACTACTACTACTACTACTACTACTACTACTACTACTACTACTACTACTACTACTACTACTACTACTACTACTACTACTACTACTACTACTACTACTACTACTACTACTACTACTACTACTACTACTACTACTACTACTACTACTACTACTACTACTACTACTACTACTACTACTACTACTACTACTACTACTACTACTACTACTACTACTACTACTACTACTACTACTACTACTACTACTACTACTACTACTACTACTACTACTACTACTACTACTACTACTACTACTACTACTACTACTACTACTACTACTACTACTACTACTACTACTACTACTACTACTACTACTACTACTACTACTACTACTACTACTACTACTACTACTACTACTACTACTACTACTACTACTACTACTACTACTACTACTACTACTACTACTACTACTACTACTACTACTACTACTACTACTACTACTACTACTACTACTACTACTACTACTACTACTACTACTACTACTACTACTACTACTACTACTACTACTACTACTACTACTACTACTACTACTACTACTACTACTACTACTACTACTACTACTACTACTACTACTACTACTACTACTACTACTACTACTACTACTACTACTACTACTACTACTACTACTACTACTACTACTACTACTACTACTACTACTACTACTACTACTACTACTACTACTACTACTACTACTACTACTACTACTACTACTACTACTACTACTACTACTACTACTACTACTACTACTACTACTACTACTACTACTACTACTACTACTACTACTACTACTACTACTACTACTACTACTACTACTACTACTACTACTACTACTACTACTACTACTACTACTACTACTACTACTACTACTACTACTACTACTACTACTACTACTACTACTACTACTACTACTACTACTACTACTACTACTACTACTACTACTACTACTACTACTACTACTACTACTACTACTACTACTACTACTACTACTACTACTACTACTACTACTACTACTACTACTACTACTACTACTACTACTACTACTACTACTACTACTACTACTACTACTACTACTACTACTACTACTACTACTACTACTACTACTACTACTACTACTACTACTACTACTACTACTACTACTACTACTACTACTACTACTACTACTACTACTACTACTACTACTACTACTACTACTACTACTACTACTACTACTACTACTACTACTACTACTACTACTACTACTACTACTACTACTACTACTACTACTACTACTACTACTACTACTACTACTACTACTACTACTACTACTACTACTACTACTACTACTACTACTACTACTACTACTACTACTACTACTACTACTACTACTACTACTACTACTACTACTACTACTACTACTACTACTACTACTACTACTACTACTACTACTACTACTACTACTACTACTACTACTACTACTACTACTACTACTACTACTACTACTACTACTACTACTACTACTACTACTACTACTACTACTACTACTACTACTACTACTACTACTACTACTACTACTACTACTACTACTACTACTACTACTACTACTACTACTACTACTACTACTACTACTACTACTACTACTACTACTACTACTACTACTACTACTACTACTACTACTACTACTACTACTACTACTACTACTACTACTACTACTACTACTACTACTACTACTACTACTACTACTACTACTACTACTACTACTACTACTACTACTACTACTACTACTACTACTACTACTACTACTACTACTACTACTACTACTACTACTACTACTACTACTACTACTACTACTACTACTACTACTACTACTACTACTACTACTACTACTACTACTACTACTACTACTACTACTACTACTACTACTACTACTACTACTACTACTACTACTACTACTACTACTACTACTACTACTACTACTACTACTACTACTACTACTACTACTACTACTACTACTACTACTACTACTACTACTACTACTACTACTACTACTACTACTACTACTACTACTACTACTACTACTACTACTACTACTACTACTACTACTACTACTACTACTACTACTACTACTACTACTACTACTACTACTACTACTACTACTACTACTACTACTACTACTACTACTACTACTACTACTACTACTACTACTACTACTACTACTACTACTACTACTACTACTACTACTACTACTACTACTACTACTACTACTACTACTACTACTACTACTACTACTACTACTACTACTACTACTACTACTACTACTACTACTACTACTACTACTACTACTACTACTACTACTACTACTACTACTACTACTACTACTACTACTACTACTACTACTACTACTACTACTACTACTACTACTACTACTACTACTACTACTACTACTACTACTACTACTACTACTACTACTACTACTACTACTACTACTACTACTACTACTACTACTACTACTACTACTACTACTACTACTACTACTACTACTACTACTACTACTACTACTACTACTACTACTACTACTACTACTACTACTACTACTACTACTACTACTACTACTACTACTACTACTACTACTACTACTACTACTACTACTACTACTACTACTACTACTACTACTACTACTACTACTACTACTACTACTACTACTACTACTACTACTACTACTACTACTACTACTACTACTACTACTACTACTACTACTACTACTACTACTACTACTACTACTACTACTACTACTACTACTACTACTACTACTACTACTACTACTACTACTACTACTACTACTACTACTACTACTACTACTACTACTACTACTACTACTACTACTACTACTACTACTACTACTACTACTACTACTACTACTACTACTACTACTACTACTACTACTACTACTACTACTACTACTACTACTACTACTACTACTACTACTACTACTACTACTACTACTACTACTACTACTACTACTACTACTACTACTACTACTACTACTACTACTACTACTACTACTACTACTACTACTACTACTACTACTACTACTACTACTACTACTACTACTACTACTACTACTACTACTACTACTACTACTACTACTACTACTACTACTACTACTACTACTACTACTACTACTACTACTACTACTACTACTACTACTACTACTACTACTACTACTACTACTACTACTACTACTACTACTACTACTACTACTACTACTACTACTACTACTACTACTACTACTACTACTACTACTACTACTACTACTACTACTACTACTACTACTACTACTACTACTACTACTACTACTACTACTACTACTACTACTACTACTACTACTACTACTACTACTACTACTACTACTACTACTACTACTACTACTACTACTACTACTACTACTACTACTACTACTACTACTACTACTACTACTACTACTACTACTACTACTACTACTACTACTACTACTACTACTACTACTACTACTACTACTACTACTACTACTACTACTACTACTACTACTACTACTACTACTACTACTACTACTACTACTACTACTACTACTACTACTACTACTACTACTACTACTACTACTACTACTACTACTACTACTACTACTACTACTACTACTACTACTACTAACTACTACTACTACTACTACTACTACTACTACTACTACTACTACTACTACTACTACTACTACTACTACTACTACTACTACTACTACTACTACTACTACTACTACTACTACTACTACTACTACTACTACTACTACTACTACTACTACTACTACTACTACTACTACTACTACTACTACTACTACTACTACTACTACTACTACTACTACTACTACTACTACTACTACTACTACTACTACTACTACTACTACTACTACTACTACTACTACTACTACTACTACTACTACTACTACTACTACTACTACTACTACTACTACTACTACTACTACTACTACTACTACTACTACTACTACTACTACTACTACTACTACTACTACTACTACTACTACTACTACTACTACTACTACTACTACTACTACTACTACTACTACTACTACTACTACTACTACTACTACTACTACTACTACTACTACTACTACTACTACTACTACTACTACTACTACTACTACTACTACTACTACTACTACTACTACTACTACTACTACTACTACTACTACTACTACTACTACTACTACTACTACTACTACTACTACTACTACTACTACTACTACTACTACTACTACTACTACTACTACTACTACTACTACTACTACTACTACTACTACTACTACTACTACTACTACTACTACTACTACTACTACTACTACTACTACTACTACTACTACTACTACTACTACTACTACTACTACTACTACTACTACTACTACTACTACTACTACTACTACTACTACTACTACTACTACTACTACTACTACTACTACTACTACTACTACTACTACTACTACTACTACTACTACTACTACTACTACTACTACTACTACTACTACTACTACTACTACTACTACTACTACTACTACTACTACTACTACTACTACTACTACTACTACTACTACTACTACTACTACTACTACTACTACTACTACTACTACTACTACTACTACTACTACTACTACTACTACTACTACTACTACTACTACTACTACTACTACTACTACTACTACTACTACTACTACTACTACTACTACTACTACTACTACTACTACTACTACTACTACTACTACTACTACTACTACTACTACTACTACTACTACTACTACTACTACTACTACTACTACTACTACTACTACTACTACTACTACTACTACTACTACTACTACTACTACTACTACTACTACTACTACTACTACTACTACTACTACTACTACTACTACTACTACTACTACTACTACTACTACTACTACTACTACTACTACTACTACTACTACTACTACTACTACTACTACTACTACTACTACTACTACTACTACTACTACTACTACTACTACTACTACTACTACTACTACTACTACTACTACTACTACTACTACTACTACTACTACTACTACTACTACTACTACTACTACTACTACTACTACTACTACTACTACTACTACTACTACTACTACTACTACTACTACTACTACTACTACTACTACTACTACTACTACTACTACTACTACTACTACTACTACTACTACTACTACTACTACTACTACTACTACTACTACTACTACTACTACTACTACTACTACTACTACTACTACTACTACTACTACTACTACTACTACTACTACTACTACTACTACTACTACTACTACTACTACTACTACTACTACTACTACTACTACTACTACTACTACTACTACTACTACTACTACTACTACTACTACTACTACTACTACTACTACTACTACTACTACTACTACTACTACTACTACTACTACTACTACTACTACTACTACTACTACTACTACTACTACTACTACTACTACTACTACTACTACTACTACTACTACTACTACTACTACTACTACTACTACTACTACTACTACTACTACTACTACTACTACTACTACTACTACTACTACTACTACTACTACTACTACTACTACTACTACTACTACTACTACTACTACTACTACTACTACTACTACTACTACTACTACTACTACTACTACTACTACTACTACTACTACTACTACTACTACTACTACTACTACTACTACTACTACTACTACTACTACTACTACTACTACTACTACTACTACTACTACTACTACTACTACTACTACTACTACTACTACTACTACTACTACTACTACTACTACTACTACTACTACTACTACTACTACTACTACTACTACTACTACTACTACTACTACTACTACTACTACTACTACTACTACTACTACTACTACTACTACTACTACTACTACTACTACTACTACTACTACTACTACTACTACTACTACTACTACTACTACTACTACTACTACTACTACTACTACTACTACTACTACTACTACTACTACTACTACTACTACTACTACTACTACTACTACTACTACTACTACTACTACTACTACTACTACTACTACTACTACTACTACTACTACTACTACTACTACTACTACTACTACTACTACTACTACTACTACTACTACTACTACTACTACTACTACTACTACTACTACTACTACTACTACTACTACTACTACTACTACTACTACTACTACTACTACTACTACTACTACTACTACTACTACTACTACTACTACTACTACTACTACTACTACTACTACTACTACTACTACTACTACTACTACTACTACTACTACTACTACTACTACTACTACTACTACTACTACTACTACTACTACTACTACTACTACTACTACTACTACTAACTACTACTACTACTACTACTACTACTACTACTACTACTACTACTACTACTACTACTACTACTACTACTACTACTACTACTACTACTACTACTACTACTACTACTACTACTACTACTACTACTACTACTACTACTACTACTACTACTACTACTACTACTACTACTACTACTACTACTACTACTACTACTACTACTACTACTACTACTACTACTACTACTACTACTACTACTACTACTACTACTACTACTACTACTACTACTACTACTACTACTACTACTACTACTACTACTACTACTACTACTACTACTACTACTACTACTACTACTACTACTACTACTACTACTACTACTACTACTACTACTACTACTACTACTACTACTACTACTACTACTACTACTACTACTACTACTACTACTACTACTACTACTACTACTACTACTACTACTACTACTACTACTACTACTACTACTACTACTACTACTACTACTACTACTACTACTACTACTACTACTACTACTACTACTACTACTACTACTACTACTACTACTACTACTACTACTACTACTACTACTACTACTACTACTACTACTACTACTACTACTACTACTACTACTACTACTACTACTACTACTACTACTACTACTACTACTACTACTACTACTACTACTACTACTACTACTACTACTACTACTACTACTACTACTACTACTACTACTACTACTACTACTACTACTACTACTACTACTACTACTACTACTACTACTACTACTACTACTACTACTACTACTACTACTACTACTACTACTACTACTACTACTACTACTACTACTACTACTACTACTACTACTACTACTACTACTACTACTACTACTACTACTACTACTACTACTACTACTACTACTACTACTACTACTACTACTACTACTACTACTACTACTACTACTACTACTACTACTACTACTACTACTACTACTACTACTACTACTACTACTACTACTACTACTACTACTACTACTACTACTACTACTACTACTACTACTACTACTACTACTACTACTACTACTACTACTACTACTACTACTACTACTACTACTACTACTACTACTACTACTACTACTACTACTACTACTACTACTACTACTACTACTACTACTACTACTACTACTACTACTACTACTACTACTAACTACTACTACTACTACTACTACTACTAACTACTACTACTACTACTACTACTACTACTACTACTACTACTACTACTACTACTACTACTACTACTACTAACTACTACTACTACTACTACTACTACTACTACTACTACTACTACTACTACTACTACTACTACTACTACTACTACTACTACTACTACTACTACTACTACTACTACTACTACTACTACTACTACTACTACTACTAATAATAAAATAATAATAATAATAATAATAATAATAATAATAACAATAATATAATAATAATAATAATAATAATAATAATAATAATAATAATAATAATAAAATAATAATAATAATAATAGTAATGATAATAATAATAAAAATAATGATAATAGCAATAACAATAACATTAATAATAATAATGTTAATAATAATAAAAAATAATATTAATAATCAAATAAGTTAAAAATAATAATAATAATAGAAATAATAACTAATAAAAGTTAAATAATTAATAAGTTGTAAAATAATTAAAACATATAGTGAATTAAGTCTAGGGGGTTATTTTGCCAATTTTGAAACTTTAAAAGAAGGTTTTAAACATAAAATGATAAACTGAAAACCAATGGGACCATTTGTGTAATTAACTAAAAACCCAACCCATGATCCCCCATCACCCTCGATTTTCCGGCCGCCGACCGGCATAACTCCGGCGCGGCGCCGGCGATGCCAAACCTCCTAAATTCCGACCCAAATCGATGCCAAACGAATCAGGAGGACATTTCGAGCTTGAACCCATGGTTTAATTAGACTTTTAACTCGGTAATAAAGAAGATTGAACCGAAATCAACATCACAATCGGTTCATAACCGTTCAACGTAAACAATATGTTGATTAATCAAATTAAACGATTAAAAACGTTTGAATGATCAATTACAAACTTAATACATCATTTAATTGGAGTTAAACCATCGGTTAAACAAGCTTTAGTAACCGAAATAGTCGAACAGAACCTGAAGTTCGTTCGACACCTTAACGTACAAATCGAATCCATATAACAGAAGGGAATCATCACATTCGATATCTTTAAACCCCTTATACACTCAATTGCTTGAAAAATCCAACACAAACTCGAAATTAATCCCCTATTCATCACGAAAGAACCGAAGCTAAATCGAAGTAAATCATATCAATTCGCACATAATCGGGTAAGTTAATCACATCTACACACTCGTTATGACATGGGAAACAAAAGCCCTATGGTTAATTTGAGTAATAACATCAAATTGATGTTCAATTTTAGGATTGAACAAATTAGGTTTCATACGATTTGGGGCTTTTCTGCACTTAGTGTTTTTACGTTTTTAAAACTACATCCTAGCAAAACCACGGCCCTGGTTCACTGGTTACCCGTCCACCCTCTCGAACAGGAGGTCCCCGGTTCGAATCCGGGGAACCTCATGTGTTTGTTTTTAGGGCTGTTAGCCTTCAAAATAAATTCTGATTTTTTTTAAATTATAAAAAGTCATTTTATAAAGTTTGTTTATTTTAAAAGACATTATATTATTTTCTGTAAATTATTTCTTAAAAATATTTTCATGTTCTTATTAAATATTCTAAATTACTATTATAATTAGCTTATTTTTTATAAAAACTAGACTCTAAATAATAGTTTAATCTACAAATAATTATTATTATTTACGTTGCCTTTAAATTATCGTTTAAATCGTGCTTATAGCATTTAGTTATAAAACTTTATTTAAACTTTATATAAATTTTACAAATTAATATAAATGTTTTCTTTTCATATAAAATGTAATATATTTCTTTTTATTGATTCCAATAAATATAATTGGTTTCATTTGTTAAACATAATTACTAACAAAGCCCTAAATATCAAATTGAAACCTTAACCCTCGTTAATTCGTTAAATTTATTATTAGACGTTAAATCTTGTAAATATAGATATTTAGGTACCTTGTGAAGGATTACGTTGGAACGACGTTTATTATTCATATTAATCTCCATATATATACTTATTGGTCAAGTTAGTTTCCTTGTCTCTTTTTATATTGTTTCACACCATTTTGGGGTGAAACATGCTAAACTTATCAACTTACACTTGTAAACGTTTTATACTTGTAACGCACATGCAATTCATACTTATATTTTGTCATGGTTATTTGTGTTATTGTGAGTTTTATATGAGATACATTATATGTTGACAATCATTAACTATTGCTAGCATGGTGACGTCATAGATCTATGGTCCTGACAAGCCTATTTAGTGCTAAAGCCAATGTATTTTCGGCTCCTAATGACGTACGACTTGTTCATCATGGGAACCAAATACACTTAGCTAATCGTTATAAACTTGTAATCTTAATCTTGGTCAAGATTTGATTGTAGCTATATGTGTTCTATAATCTTGCATAATTCATAACCATTGACATGAATTGCTATTTGTAAACCTTTTGATATATTTATGTATATTAAACCCTTGGAAACTCACCAACTTTTATAGTTAACCTTTTATTTTTAACATGTTTCAGGAAATGCTCAAGTATGATGTCATCTCTTGAAGTTTGCTCACATCTAGGATTGGACCTACATTAATGAATAAATTGTCTTGGATTTATCTTATGTTATGTTATTTTCTGTTTGAGACTCTTGGTTGTAATTTGCATACTTTGAAACTTATGATAATAATATTTTGAATAAGTGATAACGTTATGTGGCTGTGAACAATCCTAACCCTCACGCCTCGACAATTCCGCCGTTAAGGTTGGGGTGTGACAGATTGGTATCAGAGCCCATAACTATAGGGATTTAGGTTATTAGAAATGGTGACCTAGACTATAGTTTATGCATGAACCTTATAGAATAATCTTTATATTATTGTAAATATATATATTTGCATGCTACATGATGCAATCTAGTTAGGATGCCTTTTTATATGCAATTTGATGCCTTTAGTTAGGTTTGCCTTGTAATTGATTAAACTTTGTTGCTTGTCTCCCCTAAACTTATTCTTGATTCTTTAATTCTCCCCGACGAATGAAACTTCTTAAACTTATTCTCGACGACACTTGGGATCGTATGATTAATATCGATGGTTTAAATCTTTAAACTTTATGTCTAATCTATACAAATCCCATCAAGGTTTTGATTCCATGAACCTAAGAAATATTGTGTGACACATAGACACCTATATTCTGGATTTCCTGGCAAAAAGCCTTCGGGCTAAGGTAAGCATTTCGCATAAATCCTACGGGACTAGTTATGTTTACCTGGGGATTTCTTGGATGAGTGATAAACTATGGTCAACATACACAAGTTTCTAAGACAAATGGGTCAATTTACCTTGATGTATCAACGTTTCCAAATGGTAATGCGTACCAAATGGAATCATTCCATGTGCTTTACAAATCTTGAATAATCCTTGTTTGATTTATTGTCCTTTTACCTCCAAATTCATATGACTAACTTATTTTGTATTCGGCATGTCTCGTCACCATGGAAAGCGTGGAAGTTCCGACCGAAAGTTAGCCGCCATGATTGCTCGTCAAATGGTTGTCGTCATACCAACCATGGTTGCTGAACTGAATAGCACTTTAATGACTAACGCTAGCAACAACAACAATGGCAATGGTCAAGGAGATAATAGTGCAAACCAATGGCGCAACAACCAAACCTGCACGTTCAAACACTCTAGTTCATGCAAGCCCACTAGCTTTAGAGGAAAGGAAGGAGCCACTGGACTTCTCGAGTGGTTCGAAAGTATGGAGAATACGTTTATCAACTGTGAGTGTCCCGAGGCGCTCAAAGTTCGTTACGCCACTAGTATGCGCTAACAAAGGGCACTCACATGATGGAATAGCAAGAAAAGGAACCATGGTGTTGATGTTGTGTTAGCACTAACTTGGGACGAGTTCAAGAACATTGCTATCGCAAAATTTTGCCCGAGAAGTGAACTGCGAAAGCTGGAGGAAGAGTTCTGGAACCTTACACAAGATGGTGGTGATCACTTGGCCTACTCAACTAGGCATCACGAATTGAGCATTACGTTACCCCATATGCTCGACACTGTTCTTTGTAACATCGAGAAGTTTATCAAGGGTGTACCACCCTAAATCCAAGATGTTGTGGTGGGTAGTCGACTCATAACTTTGGAGAAAGCCATCACTATCAGCGTTCAACTTACAGAGAATCATATACGAGCGGGCACCATGTCTGTCAAGGGTGCTAAGAAAGTTGAGAAGACGGTCTCTGAAGCTGCTAAGGAGACCAAAACTGAACCGTCTTACAACAACAACAACAACAAGAAATGCAAGTTCACACCGGCTCGCAACTTTGTTGTGGCTGCACCCAAACCACCTCAAAGACAACTTGTACCTGTGGCACAAGTGCCTGTGGTTAGGGCTTATGTTGGTCCTCAACTTATGTGCAACGTTTGTAGGTACCATCATCCGGGGAACGCTCCGTGCCGCATATGTACTTTGTGTGGTAAATATGGACACTTGGTGGTGACTTGTCACCGTGCTCCAAACAATGCCGCGATGGTTGCAAATCGTGTTTGCTACAATTGTGGGGAACCTGGTCACTTCCACCCACAATGACCTCGTCTTGCGGGAAACGTTTCACAAGCTTGAGGACGTGCTTTCAATATCAACGCAAATCAAGCACAAGCAAACAACGATGTGGTGAACGGTATGTTGATACCAACCTCAACTTTTATGACCTGATTCTTTTGATGCTTTATCTGTATCGTTAAATACCTTTGAAACTGAACAGGTATGTTCCTTATTAATATTACTTATGCCTACGTTTTATTTGATTCTGGATCCGATAAAAGCTTTGTCTCGCTAGAGTTTGAATCTATTCTTGCTAAGCCACATACGAAACTAGAAAAACCTCTCACTGTTGAAGTCACCGATGGAGAACCGATCACCGTTGATATTGTTATACGTGATTGTATTTTGAGCCTCGACGTGCATGATTTCTTTATTGACCTTATCCCTATGAAACTTGGAAGCTTTGACGTTATCATTAGCATGGATTGGCTAGCCAAACACCATGCCGAGAAGTGCATTCGTATTCCATTGCCTTCGGGGGATACATTGAAAGTATTTGGTGAAAAATCCTCCAAAGGGCTCAAACTCATATCGTGCATTCAAGCCCCAAAATGCTTAAGCAAGAATTATATGGCTTTCTTGGCCTACATGGTCAACACAAAAGTCAAAGGGAAAGATCTTAAGGATGTCCTGATTGTACGAGACTTTCCTGAAGTATTTCCCGATGACCTTAGTGGTTTACCTCCCATGCGTGAAGTTGAGTTCAAAATCGACTTGATTCCGGGAGCAAACCCGGTGGCTAAGTCACCATATCGACTTGCACCATCGGAAATGCAAGAGCTATCTAGTCAACTTCAAGAACTATCCGATAATGGTTTTATTCGCCCTAGCTCTTCGCCTTGGGGTGCACTTGTTCTGTTCATGAAAAAGAAAAAGATGGGTCGTTTCGTATGTGCATCGACTATCGTGAACTTAACAAGCTTACCATCAAGAACCGCTACCCTCTTCCTCGTATCGATGATCTTTTTGACCAACTTCAAGAAGCTGCCATTTTCTCGAAGATTGACTTACGTTCTGGTTATTATCAATTACGAGTCCACGATGATGATATCCCAAAGACTGCGTTCCGTACTCGTTATGGGCACTATGAGTTCATGGTTATGCCTTTTGGTTTAACAAATGCTCCTACTGTCTTCATGGATCTCATGAATCGAGTATGCAAGCCTTATCTAGACAAGTTTATCTGTTCCAAATCCAATACGGACCATGAGCTTCATATGCGACAAGTTCTTGAGTTGTTGAAGAAAGAACGATTGTACGTGAAATTCTCGAAGTGTGAATTTTGGCTTGAGGAAGTTCAATTTCTAGGACACGTGGTGAATAGCCAAGGAATTCACGTTGACCCTGCAAAGGTGGAAGCTGTGAAGAATTGGTGTGTTCCTATAATTCCAACCGAAGTTCGTTCCTTCCGTGGTCTTGCTGGTTATTACCGGCGATTTATTGCCAACTTTTCAAGGATCGCGAAGCCGCTTACTTCTTTGACTCAAAAGAATAAACCATTCGAGTGGGGGTCCGAGCAAGAGGAAGCCTTTGAAGCGTTAAAGCACAAGTTATGTAATGCTCCTAACTTGACCCTACCCGATGGAAACGACAATTTCACCGTGTATTGCGATGCCTCTAAACAAGGCCTTGGTTGTGTTCTCATGCAACGAGGAAAGGTCATAGCATATGTATCAAGACAATTGAAGGTCCACGAGGTGAATTACACGACACACGATCTCGAGCTTGGTGTTGTAGTTTTTTCTTTGAAGATTTGGAGGCACTACCTTTATGGTACATAATGTATAGTTTACACCGATCACAAAAGCCTTCAACACGTTTTTAATCAAAAAGATCTCAATATGAGACAACAACGTTGGGTTGAGTTGATTACTAATTACGACTGTGACATTTGTTACCATCCTGGTAAGGCAAATGTTGCAGCCGATGTACTAAGTCAAAAGATCCATAACAAGATGGTCTCGTTTCAAGAAATTCGCGATCGGTGATAATGGCTTGACACTTTGGGAGAATTTGATACCGAGATCCGTCTAGATGTCAACGAGGCTACCGTGCTGCTACAAAATTTGAGGATCGAAAGTGACATCGAGGCTAGTATTTTAGAAGCTCAACAAACGGTTCAACAAGAAGGAAGAATAAGAGAGGAATTGGAGCATAATCTTCTAGATCAATTAGAAACGGAACCCAATAGATTGATGTACTTCACGAATCGACTTTGGATTTCGAATCGTGATAACCTTCGTACCTTTATCATGAATGAAGCTCATCAAACTCGTTATTCTATTAATCCCGGCTCTGATAAGATGTATATGGACCTGCATGGTCAATATTCGTGGCCTGGAATGAAGAAAGACATAGCGACTTATGTAGCTAAGTGCCTTACGTGTACGAAGGTTAAAGCCGAACATCAACGTCCAAGTGGATTACTTGAACAACTCGAGATTCCTATGTGGAAATGGGAACACATATCCATGGACTTCATAACTAAACTACCCCGTACCTCTTGTGGGCGATAGCATATGGGTGATCGTTGACCGATTGACCAAGTCGGTGCCTTTTATACCCATGAGTGACACTTACAAAACATCAAGGTTGGCGTATATACATTGATGAAATTATAAGTTGTCATGGGGTACCTTTGCACATCATATCCGACCGAGACGCTCGCTTCACTTCGCATTTTTTGTCGTCTATGCAAGAACTCTTGGGTACTCAATTGGATCTAAGCACGGCTTACCATCCTTAAACGAACGGTCAAACTGAGCGAACCATCCAAACCTTGGAGGTTTTTCTACGTCTTTGTGTTCTTGACTTTGGTGGTGATTGGGATACGCATTTACCGCTCACAGAATTTTCGTATAACAATAGTTATCACTCGAGTATCAAGATGGCACCTTTCGAAGCGCTTTATGGTCGTAAATGTCGTTCTCCAATCTGCTGGACCGACATTGTTGAAAACTTCATCACTGGTCCTGAACTAATACAAGAAACGACCGACAAAGTCTCCATAATTCGCAAGAACATTGAAGTGGCCAGAAGTCGACAAAAGAGCTACGAAGATAAGCGGCGTAAGTCATTGGAATTACAAGTTGGGGATATGGTTCTCTTTAAGGTCTCACCATGGAAGGGCGTTGTTCGCTTTGGAAAGAAGGGTAAATTAGCCTCAAGATTTGTAGGACCTTTCAAGATTCTGAAAAGGATCGGGAAAGTGTCTTACACACTGGAATTACCTTCCGACCTTAGTGGAGTTCACCCTGTGTTTCATGTCTCAAATTTAAGAAAGTGTTTGGCTGAGGAAAGTCTGCATGTCCCTTTGGACGACATCCAGATCGACGAGTCATTACACTTTGTTGAGAAACCCGTTAAAATCATGGATCGTATTATGAAGTAGACTAGAACCACAACTACCCCAATCGTCAAGGTTCGCTGGGAGAATAAGCGTGGAGTTGAGTTTACTTAGGAGCGTGAGGAGCATATGAAGAAAAAGTACCCGTTTTTGTTTATATAGTTTCATTCTTAATTTCGGGAAGAAATTCTTATAAGTTGGTGAGACTGTAACATCTCGTATTTTCCGTTAATTAAAAATTAACATCGTTTATTCTTGTAAGGACCATTGTTGTCATTTATGAAAAATATGGATTATTCATGCTTATTTCTTTGTTGTCTTTAATTTTTATATAAAAGTAACAATCCAACTATTAAATTGAATAATGATAACAATTATAACAAAAATAATAATTATAATAATAGTAACACTACTACTACTACTAATAATAATAATAATAATAATAATAGTAAGGATAATAGTAATAATAATAATGATGATAATAGCAATGACAATAACATTAATAATAATAATGTTAATAATAATAAAAAATAATATTAATAATAAAGTAAGTTAAAAATAAGAATAATAATAGAAATAATAACTAATAAAAGTTAAATAATTAATAAGTTTTAAAATAATTAAAACTTATAGTGAATTAAGTCCAGGGGGTTATTTTGCCAATTTGAAACTTTAAAAGAAGGTTTTAAACATAAAATGATAAAGTGAAAACCAAAGGGACCATTTGTGTAATTAACTAAAAGCCCAACCCAAGATCCCCCATCACCCTCAATTTTCCGGCCGCCGGCGGGCATAACTTCGGCGCGGCGCCGGCGAGGCCAAACCTCCCAAATTCCGACCCAAATCGATGCCAAACGACTCAAGAGGACATTTTGAGCTTGAACCCATGGTTCAATTAGACTTTTAACTCGGTAATAAAGAAGATTGAACCGAAATCAACATCACAATCGGTTCATAACAGTTCAACGTAAACAATGTGTTTATTAATCAAATTAAAGGATTAGAAACGTTCGAATAATCAATTACAAACTTAATACATCATTTAATTGGAGTTAAACCATCGATTAAACAAGCTTTAGTAACCGAAATAGTCGAACAGAACCTGAAGTTCGTTCGACACCTTAACCTACAAATCGAATCCATATAACAGAGGGGAATCATCACATTCGATCCCTTTAACCCCCTTATACACTCAATTGCTTGAAAAATCCAACATAAACTCGAAATCAAATCCCCTATTCATCGCAAAAGAACCGAAGCTAAATCGAAGTAAATCATATCAATTCGCACATAATTGGGTAAGTTAATCACATTTACACACTCGTTATGACATGGGAACAAAAGCCCTATGGTTAATTTGAGTAATAACATCGAATTGATGTTCAATTTTAGGATTGAACAAATTAGGGTTCATACTATTTGGGGCTTTTCTGCACTTAGTGTTTTTACATTTTAAACCACATCCTAGCAAGGCCACGGCCGTGGTTCACTGGTTACCCGTCCACCCTCTCGAACAGGAGGTCTTTGGTTCGAATCCGGGGAACCTCATGTTTTTTTAGGGCTTTTAGCCTTCAAAATAAATTTTGATTTTTTTAAAATTTATATAAAGTCATTTTATAAAGTTTGTTTATTTACAAGACATTAGATTATTTTCTGTAAATTATTTCTTAAAAATATTTTCATGTTCTTATTAAATATTCTAAATTACTATTATTATTAGCTTTTTTTTATAAAAACTAGACTTTAAATAATAGTTTAATCTACAAAAAATTATTATTTCAAACGTTGTCTTTAAATTATTGTTTAGATCGTGCTTATTTCACTTAGTTATAAAACTTTATTTTCCTTTTTATATTATTTCACACCATTTTGGGGTGAAACATGTTAAACTTATCAACTTACACTTGTAAACGTTTTATACTTGTAACGCACATGCAATTCATACTTATATTTTATCATGGTTATTTGTGTTATTGTGAGTTTTATATGAGATACATTATATGTTGACAATCATTAACTATTGCTAGCCTGGCGACGTCATAGATCTATGGGCCTGACAAGCCTATTTGGTGCTAAAGCCGATGTATTGCTGGCTCCTGATGATGTATGACTTGTTCATCATGGGAACCAAATACACTTAGCTAATCGTTATAAACTTGTAATCTTAATCTTAATCAAGGTTTGATTGTAGCTATATGTGTTCTATAATCTTGCATAATTCTGAATCATTGACATGAATTGCTACTTGTAAATCTTTTCATATATTTATGTATATTAAACCCCTGGAAACTCACCAACTTTCATAGTTGACCTTTTATTTTTAACATGTTTCAGGAAATTCTCAAGTTTGATGTCATCTCTTGAATTTTGCTCACATCTAGGATTGAACCTAGATTAATGAATAAATTGTATTGGATTTATCTTATGTTATGTTATTTTCTGTTTGGGACTCTTGGTTGTAATTTGCATACTTTGAAACTTATGATAATAATATTTTGAATGAATGATAGCGTTATGTGGCTGTGAACAATCTTAACCCTCACGCCTCGACGATTCTGTCGTTAAGGTTGGGGTGTGACACTCCAACCCCTCCAACTCTGAGATATCTGCTCACATCAGAAATCATCTGAGTAGTCTTCATCTGGCCAAGCTAACCGCTAGGACCAAGATTAAATAAGAGTTGAAACTGAGAGAGAAAGATGAAAGGGAAGGATCAGCAACCAAAGGCATAGCCTTTCTTCAAATAGTTAAAGGTCCTGAACTTGAGTTTATAGTTAGATGGGAGAATGAGTACAACTCTCGTCAACTAACTCTCTTCAGAGGGCAACAACAAAGGGTGCATATCACTCAAAGTGACAGACTAGATCTCCTATCCACGAATGATTTGTACAAACTTCTCAGCACCACATCCGGGAAGAACAAAGAGACAGATAAACATCTTCTTTCCCTGGTGCTGAAAGTTTTGAGAAGCAGAAACAAGTGAGGTTTTGGTAGCATCAGCCTAGGGGGAGTTTGTTGGATCAAGTAAGGCTCGTGCAACTAAAACCAAACACTTAGACAATTTTGGTACAATTGATGAAGATCTTCCGAAGGCAAATGAAGCTTCCGAAGGCAAATGCTGAGCTTCCGAAAAGCTTGTGAAGGAAAACTGCAACTTCCGAAGACAAAGTCTTCCTTCTTCCGAAGTTTAACACTTAGAAGAAATCAAGACAATGATTTCCGAAGTATGAAGACCTGAAGAAAGCCTCAAGCCTCAGAAGAAGTAGCCTCTTCCGAAGTATAAGTAGCTTCAGAAGAAATTGTTCTTCCTAAGCCAATTAACCTTCGGAAGAACCTACTATGAGCCAGTGAACGTAAGTATGGTCCTTTTGACACTCCGCTGCAATCTTTGATATACTGCATGGTGCTTTCCCACGCCAATGTAGCTGATCATATTTTATTCCACTGTTCATCCCTTATCGGTTAGTACAGTTACCAACTTTAGTTGGTGACAAAAGGTAAGTCATGGACATTTCATGACTACCTTATCTTAGATAATACTTTATCTAAGATACATTACCTTTAGCAGTGTAGTGTTTGCTTTAGTCATAGGTTTCCAGCTGGTATCAAAGTGTATCCGGCTGTAGGTAGTAGTATATATAGTTTCTCATTGTAACTCATGTAATATGCTTGTAAGAGTCTTGTAATACTTTGAGTTGAGAAGTAATATATACAAGTACCTTGAAAATTATCTTTTTATGTTCTTAGTTACTTAGTATATTATTATCAACTCTTAGAAGGGATTCTGCATCATCAAACTGAGTGTGATTAAGTGAGTTTGAGAGAAAAACAAGTGTTAAGTGACAAAAACGATCCTATAAAATCCTCACACACACTCGGTTTCACATGGGTAATCAAAGCCCCATGGTCGCTTTCATCAACAACATCAAATCGATGCTTAGTTTTGTTCAAATCGAATTAGGGTTCATGTGTGATTTGGGAGAAACTATTAACATTGTTTTTAACTTTTATGAATTGAAACTAAACCAAACGTTGCGCTTTGGCCCACTCGTTAACTTTTACAACACTCATGGGGGACACCCAGGTTCAAAGCCGGGCACCACCAAACCCATTTTACACCATTTTTAATCAACTCCTATAAATTTTTATTATACTATTGAATTAAAATAAAAAAATTTATTTTTATGATATTTATTCCAGAAATTATTATATAATTTCTAAAAATTCTAAACAATATAATTTTTTAGTTTTAAAGGTTTTAACGTTATAAAACCATTATAAATTTAAATGTTTTAGACTTAATGTTTTAATTATATTGTTTCATTTATTATTAAACATTATTTTCAATTCTAATTCACTTATTATATTTTAGCTAATTAAACTAAATCAAATGCATTATTTTAAATCATTGTAAACCCCAAATCCCAATCACAACTCTAATCATGTCTCATCTATAAATTATTATAATTCTAATTTTAGGACACCATTGCTTGGTTAATCCGTGAGGAAATTGTTGGTTCCTAGTTGTATATATCATATTATTGTTCAAGTCATACCCTATTGCCAATGTGAGTATTCATTGCCCTTTTTATGTGTTTTATATTTTGGGGAAATCATGTGATTTAATATTCAATCATTGATATTCATTGTTATGCTATTTCATTTTAAATTAAATTCAAGACATGCTATGTTATTACTTCTAATTATGTGTTCATAATTAGTTAAACTTGATGATAACACAATCATTAATTCATACAACCACGGTAACAATGATAGATCTATTTGACAAATCCACCCCATTTGTTTAGTTGCATGGTGATTGGAACCGGAATCATTCATTCTATAAGGCTTTGTTTGCAAACGGAGTCAATTCAGTCATTAGGTTTGATTGTGTTGGTTTGTCTTTTATGTTACACTATTGCATTATAAGTGTTGACATTGTCACGTGAATTGAATTGTTTTCAATCTATTTAATCAATCTGTATATGTATTCAAACCTTTGATTACTCACCGGCTAATTCGTTAGCTGACTCGTTACTTTTTCACATGATTTCAGGATGCAGTTTAGATGACTTCTTCATACTTATATAGGACTTGGAGCTAGATTTATAAAAGACTTTATTATGTTATTTTATGTAAGGCCCCGTACCCGGGACGCCTACAGTTGGTCATTCATCGCACATAAAACATATAATTACATTTCACTTTCATAAAACGTTGCAGCGGAAACATTAAAAACAACATTTTCATTTCATCAAAATACTTTTGCAAAATAATACAACCGTTCATTTCACAATATCGTTTTACATTCCATTACAAAAGCATTATAACATTGGATGCCATCCAAAATAAGCTGAGTAGTCGCCCGTGCCATCCTCAGCAACATACCTGCCAACTGGAAACACATAAAAAGTCAGTGTTGCTGAGTAAGTTCTAGTTTTAAATAAAACATACTTTACTTCCTTTATAAAACCATTCGTTAACTTCGTACGCGATCACACAACATACATACATACAGATAATATAATTATTATCTTTCATTACGTTCATTACATTATTTATTCATTAATCATCGCACGGTACATTATCATTCACTTCATTCGTTCATAACATCTTTTCTTCCGTTCGTTCATTTCATACATTTCGCACTTTCGCTCAAATCGCACATTCGCATCATCGTACCCGAAGTACATATTGCACAGATCGCACACATAAGGTAGCCAAAATCGCACGCTATCTCATGGGTTAGCCAAGATCGCACGCTACATAAACCACATGAGTTAGCCAAAATCGCACGCTTCATATCGCACAAATCGCACCAACGGAGTGGTCACCAAGACCGACTCCCCCTGTGTGTGTGTGTGTGAGAACTCTCGGGGTTTAGCCAGAATCGCACGCTGCCTCATGGGTTAGCCAAAAATCGCACGCTACATAACACGCAGTAAATACCACATCACATGTATCGGGGCAATTACAAAAACTGAACCCCCTACTGTGTGTATGAACCCACATGAGTTAGCCAAAATCGCATGCTACATAGCACACAGTAAATACCACATCGCACGTATCGGGGCAGTTACAAAAACTGAACTCCCCACTGTGTCTATGTCCCCTAATGAGTTAGCCAAGATCACACGCTATAATACACACACAGTTGATCTAACAACTCTTAGTGAGTCGTGAACCTCCTTTATTCTTCCACAAGCCATCCTTACTCTCATTTGTTCGTTCATGCGTGCATTCATTCATTACGTTCCTCTTTTCATTATCTTCCACTTTACGTTACATAATAATTTAATTACATTCATTATCGTTCAACGCAAATCACGGGAAGACAATCATACATAACAATAAGGAACATAACAACATACAACATCAATCACATAAGGCAACATCGCACACCTATAACATACATCATGCATAACATACAACATCATACAATCACACAACATCAAACATCTCACGAATCACGCGCATCGCATCATACATAACCATACGACATCACACGACATCATGCATCGCATCATCATCATCATCAGCTCATCAAAACATCTATGACCTCAAAGTCAACTTACATGAACTTTCGGGAACCTTCCTAGTCAAAACCCTCAACTGCACTTTCCCTCGAAAGTCATAAGATAAACCGTTGTTCTTTCGGGCGTAAGAACCCTACTTGGGCGTATGGATACTCTCCAGTCGCATGGCCTTCCGGGCGACTGAACACTTAGGCGAATGGACCCTATACGAATGGACCATGTGCGAATGGATCCTCTGCGAATGGACATCTATGCGAATGGACTCTCAGTCGCATAGCTTTCATGCGTATGGCCTTCAGTCGCATGACTTCAGGCGTATGGGCTTCAGTCGCATACTCTTCGTGCGAATGAACCTCAGTCGCATGGCCTCTAGGCGCATGGACCTCAGTCACATAACCTTCGTGCGAATGAACCTCAATCGCACAATCCTTCAATCGCATGCCTTACAGGCACATGAACTTCAGTCGCATGACCATCATGCGTATGGACCTCAGTCGCATGGCAATCGTACACATGGACCTCAGTCGCACGCCAATCGGCCGTATGGCCTCCTGCAGGACCGGTGAAGGTGGTCACTTACAACATAACAACACAAAGAGGAGATTAACCAAACTTGATCAAACAGTAAACTGGATTAACCACAAGTATGATACTATGAACACAAGTAATAAGTAAGAGACAGAACAAGAGAACACAAGTGATTGGTTTTCAAGGATGCACTATATTGCTTTTCCAAGTTCTATTACAAGTGTTACAAAGCATAAAGGAAAGATACAAGAACAAGAAATACTTATACTACATCCTACTGCCGTCCATACTTTGAAAGTCAGCTGGATACAATTGACTAGACAACTACAAAATCAATTATAGAGTCAAAAGGCAGATCTGCCTTTTGACTTGTTACTATGACATGCCATAGCTCACGTCCTAATATATTACAAAAAGGATAAAAGTACATAAAGTAGAAAGCATGGACTCAAGACCTCAATGTACAGTTACCAAAAGCATGGACCTTTCACCAACTCATGTAAGTTGGTGACTTTACAGAGTTGCAGCGGAAAGGTGGTCCAGCTTTATGGTAAAGTACATCAGATAAAAGCATATCTCTAAAAGTCTTCGGAAGAAATCTGTCTTCACTCTTTAGTTTCGGAAGACTTTTTCTTTGAAGCTTGGGAAGACTTCACTTTTGGCTTCGGAAGATATTGGTCTTGGCTTCGGAATATTTTACACTTAGAATATTTCTAGTGCATGGTGTAAAACTTCCGAAGCATTTCTACTTCAGTTCTTTAGTGCATGTTTGCAGAGATGTTGGAGCTATACAAGATAGTCTATGTTATCAACACAGTCAAAGTCAACAAAAGTCAACGTCAAGGTCAAAGTCAACGCAAAAGTCAAACCGGACACGTTCAAGACGAAGAACCGAGACGAGACGTTGAAGATTTAAATGACTAGGAGTTTTAATGTAATAAATATATTTTGTGTGAACAAAATATATTTTATCTTTGTTTGAGTTATTTTTATGCTTAATATGTAATTTTGTATTAATTAGCCTAAGTCTAGGGGGTTAAGTGCAATTAGTGAATCTTAGTCTAGACTATAAATAGGTTATTGTCATTAGATTTTGGTTAATGGTTGAATGACCAATAGATTGAGGGATTAATTGTAAACACATATTTTTGCAATCTAATTGAAGATCAAAGGGGTTTTGATTGTGATTATCATATTTTGATCTAATTCTTCATGATTTGATTCAAGTTTGTTTATCCTGGAGTTACAATTTGGTATTAGAGCCATTTTGGATCAAATTCACTGAAGTTTTGAAGATTTTGGGAGAGAGAAGTTGAGGTTTTGGTTGTTTTTGTTCAATATCATGTTTTCATCAATTTTGGATCAGATTTGAGTGTTATTGATATGGAAATTGATTGAAGTTTGCTTGTTATTGGTTGGGAAAGCTCTGTTAATCATCAGATTTCAAATCCATTGAGATTTGGGCGATTTCAGATTGATTTCTTGTTTAAAAAGCTTTTCAGCTTCGTCCAGCGAAACTACGAGTTCTTCCAGCGAAACTGCATGTTCTTTCAGCGAAACTACAAGTCTTTTACACTTTGTAGTTAATTTCAGCACCTCAGCGAAAGTAGTAATCTTGAACGAAAGTTCAACAGTGCTTGTGGGTGATTTACAAGCGACATTGCTGGCGAAAGTATCATTGAACGAAAGTTCAAGCTTGCTTCGTGCGAACTTATCAGCGAAACTAAGCCATTTGTGACATTCGGCTAGCGAAACTGCGGCCGAAATTTCACACCAAAACTAGCTCTGCGAAACTATAATTTCAGCGAAACTAGTTGGGATTAATTGAGTTCAAATCGATAAAGAAATATTCAACGATTTTAAAACATTTATAAAAAAAATATTTCTCCCGGGGGAGAATTATTCTAAACTTTTTTTTGGGAAAAATATTTTTGGGGCGTTTAATTGTTTAAATAAAATAAAAATAAAAATGGCTTTTGCAGAACTGATTAAATCCTTCGAATCTGATGGTCTCACAATTGCACAATGTCGGTTTGATAATTTTGCAGCTCTAAAGAATGAAACGATGTATGAGTTTGTTGATCGTTTTCTGTTAGTGGCAAGTAATCTGAAGAAGTTTGATGCACAATTGGGAAATCATGAACAAGTTCTAAGATTGCTTGATTCCCTACCATCAGAATGGAGCTCACACGGCAAGTCGATTAAAAGAGATAGAGGTTTTCGGGATTACAAACTAATGGAGGTGATCAACAAACTGAAAGAAATGGAGTTGGATATCAAACGTCGTGAGTACTATGAAGCAACATATCTAACTCCAAAGATCACTTCAAACTCCAAAGAGAAACCAGAAGAGAGATCAGATTCTGGCACCAATTCCGACGGTTTACCGAAACCTGAAACTGAAGAGATACAAGAGGAGCTTAAGCAGACATCAATGGGTAAAGGTGGAGCTAAGTTGAATGCTGAAGTTTGTAATGCTGAGAAGGAAGAGGAATGGAAGCGAAATACTAGAGTTTGCAACTATGAGAAGGCTCTTAGTGCTGAAAGAGTCATCCTGGATCTTCCATACGAGACAGTTCAGGATATGTGTTCTTCTGGTTGTAAAATTCGTTTATTTGGTGTGTATAAAGCTAATAGGTTACTTTTAGATAACCAAAAGGATTTAACCACCATAAACGCAGAACTTAAAAAGAATGAAGCCAAGTATTTCATAAAATTAAATGAAGCTTTAAAAGAAAATGATCATTTAAAACGAACTCTTCTTGAAAGAAATGTTGAAATTAATCTTTTAAACGAAAGAGTCACTTTGGCTGAATTTGAAACAAGCAAGCTTAAAACAAAGCTTGATAGATGGACCATATCCGGAATGAAACAGGAAGAGCTACTGTGTAAACAGAGGGGAGCTAGGATTAAAACGGGAGTGGGTTGTGGTGAAAATCTATACGTCTATCCTCCTCCTAGCACCCATTGTTACTCTCCTATGCCTCAACCTCATCCATCTAATGATTTGATTGAAGCTGCAGAAACTAATAGTTTAAATGCAGGTTTAAGCAACGTTAATCTTAAAGAGGTTAGAGATGTGCAGGATTCTCCTGTAGGTTTAGGATTCCTCAGGCAAGGGTCTAATAAGAAGATTAATGCCGATTCCACTTCTGATGCTCCAACACCAATTTCAGTTGCTTCTCCAACTTTCTTCAACAAATTCAAATCAGGTAACATTCCTTCGTTTGTTCCCGTCAGGTTTGTCAAAGAAGGAACAATTGTTGAATCATCAGACAATCAGAATCCTATAAGCGAAGCCAATACAATATGAGGTGTCAATCAAGATCCTTTGGAAGCAGATCTGTGTATACAAGACTGGATAAGCTCAGATGATGAATCAATCATAGAGGAGCGTGTTGGTTCCTCTCATATCAAGATATCTCCTGACAGTGTCAAGTCTCAAAAGCTTCCTAACATTGAATCAAGACCGATACGGATCTCTTCTCCAACTGCAAAACAATCCAATCAACCAGTGAAGATCTCATTCCCTGTTTTGCACAGGAAACTTCAGAACAAGCAAGAATCTGCTACAAGTTCAAAGCAATCCTCATCCCCACCTCTATCACACGGTTCAGTCAAGCATCAAAAGCCATTCAAGGCTTGTTTTGAGTGTGGAAAAGAAGGTCATGTGATAAATAAGTGCCCTCAAAGACTTGCTTCGAATGGTAAAGGCAAAACGAATTGCTTCTCCAAATGTAAGTCTACAAAGAATATTCCAGACGGTAAAGGCAACATGGGTTGCTTCTCTGGATCAAGAGGTAAAAAGCACACATCTTTGAATGGTTGGATGAAAAACCCTCCATCCAAACCTTTTCATGTGAAGCCGGTTTCACATGATACAAAGATGAAAATGACCAAAGGTTCAAAACCAAATTCTTTTCCTTCCGGTCTTAAACAGAAAATGATTTCCAAAATTTAATTCATTCAAATCCAAATTAATTGAACCGAAACAAATTTGGCAAATTAAAAAGAAGGATACATCAATCCCTGATTTTTAAACGGTTGTGTGCCGAAGCAGGTTTCTTATATTGATGAAAAAGGAACCTCCATGACTACGATGGTCTGGGTTCCCCTTTTTAACTAATTTGTTAATGAGTGCAGGAACAATTCAGGAAGACTGTTAGTAATCCGGTTTACTGACAGGGATTGTTCATAATTCAAATTTGAGGCGGAACAAACAGGTTAAGGTCATGGTATTTTATCCACAATCTGGATTTTTATCTACACAATCACAGTTCTCACTTCACAATCACTGCATATTTCTTGAGCATTCATTTCTTATCTTCATATTAGTGTAGTTTGGAAGACCTTCTTTGATAAATTTTTATTTTTGTACAGTTTTATAAAAAAAATATTTAAAAAAATAAATAAATAAATAAAAAACAAAAAAACAAAAAAATAAAAAATAAAAAAAATAAAAAAAATAAAAAAATAAAAAAAATAAAAAAAATAAAAAAAAAGTTTGCAAAAATAAAAATTTAGGGAGAGAGTATAAGTAAATAAAAATAAAAAGAGAACTGGGAACTTGATTCGAGATGATTGAGAAATGATTGTATATCTTCTTGAAATGCTTGTTCTTGCATGACTTGCGTTTTAAAATGAGAAATGATAGTAACTGATGCTGTTATCTGATTTACATCTTTTATTTAATTGCAAATAATAGAAAAATAAACAGATTCTTTATTGATATGCTTGGTAGACTCAGCCTGAAGAATAAAGTAGACAGCAACATAATGATTTAAATTAAAACATCATGCTTAAGGATGTCTGGATTTACGCAATCATTTTGGCCTGGACGAAAACTGAGTCCCGACAAAAATTGGATTGAGAATTGATCTTTCACCCACCGTGATACAAAATCATATTAGTCATATCTTTGAGCCATGATTGGTGTATTTATATGTCTTGTGTTTGTGCTAATCTCCTCTGCTGTACGGAAGTACTGACCTGGAGTGATGATCTCCTCTGCTGTACGATAGTACTGACCTGGAGCTCTCATTGGCACATGATTAAATGGTCATCTCCTTTGTTATACGTGAGTATAGACCTGGAGCTCTCACCATTTTGATCTAAATAGTGTCAAATCATCTAAACGATGAATTTATCACAGAATGTAATATTCTGTTGATAATCACTTGCACACTAATGCACACGCCTTGCTCTATAAAGATCGTAACAAAATTCAAGAAATCCTGAGGTTTGGTGAGGGTTTTTGCCAAATGATTGTGGGGTCCTAGCATTCTAAAGTATTTAATCGAACCTTAACGAATCATTTGTTGCTTGTTGAAAAAGATAGGGCATGAGTTTAAGTACGACAAACATATCAGCAATAGTTATTGATCTGTTTGAGAATTTTAAAATTCATTCAAAGACTGTGATTAGATTCAGTTATCAGTGTGATCTCATTGCTTGTCGATGATTAAATTCGTCTTTTTGCTAAAGTATATCTTGAGGATGTGATCTCATGATCGATTAAGTTCTCGGTAATTAAAAATATACAAATAAAAAATGTTATAATAAATATATATACATTAAAAATAGAAAAAATATAATAAAATTTCATTTCAAATTTTTTTTAGGTCTTCGATATTATGCTGTTTAAATTTTATCAATTTTCATGCATTTCACAGAAAAACGCACAAACGAACACGGGTTCGCTTGTTTTCACACACAGATAAACACGGGTTTATTTTGTTAAAATGAAATGATCTAATTAGAAATGTCGAGATTGTGTTTGTGATTGTGTTTCAGATTTTTGCTGTAAGTGATGGCCGATCATCAGTTGAGTAGTGTGCAGGACCGGTTAAGGGCTTGAACAATTTACAACACAACAACACAATGAGGAGAATAACTAAACTTGATCAAATAGTGAACTGGATTAACCAATATTGATACAAAGAACACAAGTAAAGTAAAAGAGACAGAACAAGAGATTTGGGTTTTAAGGAGGCAGTATATTGCTTTCTCAAGTTCTTTTACAAGTGTTACAAAGCATAAAGAAAGATACAAGAACTTGGAATACTTATACTACAACCTACAGCCGGCTATACTTTGAAAGCCAGCTGGATACAATTGACTAGACACTAACAAAATCAATTGTAGGATCAAAAGGCATATCTGCCTTTTGACCTTGTGACTATGACATGCCGTAGCTCACATCCTTATCTATTACAAAAAGGATAAAGTACATAAAGTAGAAAGTTACAGACTCAAGACCTCAATGTACAGTTACCAAAAGCATGGACCTTTTCACCAACTCATGTAAGTTGGTGACTTTACAGAGATGCAGCGGAAAGGTGTCCAGCTTTATGGAAAAGTACATCAGATAAAGCATGTTTACTAAAAGTCTTCGGAAGAAATCTGTCTTCATAGGTTGAAGCTTCGGAAGACTTTGTCTCTGAGGCTTCGGAAGACTTCATGTTTGGCTTCGGAAGATATTGGTCTTGGCTTCGGAAGATTTTACACTTAGAGTATTTTCTAGTGTATGGTGTAAAACTTTCGAAGCATTTCTTACTTCAGCACTTAGTGCATGTGTTGCAGTGAGACATTGGATGTTTTGGTTTGCATCAGACTTAAGGAATCCTTACAAGCTCCCCCTAGGCTGATGCTACCAAAACACTTAGAAGATCTTCAGATATTGGTGGTCTTCAGTACAATCATGACCATACCCTTCTTCATTAGATGGTCAGGATCATCAAGACCTTCATAGTATCTTCTCATCTCAAAGAGATCATGCAGAGATAAGTTGATTATGTCTTGCCAAGTATAGACATTCTCAACACCTTGATCTCTGATTACATGCCATCTTTCTGGATTGGTAGAGTAAGTCCAGGACAAGATGGGTGTCTCAGTTGTCAGAGGAGCCACTTGCATTGGAGTTGATTGGGCTGCCTCATCATGCATTTCCTCAGGTTGATCTGACTCAGCCTGAGGTGTAGAGGTAGATGACTTAGGCTTCTTCTTCTTTGACTTTGGTTTAGAAGCCATTCTCTTCTTCCTCTTAGATGACTTTAACTGAGAAGACTGGTCTGCAGCACCTTGTTGATCATCCTTGTCTTTCTCAGTTGGGTGTTCCTCCCTCACAGGTTCAGAAGGAAAGGGAGTTTGAGCCTGCCTTGGATCAGAAGATGAAGCTTGCTGAGGCTCAGCTGGAGGTCCGGATTGAGGTGTCTCAAGTTGTTCAAACTTAACCTCCACTTCAGGTGGGACTTGACTTGGAAGAGAGTGTAAGTCAATCAGTTCACCACTCTTAATCTTCTGCTTGATCACCCTTATATTCTCATCCATTGTGGATAGAGACATAGGGCCAAGTCTCCTTCCGGAGAATCCATATAGCTTCAAGAAGCTCATCATCCTATGTCTATCAACAGATTTCTTCATACTCTTTTGGATGATGGCTCTTGACTTTGCAGCTTCTTCCCTTAGCTTCCTTTTGGTTGTCTTTCTCTCTTTGACTAGCTCAAGTTCAAGTTGTTTCAAGTACTCAAACTCAATGAAGTCATAGGACAGGGGAAGAAGTGCATCTGCCTGATAGAAGCCTGTGGCACTCAGGTTGTTGATCATCTTGATCCTATCTTCTTCTTTGTCTACCTGAGGTTCTTGTGGAGCCACATCTTCCTGTACAGGACTTTCTTGAACTGGAGAGAGAGTGGGAGCATGCTTGTAGAGTCTTTTTGTCTCCTCTCCTCTTTGAATTGGAGAAGTAGCCTTGCATCCTCTTTTTCTTTCATCTCTCTTGACACTTCCATGTCAGCCAGTTCATTCAATTCTTCTAAGGGGAGGGAGATGATTTCATCAATATCATAGTTCCTGGTCTGTAAATAAGTAATCCTGACTGCCCTCAACTCATCATCTTGAGTATTTGGTCTGGGGGCAGCCCTGATTGCAGCTTGCATAAAGCTAGAAGACCCAGAGGAACTTTCTCCCCTTAGTTTCCTTTTCCTCTCTCTCTCTTCCTCCTCAATTTCCTCAGGAGTCATAATCCTTTTCCACCCACAGACCTTTATGACTCAGGGTGGATAGAGGCTTGGCCTTCATTGCTTGGTGTAGCTTCCATGCTCTGGCCAAAGAGAGGCTGAGAAACACCTTCACCAGCAGGTGTCTCAGAAGGAGTGTGAACCTCTGCAGCAGTTGTTGATGATAAGACAGGGGTCTCAGGTTTTGTCACTGGGCCTTCAGTCAAGGTTTCCCCTATGAAACTAATCTTAGGGTCCACCTCAACATCCAGTTGACCGATGACATTGCCTGATTGCCTAAGTCTCCTTCTTAGAGTGAACTCTGCAAGGATCTTGTCTTGGATTCTTTGAGCCAATCTGTCAGCTTGTCTTGAGTTGCTTGGATTGACAAGTGGCATGTTGACTAGATCCAATCTTTCATAGAAGTTCAGGCTTTGAAAATCAAATACTTCTTGTTGCCCTTGAACTCTATGAAGAATAAGGGCTCTTCTGTCAGCATCATACCTTCACCTTATGATGTAGTTTGAAGTTCCTTGTGGTGGAGATGACACAGCCCTTGGTATACCTTCCTCAAAGAGACTCCTGATGATAGAGTCTATAGAGTCCACATTAATGTGAACTTGAGGAAGTTGCTGAGAATGCACAACTGCAAGTGAGGATGGTGAGTCCTCTATGTCCATTCTCTGTGAAGAACTCCCAGGTTCTGTGGCTGCAATAACTTTCTCCCCCTATTTGGTAGCATCACCCACTTGCATAGGTGAGCTGGAGGATAAGTCAATCACTTCCACAGGTTCTTGTGTTCCTGGTTGAGCTCTCCTTAAAGGTCTCCCAGCTAGTTTTTCCTTTAGATATGAAATCTGAAGTTGCTGATCATTGACCCTGTTTTGTAAGGTAGTCACCTGAGATTCAAGGTGACTAACCTTAGAGACTAAATAGGAGCATGTTTTTGACAGTTTTTGCACCTTTAGTCTCAAATTCCCCTCTTCTTCATCAGAAAAATCATTGGGGGATGAGATGATTGGACCAAAGTCCTCTCTCTCACCACCAGCTTGAGGTTCTTGGCTGCTGGTTTTTCTCTGCTCACTAGCAATCTCAGTTGAGATGTCAGTGTGCTGAGTTGCCATGGTTGAGGTCTTAATGATGTAATCACTTGCAGAAGTGAGAGCATCTTCCATATGGACATCCTGAACATGTTCAGAAGTGTCCACCTCAGTAACAGGTGACTGATGTGGGATAGACTGAGGAGAATCAGAGGTAGTCATCTCTCTTTGAGTAGGGAAGGAGAAGAGAGACTCATGGTACTCACTGAATCCTAAGTCTTCATCAGTATAAAAGGATAGGTTGGGAATGGGTTGGTTTAGATCTAAAGGCTGGGGATGGTAACTGTCTACTGAAGGTTGTTCACTTGAGTGTTGAGACTCAGAGTGAAGGCTTAAGGCTGTTGGGCTTGTGAGCTCATCAGGGTGAGCATGAGGAACCTCAGCCCTGATAGGTGAAGAAATGGGAGTGGTTTGCTCCTCAGGGGAAGTGGGAGCTCTAGTGTCCACTTCCTCCTGTAAGGGTGAGTATATGGGGACCTGTACAGACTCAATAGCCTGAGCAGGGGTTCGTTTGGATTTTCTTTGGTAGGTGAGGGTTATTTGTGGTCTTTTTAATGGTAAGGAAAAAGAAGGTGTGGGTTCAACACTAGCTTGTGTTGCTAGGTTGTCACCTTGAGCAATGAGCTCTAACATTTTGGGGTCTAGGGCTATTTCTACCCCTGAGAAGCCTACAGTTGGCTTCTTCATGATTTTAAAGATGTCGGGCTTCATCTGTCCCAATTTAAGAATATTACTTGTTCCCTCAACTGTGAGCCCAGTTCACAGTTAAGAATGTGCTGAACATATCTAGGAAATATGTAATACTCTAAGGAGTCCAAGTTTGCAAGTAAATTGGTATAAACAAATTGAGAGTACCTGAACTTGACCCCCTGAACCATTCCATGTACTATAAAGGAGAGATCCTCAGGAATCTGGTCCCACCCTCCATGCTTGTTAGACAAGCTGTGGATAACCACATGGGGCAGGTATTTCCACTGGGATGAGACCTTCCCTTTCCTGAAGGTCTTTACAGAGAAGTCTCCCTCATAGCCCATCTCCTCAAAGGAATGATTAGCAGCTTCCTTTGGGAAGGACAACTCACCTTTTTCATCATCTAGCTGCAAATGATGGTTTATGATGGCCGGAGTGATGAAGATTGTCCTCCCTTGCACTGTGGCAGACAGTGCCTTCTCCCCATCCATAATGTCCTCTTGGCAGGTCTTCCAGAATTCAAGCAAATGATCCTCATACAGTGTAGGATCAATGGTCAGGGAGGTGAAGTAGTTGGATAGAGTTAAAAATTGGCAAATCTCTGAGAAACTTGCATCTTTCTCAGAGCTTAACAGAGCAACCTGATTGTGTTGCCTGTGAAGTTGCATGGAGAAATCTGGGTTGTTTCTGCGGTTAAGGTTGGCCATTTTAGAAGCTTAAGGGTGAAGAAAGGTAGAAAGCAAAGGCGGTTTAGAGAATTAGGTTTGAGGAATAGTGGAATTGAGGAAGATAGTGAGGAAGAGGGGGAACCGTTGGGTATTTATGTGAAAAGAGATTTGAACCAAAGTTAATGAAAGAGGATAAACTTTGAAATCCGAAAGTCGGTCCCACCTCTGAAAAAGTAGTTTACTTTTGCTCAAAAAGTAGTTTTCTTGGAATTCGAAAAGCTTCCGAAGGTAAATTATCTTCGGAAGTTTTAATGAAAAAGCTTCCGAAGCTAAAATGGCTTTGGAAGATTTTCCTGAGAGTCTTGAAAATTTTGCTTCGGAAGAGAAATAAACACTTGAATGCTTTGTATAAGGAACAACAAAGCTTCCGAGAGTTAATTTTGCTTCGGAAGGAAAAAGTCCTTAAAAACAAATAAGTGTCTGAGATAAGAATTTAAGCTTCGGAAGATAGATTTAGACTTCTTCCGAAGGTAAAATTTCTTAGACAGTTATTTATTTTTGAAGACATGATTTTCTTCCGAAGATAAACTTTTATCTTCCGAAGGATCAGAAAATTTTCAAGAATCTAAGGAAAGTCTTCAAAAAGAATTTTATATCCAAAGAGAACATGAGCTTATGAAAGTGATGAACTAGACAACTTAGGACACACATATTTTAAGAATAATTAGAATTAGTTTTAAGAAAATGTCTACTCAAAGTTAATCATCCCAATAGCTGATATTAGATATTTAAATCTCTGTTCATCAAAAGCTTTTGTGAACAGATCAGCATATTGTTCATCTGTATGAACTTTAACTAGTTTAATTAATCCCTTTTCATAGTTATCTCTTATTAAATGATACCTGATATTGATATGTTTGGTCCTTGAGTGCTGCACAGGGTTCTCAGTGATAGAGATAGCACTATTGTTGTCTATGTGGATAGGAGTCTCCTTGAAGTTAAATCCATAGTCCAGCATCTGATTTTGAATCCAAAGCACTTGAGCACAGCAGCTTGCAGCAGCAATGTATTCAGCTTCAGCAGTTGATGCAGACACACAGGATTGTTTCTTGCATTGCCATGAGACAACCCTTCCACCAAGGAATTGACATCCCCCAGATGTAGACTTTGCAGTCATGTTGCAACCACCATAATCACTATCTGTATAAGCATACAGATTAAAGTCAGGATTCTTTGGGTACCATAAACCAAGTGTTGAAGCACCTTTGAGGTATCTTAGAATCCTTTCGACAGTGATTAAGTGAGACATCTTAGGGTTGGCTTGATATCTTGCACAGATACATGTAGCAAACATGATATCAGGCCTGCTAGCTGTAAGATACATAAGAGACCCAATCATAGCCCTGTATAAATGTTCATCTACACACTCCCCCTCAAGATCAGGTCCAAGGGAGTGATTTCTGGCTATAGGTGTCTTAGCAATCTTACAATCAGTCATGTTGAACCTCATGAGTATGTCCTGAACATACTTTGACTGACTTATGAAGATGCCATCTTCAACTTGCTTCACTTGAATTCCCAGAAAGAAATTGAGTTCTCCCATTGCACTCATTTCAAATCTATCTTTCATCAGCTTTGTCACACCCCGACCCCGGGCACCCCTGGGGTGTGGTGACGTGTTGGTACCTGTTTTGAATATAACAAAAAATCTTTTTTTTTTCCACAGCGGAAGTCTAACAAAGGATTTTATATACATTGGGATTTAAACACCCACATTTATTACACATATAGCCAAAAAGCTTTATTATTCCAAAACCCTTATTTTTTTATAGTACTTCCCGAGCCACGGGATTTTTTTTTTTTGCGCCTTAGACATTTAGCTTGACGATAGCCTTTATGCTAGCCATGGAGTAGGGTAGCCCTAGGTCTAGAGTGGGTACCCCACCGAACAAGATTAATTACCTGAAAAGTTTTGAAAATAAAACGTCAACAATATGTTGGTGAATAACGCTTATATGACACGAAATAATTTTAAGCATGCTAATATCAATAAAGGTTAAATCACAGTTGGAATTAGTAATTTATACAATCCAGAAATCCTCTTGCTGTACACTAATATAAATTGGTTCTGAGACTTGTAGGCCCTATCGGTAACCTTTTTAAGATTGACACTTCATCCCAATTTATATCAGACGCATTAGACCGCAATCTAATACGTATACAATTTGATCAAACCATATGTAAGCTCATATCCTGCTTGCTCCCATAAATTACTCTCTATGAGTATAAGCTTATTAATATATGCATGCATTTTGAAAATAAAACATTTATAAGTTTTATAAAAATAATAAACGTATTCACCTTGATGAAGCAGAGTAACAACTTAGTGTTTGGCAGATCGTTGGGTTGTAAATTTGATGTAACTTCGGGTTTATATTCGTCGGGTTCTTGGATTTAAAACAGAAAATATGAAAATTTATACGTAAGTTGTATGCTGTGTGTTTTGAAAGAGGAACGAGTGTATGTGTGTGTTTGAAGAGTGTGTGTGTTTGAAGAGTGAAGGATTCTGGTTGCATTCAAAAGAAAATAAACTGAAACCATAACATTCTATTTATAGTTACAAAATTATGGTATACTCACATGTTTGATCCTTATCAACGTTCATATATATCTTTACATACATATATATATTATAATAATATATATACTTATTTACCAAAATGCCATCATATAATTATAAATATGTTTTTATCTGATAACTTTTAAAATATGACGTTTTATAAAAATCTGAAAATGTCGTTAGAATCTGCTAATGATTCTGAACGTTTCTACCTAAGTTTCGTTAAAAACGGAGTAAAAATTAAATATGTGTAATTTAATATTATTATTTACTCAACTAGGGTTTAGGGTTAAACATTTTAAAATTATAAGTGCTAGACTAAGCTTATACGAAGCTTACAAATTACTCGCTTACTAATATTCAGTTTATTCGTAATAATAATAATATAGGGTGTTACAGTCTCCCCACCTTTATAAAAATCGTCCTCGAGATTTATTGGAAGAGATGTGGATATTTTTCATCATTTCGGACTCCAGCTCCCATGTATATTCAGGACCACGCCTAGAGTTCCATTTCACTTTGACTAACACGAGCTTCTTTCTTTTTAGTCGCTTTTCTTGAGGATCTTCTATCTGCAACGGTGCTCGACGAATTTCAACTCTTTATCTATTTCTACATCTTTTAGTGGTATTTTTAGAGTTTCGTCTGCTAAGCATTTACGCAGATTGGATACATGAAATACATCGTGTATTCCACTCATCTCTTCTGGTAACCTTAATCGATATGCCACTGGCCCAATTTGTTCTAGAATTTCGAAGGTCCGACGAAACGTGGGCTTAACTTTCCTTTCTTTCCGAATCGAACCACACCTTTCCTAGGTGAAACTTTTAATAATACTTATCGCCTACAACGAACTCTAGTGGTTTCCTTCTATGATTAGCGTATTTCTTTTGTCGTTCTCTTGCTAATCTCAAACGCTCACGAATCAGCAAAATTTTGTCAGTGGTTTCTTGAACAATTTCAGGTCCTGACAAGTGACTGTCTCCAACCTCAGACCAACATATAGGGGTTCTACATTTTCTACCATACAAGGCTTCAAATGGCGCTGCGTCGATACTTGCGTGATAACTATTATTATAAGCAAATTCCATTAATGGCAGATGATCATCCCAACTACCACCTATGTCAATCACGCAGGCTCGCAGCATGTCTTCAAGAGTTTGGATGGTTCTCTCACTTTGCCCATCAGTTTGTGGATGATAGGCAGTACTAAGATGAAGTTTTGTTCCTAAGGATTTTTGGAAACTTTGCCAAAATCGAGAAGTGAATCGACTATCGCGATCTGACACTATGGACAATGGCACACCATGTAACGACACGATATTAT
Source organism: Flaveria ramosissima (assembly GCA_025215565.1). Lineage (NCBI taxonomy): Eukaryota > Viridiplantae > Streptophyta > Magnoliopsida > Asterales > Asteraceae > Flaveria > Flaveria ramosissima. The sequence continues at coordinate 87,749,001 of CM046037.1, forward strand.
TGACATAAAGTTGTGCCAACTTATCCATGGAGTGCGTCTCTTTCATTGGAAGAAAATGGGCAGACTTTGTAAGTCTATCAACAATAACCCATATTGTATCATTCCCACGACTGGTTCGTGGTAAGTTAGTGATAAAGTCCATGGTTATCATTTCCCATTTCCAAACTGGCAGTTCCAACTGTTGCAATAAACCAGAGGGCTTCTGGTGTGTTCTGCTTTAACTTGTGAAGAAGTTAAGCATTTTGCAACATATAAAGCTATATATTTCTTCATGCTAACCCACCAGTAATTACTTCTCAGATTATTATACATTTTGTCACATCCCGGATGCATTGCATATTTGGATTTGTGAGCCTCTTCAAGGATCCTTTCTCTAAGACTGCCGGCGATCGGTACCCATATACGCTTATTCATTCTGAGAATTTCATCATTTCCTTTGGTTAGTTGATTAAGAATATTTCTTATACCTTCCTTTTCAATATTCTCTTCATTCAAAGCTAAGACTTGAGCATCCTTAAGCTGATCTATCAAGTCAATTTGTAACTTGAGTTGTAGAGCACGTACTCGTTTTCGCCTTTCATGCTCTTTTCTAGTTAATGCATCAGCTACTACGTTGGCCTTTCCCTCCTGATAGCATATTTCGCAATCATAATCACTTAGGACTTCTATCCAACGTCTTTGCCTCATGTTTAATTCCTTCTGATCAAAGATATATTTCAATCCCTTGTGATCAGTGTAAATAGTGAATTTGGCTCCATAGAGATAGTGCCTCCATAACTTTAATGCAAAAATTATGGCACCAAGCTCTAAGTCATGAGTTGGATGACCTATTTCATTCTCTCTAAGTTGACGAGAGGCATATGAGATAACTTTATCTCGCTGCATTAACACACACCCAAAGCCAGTATGTGATGCATCACAGTGTACAACAAAGTCTTCATTGCCTTCAGGTAACGCTAAGATTGGTGCATTTGTCAAATGTTCTTTTAGGGTTTTGAAAGCTTTGATTTGTTCCGGACCCCATTCAAATTTGACATCCTTTCGAGTTAATTTTGTTAAAGGGGTCGCAATTCGAGAGAAGTCTTTTATGAAACGACGATAATATCCAGCTAATCCTAAGAAGCTGCGTACTTCTGTAGGTGTTTCTGGATTTTTCCATTTAGAAATGGCTTCTATCTTTGTTGGGTCTACTTGAATTCCATTAGTATTGATGACATGCCCAAGAAATTGTACCTCCGTTAACCAAAATTCACATTTAGAGAATTTGGCGTACAGTTTCTCTTGTCTTAACATTTCAAGTAGTACTCTGAGATGAGTTTTATGCTCTTCTTCACTTTTGGAATAGATAAGTATATCATCTATGAAGACGATAACAAACTTATCCAGATACGGTCTACAAATTCGGTTCATCATATCTATGAATGCGGCCGGGGCATTAGTAAGTCCAAACGGCATCACTGTGAACTCATAATGTCCATACCTTGTTCTGAAAGCTGTTTTCGGAATATCTTCCTCTTGAACTTTCAATTGGTGATAACCTGATCTAAGATCAATTTTCGAGAAATAACAGGCTCCTTGGAGTTGATCAAACAAATCGTCAATTCGAGGTAGCGGATATCGATTTTTAATTGTAACCTTGTTCAACTCCCTATAATCGATGCACATTCTCATTGACCCATCTTTCTTCTTAACAAATAAAACTGGAGCTCCCCATGGCGATGAACTAGGTCGAATAAAACCTTTTTCCAATAATTCTTCTAATTGTTTCTTTAGTTCCGCCATTTCTGTTGGTGCTAATCGATATGGGGCTTTTGCAATCGGTGCAGTACCAGGTACCAGATTAATCTTAAATTCTACCTCTCTTTCTGGCGGTATTCCTGGCAACTCATCAGGAAATACATCTGTAAATTCAGCAACTACTGGCACATCTTTAATTATACGTTCTTCTTTTTCCTTGACCGAAACGGAAGCTAGATAATTTAGGCAACCTTGTTTTAAATAGTTTACCGCTCTAATTATTGATATGATGCCGATCTGATTGGCCTGTTTCTCACCATGAATAGTTACTGGTTCCCCGCTCGGGGTTCGGAGCATGATTGTCTTTAGGTTACAATTTATACAGGCTTGGTTCTTAGCTAACCAGTCCATTCCTAGGACAACATCAAATCCAGCCAATGACATGGGTAAAAGTCGTACGGGAATATCATGCCCGTTCAAGGTTATAACACAACCTTCCAATAATTCGGTAATCTCAATCGTTTCCCCATTAGCCATTTCTACGTTGATAGTCCGTCTTAGATTAGCTAGAGGTATATTTAATAATTTACAAAATTTATGATCAATGAAACTTTGGTTTGCTCTTGAATCAAATAATACTCTAGCATAAGTGTTATTAACGAGAAACGTACCAGTCACGACGTCTGGTATATCGGTGGCTTCTCGAGAATTTAGGACAAAAGCTCGAGTGCTCCTTTTTGCTCCTCCCTCACCTTTCGTGATTTCTTTCACGGCCTGCTTCAACTTGGGACAATCCGAACGAAAGTGTCCCCATTCACCACAATTAAAACAAATTCCAGTGGCCTTTGGGTTTGGACAGTTCTCAGTAGCATGTCCTGTAGGTTTACAGTTCTGACAGAATGCAAACTGCTCGAAAAGACATTTTCCTGCATGTCTCTTCTTGCAAATTCTACATTCGGGGTGGGTTATCGTAGACGACCTCTTTCCCGAGTTCCTTGTATCCTTCCTCCACACTTGTTCTCCTTTTGCTACAATTTCTTTCTTCTTCGCCTCCTTCCTAGTTCGTATCATACCGTCTGTCATTAAACCGGCTAATTCCATGGCCGATTCAATAGTTTGAGGCATGGCTGCCTTCACGGTATCCCTGATTTCACATACCAGTCCCCAAATGTATCGACTTATAAAATTGCATTCAGGGGTGACTAGATGTGGAACAAACCTCGAGTATTCTAGAATTTTTGTGTTATAACTTTGAATATCATCACCGATCATCCTTAAATTCAGAAACTGGCCCTCGATCTTTTCTCGTTCGTTCATTGGGCAGAACTTCCGAGTAACGAGGGTTGCAAAGTCATCCCAGGGCATTTCATAAACCGACTCACCTCGTGTAGCGACAAGGGAGTTCCACCATTCGAGTGCGCCGTCTTTAAATAGTCCTGAAGCGAACAGAACTTTATCACCTTCAGCACACTTACATCTTTTCATTACCGACTTTACTTTCTCTAGCCATCTGACTGCTACTGCCGCTCCCTGTGAACCAGAAAACTCTTCTGGCTTGCATGCCTGAAACGTTTTGTAGTCGCAGTACGTTTCTTTTAGCTTTTTCAGGGGTTCTTCAGTGTCAGAATCTCCATTACTACTTTCATTGGGAATCTCGATAACTTTTCCTTTATTAGTCTCGAGCATTTTTCTTTTTAAGTTTTCGACTTTTTCTTTATCTTTTTCTACCTTATTTGCCTTTTTCTGTTCTTCCATAGCGGCGACTAATCTTGGAACTGCATTAAAAATTCCCTGATCTATTAGTTGCATAACTTTGTTTTCATTAAGGACACATTCACTAGCATTTGGATCTTCAGCCGACGTATCTCCATGATCCATTTGATTGTGTAGAATTTCGCTTTGATTGATTGGTCCCGACATTCTACAACCATTTAATAGAAAAGAAAAAAAAAATTTAACACACGGATTGCAAAATCGAACTATTTTATAACCAAAAATGATTTTGCAGTTACATCGATTCTACCATCGTTACTATCGTACTACATATATTATACATCTACCACACGTATACTACATCAAACATATTAGTGTATACGTACATATATAATACATATATAATTATGTATGCTTCTAATATAGATAGACTCTTCCTCGGATCAACCCTTCTTCCATTCACATCCTTTCTGCTCCAACCAATTTCCTACTTGACACAACCTTTCACCTGCTTTTATCTTTTTCTCTCTTTCTATTGCTTGTAACTTCTTCAACTCGTCATTCTCGTGGAACGACCTGTCTAGCAAATCGAGTATGGACCCATCGTGTTCCTCTGCCGGTTTGTAGCGCGGCGGTGGCTGCCTCTTTCCAGTGATAACTTCATGGTACACTGAATCTGTAGGCCAGACGTCTAGGTGATTTTTTTTGCAAATTCCCTACCATCGTCTTGGAAAATCCGGTACCACGGAATGTCCTCCTCGTCGTCGTCTTCTTCTTTTTCTTCAATCGTCAGCATTATATCAGCCTCCTTATATGCTTCTTCTACATCTTTGGAATTATAACGAAATACTTCCGATGTGCTGTGTACCCTCATCCTAGGTTTTTGTGACCTACTAGTTCCTTCTCCAAATGAGATTGTTTTATGAGTTTCTAGAGGAACTGGAGGGGTGTTATAGTTCCAGATGTTTGGTTCCTCGTACAGAAAACTAGTCACGGGTTCCATGGTTTCTTGCACGTATGTAATAGCCAGTGGATCAGTCATCCAATTATCTTCGATATGTTCTTCGGGCACACCAAACTGGAAAGCGGTGTCTAAAAAGGTTATGGGGTCTAGGGATGTTCCGTATTTCATAGGTTCTGGTACATATATGATCATCAGATCATCGTTTATAATGGGGTATATATTGTTATGGCCTGACATCCTGCAAGATGTTAAATATATTTTTTTTTCTAATACGAATGAAATAAATAATGATCCAATTTACAAGGATCTTTTTCTCAGTTGGGTTAAAGCTTAAATATTCGTTCCAAATATCTAATTCGCTAAAACCGGTGGCTCTGATACCAACCTGTCACACCCCGACCCCGGGCACCCCTGGGGTGTGGTGACGTGTTGGTACCTGTTTTGAATATAACAAAATATCTTTTTTTTTTTCACAGCGGAAGTCTAACAAAGGATTTTATATACATTGGGATTTAAACACCCACATTTATTACACATATAGCCAAAAAGCTTTATTATTCCAAAACCCTTATTTTTTTATAGTACTTCCCGAGCCACGGGATTTTTTTTTTTGCGCCTTAGACATTTAGCTTGACGATAGCCTTTATGCTAGCCATGGAGTAGGGTAGCCCTAGGTCTAGAGTGGGTACCCCACCGAACAAGATTAATTACCTGAAAAGTTTTGAAAATAAAACGTCAACAATATGTTGGTGAATAACGCTTATATGACACGAAATAATTTTAAGCATGCTAATATCAATAAAGGTTAAATCACAGTTGGAATTAGTAATTTATACAATCCAGAAATCCTCTTGTTGTACACTAATATAAATTGGTTCTGAGACTTGTAGGCCCTATCGGTAACCTTTTTAAGATTGACACTTCATCCCAATTTATATCAGACGCATTAGACCGCAATCTAATACGTATACAGTTTGATCAAACCATATGTAAGCTCATATCCTGCTTGCTCCCATAAATTACTCTCTATGAGTATAAGCTTATTAATATATGCATGCATTTTGAAAATAAAACATTTATAAGTTTTATAAAAATAATAAACGTATTCACCTTGACGAAGCAGAGTAACAACTTAGTGTTTGGCAGATCGTTGGGTTGTAAATTTGATGTAACTTCGGGTTTTATTCGTCGGGTTCTTGGATTTAAAACAGAAAATATGAAAATTTATACGTAAGTTGTATGCTGTGTGTTTTGAAAGAGGAACGAGTGTATGTGTGTGTTTGAAGAGTGTGTGTGTTTGAAGAGTGAAGGATTCTGGTTGCATTCAAAAGAAAATAAACTGAAACCATAACATTCTATTTATAGTTACAAAATTATGGTATACTCACATGTTTGATCCTTATCAACGTTCATATATATCTTTACATACATATATATATATATTATAATAATATATATACTTATTTACCAAAATGCCATCATATAATTATAAATATGTTTTTATCTGATAACTTTTAAAATATGACGTTTTATAAAAATCTGATAATGTCGTTAGAATCTGCTAATGATTCTGAACGTTTCTACCTAAGTTTCGTTAAAAACGGAGTAAAAATTAAATATGTCGTAATTTAATATTATTATTTACTCAACTAGGGTTTAGGGTTAAACATTTTAAAATTATAAGTGCTAGACTAAGCTTATACGAAGCTTACAAATTACTCGCTTACTAATATTCAGTTTATTCGTATATAATAATAATACAGGGTGTTACAAGCTTCTCAAAGTCTTTGCAGAGCTTTGGATTAGTTGAACCAAAGATGATGTCATCCACATATACTTGAACTAGCAATAAGTCATTTCCCTCTCCTTTGATGAAGAGAGTTCCATCTATAGTACCTCTCCTGTATCCATGTTTACAAAGATACTCAGACAATGTCTCATACCACTTCCTGGGTGCCTGATGCAGCCCATAAAGAGCTTTGTCAAGCTTGCAGACATAATCAGGATGATCAGGGTCTACAAAACCAGGTGGCTGTTTGACATAAACCTCTTCATCAATCACTCCATATAAGAAAGCACACTTTACATCAAGTTGAAAGACCTTGAAGTTCTTGGATGCAGCAAATGCCAGGAATATCCTAACAGCTTCTAATCTTGCTACAGGAGCAAAGACATCAGTGTAGTCAATCCCTTCTTCTTGTGTGTATCCTTGAACAACTAGTCTTGCCTTGTTCTTGATGATAATTCCTCTATCATCCTTCTTATTCCTAAAAACCCATTTGGTTCCAATGGTAGTCTTCCCATGAGGAAGAGGACAAAGGTTCCAAACTTTGTGCCTTTTGAATTGAAGCAGCTCTTGTTGCATAGCGTCAACCCAACTTCCATCCTTTAGAGCTTCATCAACTTTCTTTGCTCTATCTGAGATAAGAAACAAGAGTGAAGACAAACATTTGCTTCATGGGTTTGTCCTCTTGTTCTTACCCCTGTGACAACATCTCCAATGATGTTTGTGGTGGGGTGAGACTTGTGGATCCTTAGCTGAGGGATCACAGAAAGTTGCTGAGAAAGATCCAAATTTGAGAAATTTAGATCTGGAATAGATGATTCACACTCCACATTACCACACTTATCAAGATTAACTTGATTCAATGAGTGTGTGACATCATTGATGTTGTCATCTATGGTGTGGTTATTAGCATCAAGGAAAACCTGATCAATTTCACCATCACCATTGTTGTCTTCTACAGTTGAGGTATCTTTATCTGGTTGAGGAGCCTCTGAGCTGGAATTTGAAGGCATCCCAGATGTATCAGCTGAATTTGTCATTGTAGTGCTGATAGAGACCTCATTTGCTGAAGTAGTCCCAACTGGAGCTGAAGATGTATGAGTTGAGGGTCTTCCTAGCTTAAATCTTGGATCAGGATCACCTGTATTTAGATTTTCTGCAGATCCTGAAACATTCTCACAAGATTTGTTAAAACAGTTGGTAACTAAATCAAGATCAAATAGCCAATCAGGACCAGAACCAGCCACACAGGGTGTGTGTTCATTGAAAGTCACATTGGCTGACTCCTTAACAATTCTAGTTCTGAGATTGTATACTCTATAAGCCTTAGCTTGGGAAGAGTATCCAATGAAGTGTCCATCATCTGATTTCTCAGCAAACTTGGCAATTTGATCCTTGGTATTCAAGATGGTGCAGGGACATCCAAATGACCTGAGAAAACCAATGAAAGGTTTCCTCTTGTGCCAAAGTTCATAAGGAGTCTTACCATGTGTCTTAACTACGAAAACTCTGTTTTGCACATAGCAAGCAGTATTTACTGCCTCTGCCCAGAAGGTGATGGGCAGTTTAGAGTCAGACAACATAGTTCTTGCAGCTTCAATTAGTGTCCTGTTTCTCCTCTCAGCAACTCCATTTTGCTGAGGAGTCCTGGGAGCACTATATTGTCTTGTAATACCTTTTTCATCACAACATGTATCAAGGATTTGGTTCTTGAATTTAGTTCCTTGATCACATCTTATGGTTTTGACCTTGTGATCACTTTGATTCTCAATTTTTAAGATGAAATTCATCAGAATCTCAGGGGTTTCATCCTTAGTTCTAAGAAAGAAAACCCAAGTGAATCTTGTAAAATCATCTGTGATCACTAAACAATAAGAGGTCCTTCCTAGACTCGTTACACTGGTGGGGCCAAAGAGATCCATATGTAACAAGTGTAGGGGAGTAGTGATGGAGTTCCTTTCCTTAGGCTTGTGAGATACCTTATGTTGCTTCCCTTTCAGGCATGCAACACAATGATCATCACTTGTAAACTCTTTCTTTGGCATTCCAGTTACCAAATCATGTTTAATTAGCTTATTCATGTTCTTAAAGTTTACATGGCACATTCTTTTATGCCATAGGAAAGACTCATCACTATTTGCTTTAGATAGAAGGCATGAAACTTCTCCAGAGGGAGATGTTTCTTGCAAATCCATCTTGTACATGTTCCCTTTCCTGGGGGCTCTGAGCAGGATATGCTCATGAGGAATGACCACTCCGGGCTTGAGAACAATGCACTCATGCTCAGTAAAGAGCATGTTATGACTCTGATCACACAATTGGGATACACTCAGAAGATTGTACCCAAGCTCCTTAACAAAGTTTACCTTTTCAATGCTGAGTTTACCATTTGTGACCTTGCCCCTTCCTGAAATGTAACCACCTTCATCTCGTCCAAAAGCAACTGGTCCTCCATCAATTCTCTCAAAGTTATGGAGTAGAGACCTATTGCCTGTCATGTGCCTGGAACAGCCACTATCAATTATCCAGACATTCCTACTTGTCTTGAGCTGTTCCTGCACAAAGAGAATGATTAGTTACATTTGGAAACCCAAGCCTTACTTCCGGAGAATCCATATAGCTTTAAGAAGCTCATCATCCTTTGTATGTCAGCAGACTTTTTCATACTCTTTTGGATGATAGCTCTTGACTTTGCAGCATCTTCCCTCATCTTTCTCTTTGTTGTCTTTTGTTCTTTGAGCACTTGAAGTTCAAGCTGTTTGAGATACTCAAGCTCAATGTACTCAAAGGACAAGGGAAGAAGTGCAGATGCCTGGTAGAGACCTGTGGCACTCAGGTAGTTGATCATGTTTTGCCTATCTGTTTCCTTGTTTACCTGAGGTTCTTATGTAGCAGCCACATCCTCTTGCACGGGACTTTCCTGAACTGGGGAGAGAGTTGGAGCATGCTTGTATAATCTTTTTTGTCTCTTCTCTTCTTTGAATTGGAGAAGTAATCTTGCATCCTCTTTTTCCTTCATCTCTCTTGACACTTCCATGTCAGCCAGTTCATTTAATTGATCTAAGGGGAGAGATATAATCTCTTTTTTGTCATAGTTTCTGGTCTGCAGGTAAGTAATCCTGACTGCCCTCAACTCATCTTCTTGAGTGTTTGGTCTGGGGGCAGCCCTGATTGCTGCTTGCATAAATCCTGAAGACCCAGAGAAACTATCTCCCCATAGCTTCCTCTTCCTCTCTCTCTCTCTCTTCCTCCTTAATCTCCTCAAGAGTCAAAATCCTTTTCCTTTTGTCACCCACAGACCTTTGTGACTCAGGGTGGATAGAGGTTTGGCCTTCATTGTTGGTGTAGCATCCAAGCTCTGGCCAGAAAGAGGCTGTGAAACACCTTCACCAACATTGTTTCACTGAGGGAATGAATTTCAGAAGCAGTTGTTGGTATGACAGGGCTCTCAAGTTATATCACTGGGCCTTCAGCCAAGGTTTTCCCTTTGAAGCTAATCTCAGGGTCTGCCTCAGCATCCAGTTGACCAATGACATTACCTGATTGCCTTTGTCTCCTACTAAGGCTGAACTCTTCAGTAATTTTGTCTTGAATCCTGAGTGCTAACCTGTCAGCTTGTCTTGATTTGCTTGGGTTGACAAGTGGCATGTTGATCAGGTCATGACCTTCATAGTAGTCCAAAGTCTGAAAATTGAACACTTCTTGCTGCCCTTGAACTCTATGAAGAATGAGGGCTCTTCTATCAGCATCATACCTCCACCCAATAATGTAGTTTAGTGTTCCTTGAGGTGGAGATGACACAGCCCTTGGAATGCCTTCCTCAAAGAGACTCCTAATGACAGAGTCAATTATGTCCACATTAATGTGAACTTGAGGAAGTTGCTGAGTATGCACAGTTGCAAGTGAGGATGGTGAATCTTCAATGTCCATACTCTATGAAGAACTCCCAGGTTCTGTGACTGTAATGACTTTCTCTCCCTTTTTGGTAGCATCACCCTCTTGCATAGGTGAGCTAGAGGTTAGGTCAACCACATTCACAGGTTCTTGTGTTCCTGGTTGAGCTCTTCTTAAAGGTCTCCCAGCTAGTTTTTCCCTGAGATGTGATATCTCAAGTTGCTGATCATTGACCCTATTTTGAAGGGTAGTCACCTGAGATTCAAGGTGACTAACCTTAGAGATTAAATAGGAGCATGTTTTTGACAGTTTTAGCACCTTCAGTCTCAGATTCCCCTCTTCTTCATTAGAATAATCATTGGGGGATGAGATGATTGGACCAAAGTCCTCTCTCTCACCACCAGCTTCAGGTTCTTGGCTCCTGGATTTCCTCTGCACATTGACATCCTCTGTTAAGGTGTCAATGGGCTGAGTTGCCATGGTTGAGGTCTTGATAATGTAATCACTTGCAGAAGTGAGAGCCTCTTCCATATGGATATCCTGAACAGGTTCAGAAGTATCCACCTCAGTTATGGGTGACTGATGTGGGCTAGACTGAGGAGATTCAGGAGTACTCATCTCTCTTTGAGTAGGGGAAGAGAAGAGAGACTCATGGTACTCATTGAAACCTAAGTCTTCATCAGTATAGAATGCGAGGTTGGGAATGGGTTGATTTAGATCTAAAGGCATGGGGTGGTAACTGTCCCCTGAAGGTTGTTCACTTGAGTGTTGAGACTCAGAGTGAAGGCTTAAGGTAGTTGGGCTTGTGAGGTCATCAGGGTGAGCATGAGGAACCTCAGCCCTGATTGTTGAAGAGATGGGAGTGGTTTGATCCTCAGGGGAAGTGGGAGCTCTAGTGTCCACTTCCTCCTATATTGGTGAGTATATGGGGACCTGCATAGATTCGATAGGTTGAGCAGGGGTTCGTTTGGATTTTCTTTGGTAGGTGAGGGTTACTTGTGGCCTTTTTGGTGGTTGAGAGGTAGAAGGTGTGGGTTCAACACTAGCTTGTGTTGCTAGGTTGTCACCTTGAGCAATGAGCTCTAACATTTTTGGGACAAGGGCTGTTTCTACCCCTGAGAAGCGTATAGTTGGCTTCTTCATGATTTTAAAGATGTCGGGCTTCATCTGTCCCAATTTAAGAATATCATCTGTTTCCTTCAACTGTGAGCCCAGTTCACAGATGAGAATGTGTTGAACATATCTAGGAAACATATAATATTCTAAGGAGTCCAAGTTTGCAAGCAAATTTGTATATACAAACTGAGAGTACCTGAACTTGACCCCTTGAACCATTCCATGCACTATGAATGAGTGATCCTCAGGAATCTGGTCCCACCCTCCATGCTTGTTTGACAAGCTGTGGATAACCACATGAAACAGATATTTCCACTGGGATGAGACCTTCCCTTTCCTGAAGGTCTTTACAGAGAAATCTCCCTCATAGCCCATCTGCTCAAAGGAATAATTTACAGCTTCCTTTGGGAAGGACAACTCACCTTCTTCATCATCTAGCTACAAATGATTGTTTATGATGGCCGGAGTGATGAAGATTGTCCTCCCTCACACTGTGGCAGACAGTGCCTTCTCCCCATCCATAATGATCTCTTGGCAGGTCTTCCGAAATTCAAGCAGATGATCCTCATAGAGAGTAGGATCAATGGTTAGAGAGGTGAAGTAATTTGATAAAGCTAAGAAACGGCAAATCTCTGAGAAACTATCATCTTTCTCAGAGCTTAACAGAGCAACATGGTTGTGTTGCCTGTGAAGTTGGATGGAGAAATCTGGGTTGTTTCTACGGTTAAGGTTGGTCATTTTAGAAGCTTAAGGATGAGGAAAGATGAAAAGCAAAGGCGGTTTGGGAGAAATTAGGTTTGAGGAATAGTAGAATTGAAGAAGATAGTGAGGGAGAGGGGGAACCGTTGGGTATTTATGTGAAAGGATTTGAACCAAAGTTAATGAAAGAGGATAAACTTTGAAATCCAAATGTCGGTCCCACCTCTGAAAAGTAGTTTACTTTTGCTCAAAAAGTACTTTTCTTGGAAGTCGAAAAGCTTCCGAAGGTAAATTATCTTCAGAAGTTTTAATGAAAAAGCTTCCGAAGCTAAAATGACTTCGGAAGAATTTCCTGAGAGTTTTGAAAATTTTGCTTTGGAAGAGAAATAAAAACTTGAATGCTCTGTATATAAAACAACAAAGCTTCCGAGAGTTAATTTTGCTTCGGAAGAAAATAGTCCTTGAAAACAAATAAGTGTCTGAGACAAGTATTTAAGCTTCGGAAGATAGATTGAAACCTCTTCCGACGGTAAAAATTCTTAGATAGTTATTTATTTTGAAGACATGATTTGCTTCCGAAGATAAAAATATATCTTCCGAAGGATCAGAAAATTTTCAAGAATCTAAGGAAAATCTTCAAAAAGGATTTTTTTTATCTGAAGAAAACATGAGCTTATGAAAGTGATGAACTAGACAACTTAGGATACACATATTTTAAGAAATATTTAGAATTAGTTTTAAGAAAAAAAACTACTCAAAGTTAATCATCACAATAGCTGATATTAGATATTTAAATCTCTGTTCATCAAAAGCTTATATAAACAGATCAGCATATTGTTCATCTGTGTGAACTTTGACTAGTTTAATTAATCATTTTTCATAGTTATCTCTTATTAAATGATACCTGATTGATGTGTTTGGTCATTGAGTGCTGCACAGGATTCTCTGTGATAGAGATAACACTATTGTTGTCTATGTGAATGGAAGTCTCCTTGAAGTTTAACCCATAGTCTAGCATTTGATTTTGAATCCAAAGCACTTGAGCACAGCAGCTTGCAGCAGCAATGTATTCAGCTTCAGCAGTTGATGCAGAGACACAGGATTGTTTCTTGCATTGCCATGAGACAACCCTTCCACCAAGGAACTGACATTCCCCAGATGTAGACTTTGTAGTCATGTTGCAACCACCATAATCACTATCTGTATAAGAATACAGATTGAAGTTAGGATTCTTTGGATACCATAAACCAAGTGTTGAAGCACCTTTGAGGTATCTTAGAATCCTCTTGATAGTGATGAGGTGAGACATCTTGGGGTTGGCTTGATATCTTGCACAAATACATGTAGCAAACATGATATCAGGCCTGCTAGCAGTAAGATACATAAGAGACCCAATCATAGCCCTGTATAAGTGTTCATCTACACACTCCCCCTCAAGATCAGGTCCAAGGGAGTGGTTTCTGGCTATGGGTGTCTTAGCAATCATACAATCAGTCATGTTGAACCTCTTGAGTATGTCCTGAACATACTTTGACTGACTTATGAAGATACCATCTTCAACTTGCTTCACTTTAATTCCCAGAAAGAAATTGAGTTCTCCCATTGCACTCATTTCAAATCTGTCTTTCATCAGCTTCTCAAAGTCTTTGCAGAGCTTTGGATTAGTTGAACCAAAGATGATGTTATCCACATACACTTGAACTAACAATATGTCATTTCCCTGTCCTTTGATGAAGAGAGTTCCATCTATAGTACCTCTCATGTATCCATGTTTGCAAAGATACTCAGACAATGTCTCATACCACTTCCTGGGTGCCTGATGCAGCCCATAAAGAGCTTTGTCAAGCTTGCAGACATAATCAGGATGATTAGGGTCTACAAAACCGGGTGGTTGTTTGACATACACCTGTTCATTAATCACTCCATATAGAAAAGCACACTTCACATCAAGCTGAAAGACCTTGAAGTTCTTGGATGCAGCAAATGCCAGGAATATCCTAACAACTTCTAGTCTTGCTAATGTAGCAAAAACATCAGTGTAGTCAATCCCTTCTTCTTGTGTGTATCCTTGAATAACTAGTCTAGTGTTGTTCTTGATGATAATGCCTATATCATCCTTCTTATTCCTAAACACCCATTTGGTTCCAATGGTAGTCTTCCCATGAGGAAGAGGACAAAGGTTCCAAACTTTTTGCCTTTTGAATTGAAGCAACTCCTGTTGCATAGCTTCAACCCAACTTCCATCCTTTAGAGCCTCATCAACTTTCTTTGGCTCTATCTGGGATAAGAAACAAGAGTGAAGACAAACATTTGCTTCATGGGTTTGTCCTCTTGTTCTTACCCCTGTGACAACATCTCCAATGATGTTTGTGGTGGGGTGAGACTTGTGGATCCTAACCTGAGGGATCACAGCAAGTTGCTGAGAAAGATCTAAATTTGAGAAATTTAGATCTGGCATAGATGTTTCACCATCCACATCACCACACTTATCAAGATTGACTTGATCCAATGAATGTGTGACATCATTGATGTTGTCATCTAAGGTGTGATTATTAGCATCAAGAAATTCTTGATAACTGTCTCCACCACCATTGTTGTCTTCCACAATTGAGGTATCCTTATCTGGTTGTGGAGCCTCTGAGCTGGAATTTGAAGGCACCCCAGATGTATCAGCTGAGTTTGTCATTGTAGTACTGATAGAAACCTTATTTCCAGAAGTAGTTCCAACTGAAGCTGAAGATGTATGAGTTGAAAGTCTTCTTAGCTCAAATCTTGGATCAGGATCACCTGTATTTAAATTTTCTGCAGATCCTGAAACATTCTCACAAGATTTGTTAAAACAGTTGGTAACTAAATCAAGATCAAATAGCCAACCAGGACCAGAACCAGCCACATGGGGTGTGTGTTCATTGAAAGTCACATTGGCTGACTCCTCAACAATTCTAGTTCTGAGATTGTATACTCTATAAGCCTTAGCCTGGGAAGAGTATCCAATGAAATGTCCATCATCTGATTTCTCAGCAAATTTGGCAATTTGATATTTGGTATTCAAGATGGTGCAAGGACATCCAATTGACCTGAGAAAACCAATGAAAGGTTTTCTCTTGTGCCAAAGTTCATAAGTAGTCTTACCATGTGTCTTAACCACTAAAACTCTATTTTGCACATAGCAAGCAGTGTTTACTTCCTCTGCCCAGAAGGTGATGGGCAGTTTAGAGTCAGACAACATAGTTCTTGCAGCTTCAATTAGTGTCCTGTTTCTCCACTCAGCAACACCATTTTGCTGAGCAGTCCTGGGAGCACTATATTGTCTTGTAATACCTTTTTCATCACAAAATGTATCAAGGGTTTGACTCTTGAATTTAGTCCCTTGATCACATCTTATGGTTCTGACCTTGTGACCACATTGATTCTCAATCTTTAAGATGAAATTCTTCAGAGTCTCAGGGGTCTCATCCTTAGTTCTAAGAAAGAAAACCCAAGTGAATCTTGTAAAATCATTAGTGATCACCAAACAATAGGAGGTCCTTCCTAGACTCATTACACTGATGGGGCCAAAGAGATCCATATGTAATAAGTGTAGGGGAGTAGTGATAGAGTTCCTTTCCTTAGGCTTGTGAGATACCTTATGTTGCTTCCCTTTCAGGCATGTTACACAATGATCATCACTTGTAAACTCTTTCTTTGGCATTCCGGTTACCAAATCATGTTTAATTAGTTTATTCATGTTCTTAAAGTTTACATGGCACATTCTTTTATGCCATAGGAAAGACTCATCACTATTTGCTTTAGACAGAAAGCATGAAACTTCTCCAGAGGGAGATGTTTCTTTCAAGTCCATCTTGTACATGTTCCCTTTTCTGGGGGCTCTAAGCAGGATGTGCTCATGAGGAATGACCACTCCAGGATTGAGAACAATGCACTCATGCTCAGTAAAGAGCATGTTATGACTCTGATCACAAAATTGGGATACACTCAGAAGATTGTACCCAAGCTCCATGACAAAGTTTACCTATTCAATGTAACCACCTTCATCTCCTCCAAAAGCAACTGGTCCTCCATCAATCCTTTCAAAGTTATGGAGTAGTGACCTATTGCCTGTCATGTGCCTAGAACAACCACTATCAATGATCCAGACATTCTTGTTTGTCTTGAGCTATTTCTGCACAAAGAAAATGATTAGTTACATTTGGAAACCCAAGCCATATTCGTCTTGGGCTCACTAAGTATAACAGAAGGTAATGCAACAGTAATAGATCCTATGGTTGTGCTAGAAGATCTTGAGCTGTTGTTGATGGAGAATTTTCAGTCACTTGGTCTTTCTTAGACTTCCACACCACCTTTGGAGTCTTGGACTTGACCTTCAAAACTTCGGAAGCTTTTGGGACTTCGGAAGTTTTGATGACTGAACCTTTGGAAGATTCTGCAGTCACTGCAGCAGACTTTAGTGCTTCGGAAGAATTCCTTCTTCCGAGACCAACTTCTCTTCCGAAGGTAATTGTCCATTTGCCTTCTTCTTAGATTTGGAGCTTCCGAAGGAAACAGATTTTCCTTCCGAAGCTGAATCTTCTTGGAACTCTTTGAAATCTTTGTCTTGGTCATATGGACAGTACTTTCAGGATTGTATGGACAATCCTTAGCAATGTGAGAGGTACTTTCACACATGACGCACACCATTTTCTTCTTCACAAGAGTCTTCTTATGACAACAAGACTGTCTTTGGTCACATCCCTTCTCCACCTTCATCTTTGCAGATGCTGAGACAGTCCTTTTGGGCTGGGAACTGTTCTTGGAGTTTGATGGTCCAGGCTGTGCAGCAGTGGTACACAGCAGATCAGTCTTCTTCTTGGTATTGAGATGATTTGAACAAGAACCAAAACTCTTAGCTGAAGAGTTTTGGTTGTTGTCTTCAGTCTTTACTACTTCAAACCCTGTAGAGATAAAAACTTGTTTCTGCTTAGAGTCAAAAGTAGCCTTGATCTCTTGAGCATTCCTTGCTTTTCTTTTGCTCTTCCTGATCAAGTTCTTTCTTATTGACTTGGTCATCACAGTAATCTTCTTCTCCTCAGAAGGATAGTGGCCCTTCTTAGAATCCTCCTCTTCACTCTTCTTAGAGAAATTCTGCACTATCTCTTCTTCATCCTCTTCACTTATAGGATCTATGAGAGGAAGCTCATCTTCACAAGTTCCAAACCTAGGAGATCTTACAGACAAGATTGTGTGTGGAGGAGCTATCTCATTGGATCCCAGTCCCTGCCTGTTTTGATAACACACCTTGTTGTGCAGGGATGAGGATATCATGTTCTTGAAGGTCTCTTCTTCAAGAACACTCTTTTCTGTCCTGACTTTGCTGATCACAAGCTCAGCCTGGCACTCTGTCAGCTTGGTTATGAGATCTTTGATTTGAGTCCTAAAATCTGTATGCTCATGTTTTAGAACTAAAGTGGTTTTCTATAAGTCTTCTATCTTTAGTTTATAATCATTTTCAGACTTTATAAAATCAAAATTTAAAATGTATAAGGACTCAAGATCAGATCTCATCTCCAAGTTATAGGACCTGTATCTATTAACTTTAGCAATGCATTCAGGAGTACAGAGATGTTCCAATACCTTGGCTTCATCATGATCTGCCATTAGTGCTTGGTTTGGAGAAGCATCTTCCACCTGAAAGCTCCAGTCAAAGCCTCCTTCTTCAATAGCAACAACAACTTGTTGCTTTGGCTTCTCATTCTGGGGAGCTTTGTCAGTGTAGTTGGGTATGGTCTGTGTTTGGCCACCATTTGTTCTAGGTGCCTTACACTCTCTGGCAAAGTGGCCCATCAGGTTACAGTTGTAACACTTGACTTTGCCTTTGTCCAGGCCAAACTATCCACTGGTTGCATTTCTTGGAAACTTCCTTCCAGTTCTCTTGTAGAACTTCTTGGCTCCGTGAGTGAGAAGAGCCATCTGCTGGACTATTTCTATGTATTCCAGATCATCTGGATGGATACAATCCAGGTCTTCAAGAGTGAAAAGAGAGTTGCCACAGCTTTCATCAGAAGACACAAAAGCTTGAGAAGAGCTTGTCTCTTGGAATGGGCTTCCTTGAGTGTAGTTCTCCCTGGGTGTCTCTGGGAAGGTGATGAAAGGACCCTTTGGTGAATTTTCAGGGTAGCATATGAGATGATGTTGGGGTTCTATGCTATCCCTTTCAACCACATGCAGGGTTGAACCCAATTGATTGTTGGAGTTACCAGATGAAGCTTGCATATTCATCTCCATCTGGTAGCCACTGAGAATCCCATATAACTCTGTCAGAGTAAGAGTTTTAAGATTTTTAGTCCTCTTGATCACCACACAGTAGTGTGTCCATTGCCTAGAAAGTGAGGACATGAACTTCCTTACAATGTCTCTATTCTCAAGAGGAACTCCTCCATCCACAAGGGTATCCACTATCTCAACATACCTGAAGTATTGCTAAGTCATGGTTTCACCTGTTTTGAAGGTGACGTTTTCAAACTGCTGCTTCAGGAGATCCTTCTTGTTCTCCTTGGCTTCAGAGGAGCCTTCATACATCAGTTTTAGTGCATCCCACAGCTGTTTAGCCGTTTGCACTTCTTGAAACCTCTGTACATAGAGTTTGGAAGGGCAGTTTGAAGACCTGTCATGGCTTTTCTGTCAATCTCTACTCTCTTCCTATCTTCATCAGAGTAGTTAGCCACATCTTTGCGGATCATACCAGCACCAGTAGCAGAAGGAGTGCTGGGTATGAGAGGTCCATTTTCAACAGACTCCCACATTCTTGAGTCTAGAGACCTGATGAAACCTTCCATTCTCAGGCACCAGGTATCAAAGTCATCAAGAGTGATCAGTGGGGACTTGTTCATGGTTCCAATTTTCATATCAGTCTTAGAAATGGCTGCCATTTGAAAAGTTTAGTATTTGTGTGTGTGAGGGATCTTAAGATGGTGAGATCTTATATCAAGAGCCTGAAATGCTCTGATACCAAATGCAGGACCGGTAAAGGGTGGTCACTTACAACACAACAACACAAAGAGGAGATTAACCAAATTTGATCAAACAGTAAACTGGATTAACCACAAGTATGATACTAAGAACACAAGTAATAAGTAAGAGACAGAACAAGAGAACACAAGTGATTGGTTTTAAAGGATGCAGTATATTGCTTTCTCAAGTTCTATTACAAGTGTTACAAAGCATAAAGGAAAGATACAAGGACATGAAATACTTATACTACATCCTACAGCCGGCCATACTTTGAAAGCCAGCTGGATACAATTGACTAGACAACTACAAAATCAATTGTAGAGTCAAAAGCAGATCTGCCTTTTGACTTGTGACTATGACATGCCATAGCTCACATCCTAATATATTACAAAAAGAATAAAAGTACATAAAATAGAAAGCATGGACTCAAGACCTCAATGTACAATTACCAAAAGCATGGACCTTTCACCAACTCATGTAAGTTGGTGACTTTACAGAGTTGCAGCGGAAAGGTGGTCCAGCTTTATGGTAAAGTACATCAGATAAAAGCATATCTCTAAAAGTCTTCGGAAGAAATCTGTCTTCACTCTTTGGCTTCGGAAGACTTTGTCTTTGAAGCTTGGGAAGACTTCACTTTTGGCTTCGGAAGATATTGGTCTTGGCTTCAGAAGATTTTACACTTAGAATATTTCTAGTGCATGGTGTAAAACTTCCAAAGCATTTCTACTTCAGTTCTTTAGTGCATGCTTGCAGAAAGACTTTGGATGTTTTGGCTGCATCAGACGTATAGGAATCCTTACACCTCCAATCGCACTCCAGTCGGTCACATAGCCCTAGCTGATGCAGAATGCAGTTTCAGCCGAACGCAAACTGCCCCTTTCGGCCTCCAAGCTCTTCCAAACTCGATTTTAGCCCAAATCAACCATCCTAAACCTTTGAAACACCTACCATAGCATCATTCAAGCATACATAAGCCCGAAATCCAACCCCAAACGCACCAAACACATACATACACGCATAAAAATGGGTTTGCACCCAAAAACTCAAAAAAGGGTTTTTAGATGTGTTCCAGCCCCAAAATCATTCAAAAACGTGTAAAAGAGGGGTCCTAGAACTCACACAAATGATCCCGTCGAGTAGAGCTTCGATTTGACCCGCTACACAACGATTTCCACGCTCGAATCCACCCGAACCAAGCTTTTCTCCTCTTTTCTCCTTCTCTTCTCCCTCTCTTGGCTGAAAAATGGCAAGAATGGGGTGTCTTCCCCCTTTTATACTCCCATTCATCAAAGTTTCTCTCGTTGGCGAGTTTGGTCCCTCGACTTTGGACTTTATTTCTTTTTCTTCTTTCATCGGCTTCAAAGGAAATTTCTAGGTGTTACAAGTCCACCCCCCTTATATAGGTTTCGTCCCCGAAACCTGTTATTCATTAAACTGCCCCGGGCAATACTGTCTCATCTCTTTTCCAGTCTCCCACCTGGAGTTCAATCGGTCTACGTCCTTTATCCACACACGACTTCTTGTCTATATTTGGCTACCTTCATCAAGGCTTTGATCCATTCGAGCTTCTCAGTTGTAGCCTCGATCACCTCAATACTTTCCATACGGCATTTGGTGCTCGGCCTTCACTTGTAAACAAGTAAGGCACTCTCATACTCCCCCATATCACGCTTCACGCACTTTCTCGTCACTGCCCTCGAAATCACCTTCGGAATCATCGTGACTCAATCACCTTAAACCATCACCGTGATCCCGTCAGGCGTTGTCAACCGTATCATCTTTTTGCGACACACAATGTTCGCTCCGTAGTCCGCCAAACAATCCACTCCTAGGACTAGATCGAAGGGCGTATCTATATTCTTACCACTAACATGCAATTCAGCACAGAAAGCAACATGAATAAAACTTTTACTAGCGCCCTAGCCTCCTCCTGACACAAAGGCTAAGGATTGATTTACTAGAAACGTACCTGACACAACATCGGGGTCCGCCCAAGCCTCCTCCTGCCTCGTCGTGTAGGCGCTGCGTTCGCCCTCTATCCTTCTCCTCCGGTCCTCTTCACTCCCGAACCTTCCGCTCTTGGCTTCTTACAGTCCCTGCTCATGTGGCCAATTTCTCCACAATTATAACATCTCACAGTCCCACATTCTCTAGCCACATGACCAGGCTTCCCACACTTGAAGCAAGTGTTTGGTCCCCTTTTGCATTCTCCCGAATGCTCCATCCCGCATTTACCATATTTATCCGACCCCGCACTAGGTGTGACCACACGACGGTCATCCCTCTTTGCGTGCTTATTATTCATCGGGACACCACCCCGTCCAGTCCTCTTCCCGCTCCAGTTCTGGTCTCCATCACCTTTCTCGCTGTCTTCAGCCACCACCACTACAGTTCTTTCATCATACAGCCTTCCTGCCAAATCAACTGCCGACCTAAACGTGCTTGGTCGGGCAGCGATCATGTGCCTACGGATATCCGCCGGCAAGCCCTGAATATACCTTTTGATCTTTCGCGAAAGAGGTGTCACCTGATCTGGCACCAGCCGTGTAATTTCATTGAATTTGGTAGTGTATTGCTGATCCGTCATTGTTCCCACCTCCAGCTGCAGGAACTCTCTTTCAACTTTATCCATCTCACAGTGAGGATAGAACTACTCAATCACCAGCCTTTTCAACTCTGATCATCTCATCCTTCCGATGGCCCTGCTTCCCTCAAATTGGACTATGTTGTCCCACCAGCACAAAGTTGAGTCCACAAAAGAGTGTGTAGGAAATTTTACTTTCTGATCTTCTCGGCACTCGCTAATTTTTAAAACAGCTTCCATTTCCCTCACCCATTGGTGAGCAGCAGCAGCAGTGCCATTACAATCAAAAGTTAGGGGCTTGCATCGTTGAAACGCCCCATAATTACAGCCTCGTGCCGCCTTCGGCGCAGGCTCTTCTTCCTCCTCTTCTTCATCATCAGAGAGAACCGTTTTAGGCTCCGGTTGCTCCCGTCCTCCCAAGGACCTGTTACTCTCTTTCCTCTCTCCTTCCTTTACAACCTTAATCACTTCGGTCACCACAGACGGTAGGATCGTCTGTATGACCTGATTCACTTCCTCCACGACCGCCTCTCTCATCGAGGCCCTCAGATTAGCATTCTCATCACCGCCCTCCAGATGAGGGGTCTCGGGCTCTTCGTGAGCCACCTCTTCGGCCCTAGGCCTTCCTCTTGTGACCCGTGGTTCAGCACCACGTCCACTACCACCTCCACCATGAGAAGCTTTTGAAGATCTACCACCAGCCATTCTCTAAACACACTGAAAGATTCAAACACTAACACGGTCATTCAAGGAACAGCTCAGTTTATGTCAAGTATAGTAAGTGCCTAATTACAGTGGCCAGTTGTGATTAGCCACTTACTTTACTCTTCATACCCCAAGCATTACCTGTCCTGACTACATCAGTATCTAAATCTACCAGTAACACATAAATCATATAACATGCGCACATAATACCGGTTATCATTACGTAAATACTTGATGGCACGCAGCTACTCAGATTGGCATCCCATTCCCTTTCCGTCCCATTCTCAGTTTAAGTTAAGGTTTATTTTGAAAATTTACCCATTTCACTTAAACTTTGTCTCTGATACCAACTTGTAAGGCCTCGTTCCCGCGACGCCTACAGTTGGTCATTCATCGCACAAAAAACATATAATTACATTTCACTTTCATATAACGTTGCAGCGGAAACATTAAAAACAACATTTTCATCTCATCAAAATACTTTTGCAAAATAATACAACCGTTCATTTCATAATATCATTTTACATTTAATTACAAAAGCATTATAACATTGGATGCCATCCAAAATAAGCTGAGTAGCCGCCCCGTGCCATCCTCAGCAACATACCTGCCAACTAGAAACACATAAAAAGTCAGCGTTGCGTAGTAAGTTCTAGTTTTAAATAAAACATACTATACTTCCTTTATAAAACCATTCGTTAACTTCGTACGCGATCACACAACATACATACATACAGATAATATAATTACTATCTTCCATTACGTTCATTACATTATTCATTCATTAATCATCGCACGGTACATTATCATTCACTTCATTCGTTCATAACATCTTTTCTTCCGTTCGTTCATTTCATACATTTCGCACTTTCGCTCAAATCGCACCTTCGCATCATCGTACCTGAATTACATATCGCACAGATCGCACACATAAGGTAGCCAAAATCGCACGCTATCTCATGGGTTAGCCAAGATCGCACGCTACATGAACAACATGAGTTAGCCAAAATCGCACGCTCCCCTTATGCAGTCCATCGTACATATCGCACAAATCGCACCAACGGAGTGGTCACCAAGACCGACTCCCCCTGTGTGTGTGAGAACTCTCGGGGTTTAGCCAGAATCGCACGCTGCCTCATGGGTTAGCCAAAAATCGCACGCTACATAACACACAGTAAATACCACATCGCACGTATCGGGGCAATTACCAAAACTGAACAACCTACTGTGTGTATGAACCCACATGAGTTAGCCGAAATCGCACGCTACATAGCACACAGTAAATACCATATCGCACGTATCGGAGCAGTTACCAAGACTGAACTCCTCACTGTGTCTATGTCCCCTTATGAGTTAGCCAAGATCGCACGCTATAATACACACATAGTTGAGCTAACAACTCTCAATGAGTCGTGAACCTCCTTTCTTCTTTTGCAAGCCATCCTTACTCTCATTTGTTCGTTCATGCTTGCATTCATTCATTACGTTCCTCTTTTCATTATCTTCCACTTTACGTTACATAAAACTTTAATTACATTCATTAACGTTCAACGCAAATCACGGGAAGACAATCATACATAACAATAAGGAACATAACAACATACAACATCAATCACACAAGGCAACATCGCACACCTAAAACATACATCATGCATAACATACAACATCATACAATCACACAACATCAAACATCTCACGAATCACGCGCATCGCATCATACATAACCATACGACATCACACGACATCATGCATCGAATCATCATCATCATCAGCTCATCAAAACATCTATGACCTCAAAGTAAACTTACATGAACTTCTGGGAACCTTCCTAGTCAGAACCCTCAACTGCACTTTCCCTCGAAAGTCATAAGATAAACCGTTGTTCTTTCGGGCGTATGAACCCTACTTGGGTGTATGGATACTCTCCAGTCGCATGGCCTTCCGGGAGACTGAACACTTAGGCGAATGGACCCTATGCGAATGGACCCTGTGCGAATGGACCCTGTGCGAATGGACATCTATGCGAATGGACTCTCAGTCGCATAGCTTTCATGCGTATGGCCTTCAGTCGCATGACTTCAGGTGTATGGGCTTCAGTCGCATACTCTTCGTGCAAATGAACCTCAGTCGCATGGCCTCCAGGCGCATGGACCTCAGTCGCATAACCTTCGTGCGAATGAACCTCAGTCGCACAATCCTTCAATCGCATGCCTTACAGGCACATGAACTTCAGTCGCATGACCATCATGCGTATGGACCTCAGTCGCATGGAAATCATGCGCATGGACCTCAGTCGCATGCCAATCGGCCGCATGGCCTCCAATCGCACTCCAGTCGGTCGCATAGCCCTAGCTGATGCAGAATGCAGTTTCAGCCGAACGCAAACTGCCCCTTTCGGCCTCCAAGCTCTTCCAAACTTGAATTTAGCCCAAATCAACCATCCTAAACCTTAGAAACACCTACCACAACATCATTCAAGCATACACAAGCCCGAAATCCAACCCCAAACACACCAAACACATACATACACGCATAAAAACGAGTTTACACCTAAAAACTCGAAAATGGGTTTTCTGATGTGTTCCAGCCCCAAAATCATTCAAAAACGTGTAAAAGAGGGGTCCTAGAACTCACACAAACGATCCCGTTGAGTAGAGCTTCGATTTGACCCGCTACACGATGATTTCCACGCTCGAATCCACCCGAACCAACCTTTTCTCCTCTTTTCTCCTTCTCTTCTCCCTCTCTTGGCTGAAAAATGGCAAGAATGGGGTGTCTTCCCCCTTTTATACTCCCATTCATCGAAGTTTCTCTCGTTGGCGAGTTTGGTCCCTCGACTTTGGACTTTATTTCTTTTTCTTCTTTCGTCGGCTTCAAAGGAAATTTCCGGGTGTTACATTTTAATCTTTATTGCATTGTAATGAATTATTTGATTAGTATTATTCAATGAAAATGGTATTTAATATTATTTCCACTTATTTAATTCCATGAGCTATGAACAATCGATTCACATTCGTCCGCCCCGATGATTCCGCTGTCGATCGGGGTGTGACAGAACACAAGTATTTGGTTTTCAAGAATGATTTATATTGCTCTCAAGTGTTTTAAAAATTGTTACAAGGCTTAGTCCTAAGGACTAGTACCTGAGATACTTTATACTACATTCTACAGCCGGCCATACTTTTAAGGCCAGTTTGGACACTAAATCTAGACAATAAGATCAATGCAAAGTCAAAATGCAGATTTTCTTTTGACTAGTGACTATGACATACCATAGCTCACATCCTTATCTATTACAAAAAGGATTAACGTACAAAGTAGAAAGTTAAAAACTCTAAGATCTTAATCTACAATTGACAAAAACATGGAGTTATCACCAACTTGTATAAGTTGGTGAGTCTTTAGAGATGGCAATCAAAAGTTATTCAGCTTTTGTCAAAAGCATGTTAAAGAAGACATGTCTTCTTTGTCTTTGAAAGAAATCAGACTCTTGGCTTTAGAAAACTTTGTCTTGAAGCTTCGAAAGATTTCATCTTTGCCTTCGGAAGAAATGGTCTTTGGTTTCGAAAGATTTGGCACTTAGAGAATTTCTTAGTGCTTATGTCAAATATTCTGAAGTAACTTTCCTTGTACTTCCGTATGCATGCTGAGAGTTTTTTGGTTGCATCATCCTCTAAGTTAACTCTAACAAGATGCATTAACATAGTGTAGATGGTTGCCCCTCACACTTACACAAAAGAAGCGAAGGTTCTCTATCGATCCCTGTAAGTTGCTCTTTTGTTGAATAATAGATTGCCCATTTACACATATTGCTTAGCATAAACATATTATCTACTAATATTTCTATTTTTCATTTTTTATGATCAATAATTTTTTGGTTATTCTCATTGTTGAAAAAATCGATAGGTGTTAGTCGGGCGGTGAGATACCCATTAGGAATTAGTCAGGATTAATCGGATTGGAATTTTTGTAGGTACATGTGTCCCTAGTTTCTGAACTGACTGTAATATGTCTTTAGTGTCTTACACTTATGTAATAGTTGGGTACTTAATGAAATGTAAATGTTTGGTTGTGTTTATAATGTTTAATATTTCATTAATGAGTTGTTTAACGCATATTGACTTGATTATATAGGTTTGTGGTTGTTTGAATAAATGTTGAAAATGTAATGATTAATAAATACATTCAAACTTAGTAATATGAAGTTCTCATGCGAATGGCACATGCGAATGGACCATACGCATGAACAACTTCATGCGAATGAATCAGTCGCACGACTGAACCAGGAGACTGGATCAGTCGTATGATTGTAACACGAGATTGGCTCAGTCGCATGACTGAACACTCAGTCGTGCGAATGGATCAACCGCATGGCTCAATCGCACGACTGAACCATGTTAATGGTTCAGTCGCCCGAATGAGAAACCCTAACCTATAAATACCACTTAATTTGTGGAAAATGTAACAATTTAGATCACTTCGACTCCAGACGTACCCTAGCCGTCCAGAGACCTCTAAGAACCTGTTTTCCAAGTTCACAGATCGCACTAGATCGATTCCATATCGTTCTTAACGTTTAGATTTAATCCATAATTGATTCTACGTGCGTTCTCACTGATTGGATCGCCAATCAAATAGGATTCCGCACTATTTGATTCGGTATACACGTTAATCAGTTAGTATTTCGTTCAATACACGATCCTAACAAGTTGTATCAGAGCCTTGGCTCTTGATTACGTGTGATTCAATCGTTTTTGATACAAAAATTGTGTTTTTTCACTAAAAACGCAATCTTTTCGTGTCAAACGGTGTCTTAGACGTCTCCTGCTCATAAAGTTTGGTTTTTCCGGCATACGGCAATTAGGGTTAGTAAAAATTTGGGTTTTTACGGCCAAAACACCTTAAACCTAGAAATTTTCGAAATCCAGCAGCTTCAGTCGCACGATTGACTCAATCGCACGACTAGAAAGATGCTCATCCCTCATACGCACGATTGGACTCATTCGTACCTCCATTCGTACGACTGAGCAGTCTATTCGCATTGTTCAACCGCATCAGTTCATTCGGCCGACTGAACCATTCGCATTAGTTCAGCCACACGATTGAACCATTCGCATTGTTCAATCGCACGAATAGCCCAATCCCACAGCTCCATTCGCACAAGTGAAATAGTTTGTTCCAAAAACTAAAGTTAATCGCAATGGAGGACCAATACTCAGCATTCACAATAGGGAAAGACTCACGTATTCAGAATTTACTGCTACTGGAGAGTGAAGTAGGGAATCACAACAAACCCCCTAAGCTAATCACGTTAGATGAATTCCTACACTGGAAGCAACGTTTCGAGATCTACTTAAATGGAGTAGATCCCAATATATGGGAAGCAATTGAAACGGGGTATAGTATGCCAGTAGGTGCTGATGGAGTCAAACTTACACTAGGTGGCATGACTGGTGGACAAAAAGTCAAGTACAATGCAGAAAAGAGAGTTAATGCTTTGCTTACTCAGTCAATTCCTAAGGACATTTTCCATCAATTTTCTGAGAACAAGCAAGCAAAGAAGCTATGGGATGAGCTGGAGAAACGGTATGATGGGAATGCGTCATTAAAAGCTATAAAGGCTAAAGAGTTGAAGAAGGAGTTCGACAACTTCTCATCGATGGGTAATGAGAGCTTGGATGACGTCATCGATAGGTTCTACCACTTGATGCGTGAGCTGCACACTCATGGAGTTACAACGACCATGGAGGATAAAGTGTCAAACTTTGCAGATGGGTTGCCAGAGAAATGTGCTTCTTTTGTCTCCAATCTCAGACAGAATGGTATGCTAGCGAAGTTGGACATAAATGATTTCATTCTGAAGCTGAGAGAGGAAGCATTAAGGATGAAGTACAGAGCTCAAAAGTCTTCTTATACTCAGAATCCGGCACTGTACAACACGACTCCACAAGCCAAAACGTTTGGAGCACCACTTCAGACAGCTTTTGTGTCAAGCTCAGCTGGTCCTTCACAAGCCTCTACTTCAGGGTCAGAAACGTCAAGGTCATCTAGTACCCAATACATTGCATCTGAAGCAAATGCTACAAGACTGAAAACCGAGAATCTCTGTAATGTGACAGTAGAAGTAGAAAGAGAGCACATGGATTTTTTAGCAGCTATAGTCCACTCCTATGATGGACTAGTTGCTGGGAAAATTGGAAACTATCATCTGGCAGACGAGGACTACGAGCAGGTAGATGAGACAGAGCTGGAAAGGATGGATATAATGTGCGCCTTAGCAAGTGCTGTCCGGAGAGCTAAGAAGTTTGTCAGAAAGACCGAACAAAACTTGGTTGCAACTAAGGACACTACCTTTGGTTTTGACAAGAGCAAGGTGACCTGTTTCAACTGTGAAGAAAATGGGCACTTCAAACGAGAGTGTGTGAATCCCAAGAAAACTGGAAACGGGAATCCATTCTCGTCCTTCACTCGTCAAGATAAGCCAACTAGCAGTCCTACTTCATCAAGAAAGGATCCTAAAGCCTTGACTTCTCATGATGACGAGGGACAGGACTGGAGCTTTCGGTTTGTCTCTCCGGGAGAATCTAACATTGCTAGTGTGGAGGATTTAGATGATGATTCAGTGAGTGAAGGAGATATTGCAGTGGAACTCACGATGTCAAACATTGAAGAGACTACAACTGAGGTCAACTACAGGCCTGAAGAAGGAACATCTACAACAATGTCAGAATCACCAGAACCAGAAACACCAGACTCTGCTTTGATGGCTGATTCATCAGAACCTTCTCAGGTAAGTACTACTGACCAACTTTTCAATAATCATGCTTGTTCTGATTGTAATAAATTTAGGGAGAGCATTGACTTGAAATTTGCTAGGTTATTAGATCATAATGATAGCTTAGTAAAGGATTTACAACTGTGCACTGAAGCTAATAGAGTTCTAAAACAAAATAAGCATAGTTACAAAGAAAAGATAGACCTATTGAACAAACAGCTTAGGGAAACAGAAGTAGTAGCCTTTAACCAAGCTAATGACATTAGGTACTATCTTAACTCCCTAGAAGACACTAAGAAACAAAAAAGCAGTTTTAGAAGTAGAAGTCAATTCATTAAAGCAAAAACAGCATAGTTGGACAAGTTCATCTCATATTGTCCAACACTTAGTGAGAGAGCGTAATAATGGGGAGGGTTTGGGATATAAAGTGGTTCCACCACCACCTGAGACCTTGATGAACACTAAAAGTAAACCACTCAATAACAATCCAATCAAGGATCATGTGGTGTCTACTCCTCTTGTAAGTGATCCAGATTCCACATGTACATCAAATGAATCTGGAACTAAACAAAAGGAGGCCACTTCAATGGCAAAATGTAAAATGTCTTGTATTAATCTGGAAAAAGAGTTTGAAAAGGTTAATATAAAGTCTGGGTCAAACAAAGTCAAATCTGAACCTAAAAAGACTATTACTGTTAACCAATCACGTGTTTCATGTCAAAGTCCAGATAAACAAAATGGAAAGGATGTTAAAAATGTTAAAACAATTAAATTTGTTAAACAAGATAAAACATCTTAAGAAGTAGAGTCAAAACCCTAACAGAACAATGTCACTCGGGTGTCACACACGTCTCCACAAAAACAGTTAAATCATAAAGTTGATAGCAGGTCATGCTACAACTGTGGAGAGTGTGGACACATTGCTTCTTATTGTCCTTACTATCAGACACCTAGGAAGAAAGTTGAACTTCAAGAATCAAAACCTAGGTCTTCTAAGAGGAGCTCATTGACTCCACCTAGAAGAGCTAGTGAACCTAAAGTTCAACCCATTAGTCAGTCGTCTGTTTATCACAAACAGGCCTTACACAAAGCTGGCTTATGGAAAGAAAAGTCAACCTCAGTGTCTGATAATGAGGACAAGAAGACACCTGAGCTTCCGTCACCATCTAAATGTCAATGGGTTGAATTCATGATGTGTGATGCCTTTGGGAAACCCAAGCCAGTAAAGGCTTGGGTTCCTAACCTTAACTAATGTTTTCAATTGAATGTGCAGGGTGTTCGCTACAGTGCTGAGACCAACACGTGGATTGTCGTTAGCGGAGCATCCAGGCACATGACGGGGAACAGGGTACTCTTATCAAACGTCAAACAAATAAAAGGAGGCCATGTTTCATTTGCGAGTAACAAAGGAGGGTGCTCAATGAGATGTGGGAAATCAGAAAGTGAAGTTTGATAAAGTAAACTACGTTCAACAACTTCAAAACAACTTACTTTCTGTATCCCAAATATGTGACAAAGGCTTTAAGGTTATATTTGACAACAAGAAGTGCTACGTCCTGAAAAAGGACTATGTGATTCCGGAGGACCAAGTCTTGATGACAGCTTCAAGATATAAAGATCTTTATGTCATGGACCTTTCATCGGCCTCCACAACGGATCACGAAGTTCAGTGCTTCTTATCAAAAGCTACTGAGAAAGATTCCATCTCTTGGCATAGGATAATGGGACACATAAATTCTCAGAAGATGAATCACTTGATCCAGAATGATCTAGTGAGAGGAGCCAACGTCAAAAACTTCCAACTTCCGGATTTCTGTGTGGCGTGCAAGAAAGGCAAACAGATGAAGAAGTCTCATAAGGAAAAGAAAGTTCATTCCATCGAGCTTCCTCTTTAACTTCTTCACATGGACCTGTTTGGTCCAGTCAGTACAAGAAGCATTGCAAGCGACTTGTACTGCTATGTGGTTACTGATGACTACTCAAGATTTTCTTGGGTAATGTTTCTGAAATCCAAATCAGAAACATTTGAGTCTTTCAAGGAATTAGTAACTACACTGGAGTCTCTCTACAAGCTGAAGGTAAGACAGGTACGCTCAGACAACGGAACCGAGTTCAAGAATCAGTGGATGGAGACTTACTGCAAGCAAAAGGTAATTGTGCACCAGTTCACCTCTGCCTACACGCCTCAGATGAATGGCGTTGCTGAGAGAAAGAATCGCAGCTTGATAGAGACAGCACGGACAATGCTAGCAGACTCGAAACTGCCTATCCAATTCTGGAATGAGGCAGTGGCAAATGCGTGTTACACGTTAAATCGAGTTCTGGTAGTTAAACGCCATGGCAAGACATGTTACGTGTTACTACAACGACGTAAACCTAATCTAGAGTATCTCGAACTGTTTGGCGCACCGTGCACCCTATTGAAGAAGACTCAGAAGGGAAAATTCAGCGAGAAGGCTGAAGAAGGTATCTTCCTAGGATACAACATACCGAACAAGAGAGTTTACAACAACTCAACGGGTCTAGTAGAAGTTTGGTGTAACATTGATGTTCAGAGATACACCACACCACCTACTGGAAAAGGACCTGCTTACTTTTTCGACTATGATGGATTCTTCAAGTCCTTCAACATACCTCTCTCCACTTCTGACGAAGAGTTAGCAACCAAGATGATGTATGATGTCTTGAACTCACCGTCACTAGATTCAACATCATCTGGTTCTCAAGTTGACTCGTCTCACCACTCAGGGGGAGCACTCGAAGCAAGTGACTCCTCCTCAGAAGATGAAGCTGTGGAGAATGACCAGAACAATCAGGAGGAACAGGTTCCAATTCCTGCAAGTCCACAAGCATCTAATAGTGATGCCTCTACATCTTTGGAACCTCAAACTCCTACTACCTCAGATATTGAACCAAATGTCATAATCTGGATTCTGAGGTAGTTGTTCCAACAACCCCTGGTTCATGCCTAAATGTCTATCATCCTTTGGATAATGTCATTGGGGATGTGAGGTCAGGAGTTCAGACCAGAAATCAACTGTACTCAACTGATTATGCCTCGGTAATGGAAAAGGGATATCTTCATGATGGTGCATATCGTTGTTTTGTGTCTCAGTTTGAGCCAAAGTATGTCAGTGAAGCCCTGAATAATGAGGCATAGGTGAGTGCCATGCAAGAAGAACTTCTTCAGTTCAAGAAGTTAGGCGTATGGACTTTGGTGCAAAGACCTAAAGGTGCTAAGGTCATTGGCACCAAGTGGGTCTTGAAATGCAAGAAGGATGACCAAGGCGTCATCATCAGGAACAAGGCTCGACTTGTAGTTCAAGGATTTTGACAAGTCGAGGGAATAGATTACAATGAAGTGTTTGCACCCGTGGCAAGAATGGAAGCCATCCGCATCTTCCTTGCCTATGCATCGTATATGAAGATTAAAGTTTATCAATTAGATGTGAAGAGTGCATTCCTTCATGGTGAAATCCGAGAGACAGTGTACGTCAGTCAACCCGAGGGATTTAAAGATCCATATCATCGGGACAGAGTTTACAAACTCGACAAGGCTTTATACGGACTTCATCAAGCCCCAAGGGCCTGGTATGAGAAACTCTCGACTCACCTTGTGAAACACGGCTTTCCCAGAGGTGTTATTGATTGCACACTGTTTATCAAAGAGAAAGATGGTGATTTGCTGCTTGTTCAAATCTATGTTGATGATATAATATTCGGGTCAAAGAACGAAGATTTATGTAAAGAGTTTGAAGCAGTAATGAAGGCTGAGTTTGAGATGAGTGCCATAGGAGAGATGAAATTCTTTCTCGGGTTACAGGTGGATCAGACACCAAAAGGGATTTTCCTACATCAGACCAAGTATGTAGGAGACATTCTCAGTCGATTTGACATGGAAAATGCTTCCGCAGCCGGAACTCCACTTGCTACAAATCATGATGTAACACCCGACGAGAATGGTGATCTGGTTGATGCCACCATGTACCGAGGAATGATTGGATCTCTCATGTACCTCACTGCCTCAAGACCTGATAACATGTATGCTACATGTCTATGTTCAAGATATCAGGCAAAGCCAAAGGTTAATCATCTGATAGGGGTCAAAAGGATATTTCGTTATCTGAAGGGTACTCCAACACTTGGGTTGTGGTAACCTCATGACGATGACTTCGAGCTTACAGCGTATCGTGACTCGGATTACGGTGGCTGCAAGATGAACTACAAGTCTACATCAGCAGGGTATAAATTCTTTGGGAGGAGATTAGTGACCTGGCAGTGTAAGAAGCAGACCTTGGTTGCTTTGTCAACCTGTGAAGCTGAATATGTTGCTGCTGCAAGTTCTTGTTCATAAATCATTTGGATTCAACAGCAAATGCGGGACTACGGTTTGAATTTCTCTTCTACTCCTATTTTTGTTGATAACTCTGTTGCAATTGCAGTAACTAAAAATCCGGTACAACATCTAAGACCAAACACATCGGCATAAAATAGCACTTTATACGTGACTGCTTTGAAAAGAATTTAATCGATGTGGTAAAAATAAACACTGATTTTCAACGCGCTGACCTCTATACAAAGGCTTTTGACAAACCACGTTTTCTATATTTGTTAGAGGTCAACAGCGTTAAAAAGAAAAGTGATGTAATTCTAAATGATGACCATGTTTAGTCCGATGCATTTAGTCCATTTTTATTTTTATTTCCTTTATTTATTCTATTTTCTGTTTAAATCAATCTGATGTTATTTCTTTGCCTATTAAAATCCTAAAAGCGCAAATCGTTTATGGTTTTAGAATTTTAGGGGGAGAATAGGTTTAGTTAACAACATTAAAAAAACGAGGGAGAAGGAGAGGCTAGCTGATAGAAAGTAGATCATATCTGTGATACCGATTCAATAACTTTGGAAAATGATAATACACAGGAACAAATTAATTGGGACTTTAAAAGTTTAAAGTGGATAAGATGCCAAATTCAAAGTATAAGTCTGTGTAGTCTAAGCAATATAAAAGGAAAAATGATAGCAAAACTGGTTACTACTAAGATAACACAATGAAAGTAGACCTAGAGGTTTCTAGACCACATATGATATGTTGGTGGATTCAACACAATAGATTATTAGACCTGGTTGGTGATCTCAAGATCAAACTAAGCTGTTCAACTGACTGTGGGTTCCTATCTTATCACTGGTTAACACAATCAAGAATATTCCAATAAGGGGTGACGAGCAAATAAACGCCACAAATGTGAGCGGATGACCATAAATAGAGCCAAGCACGAAAAATGAAAAGCAAACAACTTATGTTGTTGGTGTGTTATGTGCAAAAGAAAAATAAAGATGCTCTAACAAGAAGATAGGTTGTGTGCCTCTCTGCTGTGCGATGCCACTGACCTGAGGATAAGCATAACCTAGATATTCTAGAATTCATTGTTGTTTGCCGCCTCTCTGCTGTGCGATGGCACTGACCTGAGGCCTGGCTTCTCTTTGAAAGCTCTAAGAATAGTTTCTTCTTGTCAAAATACCCGTAGACCGCTCAAAAATCTCCTGAGGAATGTTGATTACCATATAAGCGTGGGATCCACAAATGTTGGTTGAAATAATTAAACCTTAAACTATCACCAATCTGTGTCAAAAGTCTGTGTATGGATTTAAGAGGACCAGTATACTGACAATCATCGTGGCTACAATTCTTGAAAGTCCAAATCAATGTGGGGATCTAATAGTACCAGTATGATTTCCTAAATTTGCTAACGACGATGAAAAACAAGAATAGTGCATCAAAAGGTTTTTGATAACATGTCTCGAATGATTTGACTTTTCTATATGATTCCAACTTGAATTGGTCCATGTATGGTCAAAATGAATTGAAGCTGCTTTTTCAGAAAATGAAATCTTTAGATTTATATCTTAGGATTTACCCTCATAAAACCACAAAAACATGTCTTAGTTTTGTTTTTTTAGTTTTAGTTCTTTATTTTGTTTAAATTTTGTCAATTTAGCTTGTTAAACATCAGACTACATCATGGAATTCAGTAAGGGAGTAAATCACCTAAAAGGGTCACGACTGAGGTGACCACACGTGTTTTCAAAGGTAAATGGGTCACGTCTTAGGTGACAAAGTGTTTTAAAAGGATCACGTCTGAGGTGGTCAAAAGTTTTTCAAGTTAAAATGATCATGTCTGAGATGATCAAAGGTTCATAATGTTAAATCAACAGTTTAAAAGGGTGTAAGTGAAAAATGGTCATAAAGTCAAAAAAAATCATGAGTATGACTCATTCGCACGACTGGACCATGAGTATGGACCAACAGTACAAATGGACCATACTCATGCCTTATATAGCCGAATGGACATAAGTATGGACCATTCAACCGAATGGCTTATCAGAATGAGCCATTCGACCGAATGGCTTATCAGAATGAGCCATTCGACCGAATAAGAGTGTGCGAATGAGCCAGTCGCCTGACTGAACTCCAGTCGGCCGACTGAAGGTGATCGACTGAGCCAATCGCACGACTGATGTCCATTCGCCCGAATGAAATGAGCGAATGGGTCCAGTCGGCCAATTGAACTCCGATTCAGTATAAATAGGGCACAGTCGATCACATTCGACTCATCACCCCTAATCGCCCTCAGATCGCATAGCCTACCGTTACTCTGCCAAAATTTCATCAGACAAAGATTTCATACTTCTATTGATAGTCTGACATTTTTGTGCGATTATACAGGTACAATGAGTTGAAATATCACTGAAATCTGGAGGAATGGTGCCCTAATTTGTGGAATACGACCCTCACAGGAACCGAACCTCTTGATGGACTAATAACCTACTTAAAACAAGTACAATGTTAAAATTAAAGTTATTAGGTTATTAGTTAAGTAAATGCGAGTCTAAAGAGCCATTACACAACGTTTAAGTTCACGAATTGGTCAAGATTCGAATCCCAGTCGACCGAACAGTGGGTCATGCGACTGGACGTCAGATGAACTCCAATCGCAAGATTGAGCTGGTCGAATGCCCCAATCGGCCAAATGGATCATACGAATGAGCTCAATCGGCCGACTGAACCAATCGCAGGCTCAGTCAACCGATTGAACTCAGTCGCCTGTTCATTCAACCGACTGAATCTAGTCGCATGACATGACAACCGATTGAACTCAGTCGCCTGTTCATTCACCCGACTGAATCCAGTCGCATGACATGACAACCGATTGAACTCAGTCGCCTGTTCATTTACCCGACTGAATCCAGTCGCATGACATGACAACCGACTGAACACAATCGCATGGTTCAATCGCATGAATGAACCAGAATGAATTCAATCAAGTTAATTAGAACTGATTTGTGTCGTGTGATCATCTAATGTTTATGTGTCTTGTGTTACAGATAGATGGCTGATAGATGGTCTATCAACCCCAAGCACAACATCTGTGCTCACTTAGACTCCACAAGTCGGAATGGGGCTGAGTTTGCAGGGATCATTGATTTCCTTAAGCGATCCAGGATCCACCGGGCTATTTCTACACCATGCACCCCTTACAAGTCTCTACAACAGGCCTTTTGGGAGAATGCATCGGTTGACCGATCACTTGAGCCGTACCGCATTAGGAGCTCTATCTTTGGGCTGGATATTGAGATCACCGCTGAAGACATTCAGCGTGTACTTGGGTTGGGAGATGACACAGACCACCCCACCAGACTTCACCCACTGACGGTGAGAGGGTGCTTCATGAGGATGAAGTACGCTGGGGATATCAACTCAGGGGTGCTCAACAAGAGCAACCTGTGTCCCCAGTACAAGTACTTGGCACACGTCATCCTAAAGTGCATAGCTTCACGTAGGGGTGGGTTCGACAACCTTTCAGACCAGATACAAAATGCCTACGTGGCACTGGTGCTGAACCACCCTTTCAGCTTTTCTAGCATGATCTTCTCTTATCTGATAGAGAACTTGGAGGCGAAGGGCAAAGAGGGTTTCTACATGTACCCTAGGTTCTTACAGTTGATCTTTGATGAGAAGCTGCCCACACTTCCAAACGAGAGCCATGATGCCGTGGCATTAGAGATAATGGATGATACGACGCTGGGTAGTATGAAGGTTTACCCGGGAAAGCAGGTCAAGCCCCCCGTAAAGAGACTCATAGGCCATCTGGCCAAGGTGGACTACGTGGCGCCGGGAAGGCGTAAATGGCGTCACGAAGACAGTGATTCGGATGTTGAGCTGATAGAGCGCCCAGACGATGATTCAGACGACGATGATAGCGGTGATGGTGGAGATGCAGGGCCCACTCAACAGAGGGCCCCCACTGGTGATAGAGCATCTCCAGCATCCACCTATGATGGAGCAGAGGCTGCACGGTTTCATCAGGACTTTTGTCCTGATGAGGAAGAGGATACTAATGAGGAGCCCTAACCCGCACTGTGGGGAGCCAGGTGGTTGCCACCGACCGAGGTATACGGGAGGTTGGTGGACGCCCTGGCGAATCTGGGGAGGCTGACCCTGATCCTACTTATGCTCCCGATCAGTCCAGCAGGGTTCCAGGGGGAGCATCCACCTCGAGGGGATCGAGGAAGAAAAGGATGGCTCAACCCCACGGGTTGAAGAAGAAGAAGAGGAGGTTGACTTTCATCACCACCACCACTACTACCTCCACCACCACCACTCCACCTACCTCCACCACTCCACCTACTACCACCACTCCACCTACTACCACCATCCCAGCTACCACCATATCTACCACATCTCATCCACCACCACCTTCATCAAGACCAACCCCAATCTTCACCACTGCCACCACCACCACCACTAGCCACCATGCCGGCCCATCATCACACCCCGCCTATACATCTGGATTACCTCTACCTCCCAGTGGGGTAGAGGAACAACTCTCGGCACTTAACCGTATGGTGCTGAGGCTGTTGGCTGCCGATGACGAGAAGACTGCTCAGATTCGTCAGCTAGTAGACCTTACTACTGCCCAATCTCTGCAGATATCTCAACAGGCACAACAGATAGAGCAGCAAGCCCAGCTGATGGAGGCACAGCGCATAGAGATGTCCCAACTCCGGGAGCAGCATGCCCAATCAGCTAAAAGGATAGAGGAGTTGGAGACCTCCAACAAGACCATCATCCTGCGGCTCAAGGGATCAAAGGACGAGCCTTTAAAGATCAAGGAGGGAGATGGAGATGATAGTGATGATGACAGTGATGATGATGATGATGATGGTGATGACATTGAGGATGATACTGATGTTGGTGATGATGCTGGTGATGATGATATTTATGATGATGAAGATGACACATCTGCTGCGGGTGCCACACCTGCAAGTGAGAGGAGGACGAAGAAAGCACAAGATCAAGGTGCCTCCACAACCGCCCCGTCAGCAGAAGAGAATATGATCCAGGACAAGAGTAATACTTAGCTGTTTTTGTTATTTAAATCATATGTATTTGAATCTTGTATCACTTTAATGTAATGAATGTTTATATTTAATGTTGATGTGTCTGTTTTGATTATTAACTAATGATTGTTGTGTTGAATGTCTAAATCAAGCATATCCAAACTTTTAGAGGGATTAATATGATGTTGCTCTCCTCCAACAGATCAAGACTCAGCTCACGGTGAATCTTGATCTGCAGGGTATAGTCAGGAGATCGGTGATGTACACTCCTGAAGAAGGAGAGATCATTCACAATCTCATCGACAAGCAAATAGCAGAAATGTTCAAACTCAATGTCGACAAGATCGTGAAAGACGCTCCAACAGTCCATGTGGAAAGTGACGACAAGCTCAATGATGTGGATGAAATCGAGATTGAAGATGTCACTGACCAGCATTATCCAAAGTACACTAACAATGTGGGTAATGTCATTCCCAATTTGGGAGACAATCTAGTCAGTGAAACCTTGGAGACTCTAGATAAACTGGAACAAGAGTCAGACAAGACTGAAGATAAGGACCAAGCCTCGGATGCGGAAGTTAATATCAGAAAGGCTGAGTGGGCTGCATGCTTTGAAGAGATAAGAGCCCAACGCAGTACGTCAAAGTCGACTGTCTACACCAAGCTGTACAAAGTGAAGAAACATCACAAGGTGTCGGGCAGAATCATAGCATGGGCATACTTAGAAGATCTCAACGTTTATGCAGTTAAACGTGAGAAAGGGATCGAGTACTTCAGGTTCCCACACGACCTGAAGACTCTTCCTGGATTTGAGCTGAACCAGTTAGCGAAGCTGAAATTGCTATACGCTAATCCACGCAAGATGTCTGTATGGTTTGAAGCAGCTCTGAAGAGAGAGTACCACACCAGATGGGTCAACTTCAAACCTCAACAACCAACGAGGTACATCCGAAGGTCTGAGGTTGATGCCATAACTGGAAAACTGAGAATAGTGCTGAAGTGGAGTCCTCCGCGCACCATGTCTAAGATCCCACTACGGGAAATGCCACAGGACTTCACTCCACACTTAAAATGGTGGTACTATGATTGGAGGACAGGAGAGGCAGTCATAGTATTGAACAAAGAGGGCAAAATGGATACTATCAGGGTATTTGACCCGATGTGGCTCACAAACTTGTCTGCAAATGATGTATACACATCATACAAGTGGCCACTATTCTATGACTCTCAAGATATTGTACAAGCTCTACAGTTTCAGAATGTTATACGACTCTGCTTTACGTTTGAAATACACGCAGGAGTCACAAAAGAAGAGAAGTACAAGAAGTATGAAGAGGTTATGAAGAAGGCAAGACATTAGATGAAACTAGGTCCAAGGGGGAGTTTGTAGGTACATGTGTCCCTAGTTTCTGAACTGAATGTAATATGTCTTTAGTGTCTTACACTTATGTAATAGTTGGGTACTTAATGAAATGTAAATGTTTGGTTGTGTTTATAATGTTTAATATTTCATTAATGAGTTGTTTAACGCATATTGACTTGATTATATAGGTTTGTGGTTGTTTGAATGAATCTTGAAAATGTAATGATTAATAAATACATTCAAACTTAGTAATATGAAGTTCTCATGTGAATGGCCCATGCGAATGGACCATACGCATGAACAACTTCATGCGAATGACTCAGTCGCACGACTGAACCAGGAGACTGGATCAGTCATATGATTGTAACATGAGATTGGCTCAGTCGCACGACTGAACACTCACTCGTGCGAATGGATCAACCGCATGGCTCAATCGCACGAATGAACCATGCTAATGGTTCAGTCGCCCGAATGAGAAACCCTAACCTATAAATACCACTTAATTCGTGGAAAAATGTAACAATTTAGATCACTTCGACTCTAGACGTACCCTAGCCGTCCAGAGACCTCTAAGAACCTGTTCCAAGTTCACAGATTGCACTAGATTGATTCCATATCATTCTTAACGTTTAGATTCAATCCATAATTCATTTTACGTGCGTTCTCACTGATTGATCGCCAATCAAATAGGATTCCGCACTATTTGATTCGGTATACACGTTAATCAGTTAGTATTTCGTTCAATACACGATCCTAACAATTTTATATGTAGTTTATATATATAGTTGTGTATATGTATACATATATATAATTAATTTCAAAAAAATTCAATCATTAACATGTTTTGACCAAATTTTGACAGATTTTGACTGAAATTTAGGCAATTTTGATTAATTTTGAAAGAATTATCACTGATTTTGACCGATTAGGTTCGATTTCTCCCAACTAGGACCGATCACCGATTAACCCTCCGATTATATTAAATGTCCAAGGTTGGTGGTTGATTTCCAATTGATAGTCGAGTAAGACTGAACTGTTGTTATATCATTATTATTAAAATCAAAATAATTATTATTTTAATTTAAAGAATGTTGATGCATTAAAGAAAATTGGAAATAGCGTGGGGAGGAGTGAATGACTATCCAACATAGACGTCGTTTGGGATTGCTTATTTTATTGAAAAGTTACTTTTGAAAAGTAATTTTTAAAAGACTTGTTGGAAATTCATAAACAAATTGACTCCAACCCCATACAAAGAAGGATGATGCAAACTATTATCCAAACTACATGCTAATCATCATGGAGACCCTGAAACTATTTACTGTATGAAAAGAAAGAAGTCTTCTTTGAAAACATAATGAAGGAAATAAATGTAGTTAGTTTTCTATGGGTTAAAACACATCAAAACTTCAATATTTAAAAAGGAAGGAATGGTGTAATTTTAATTTGAGGAAAATTGCTCTTCTTTTGTTGTATTGTTTTGCTTAGTCCCAGACTAGCTTGTAATTTGTTTTCTCTGAATAATATCTCCGCCTTCAAAAAAAAAAATCTCCCTTTAACTTTTCAAAATTTACTTATTAACTTCTTTTAAAACATATTTATTGACCTATTAACTTTTTAAAAATCTTTAACAGAAAGTTGGTTAAGCCCATGTTTGGAACTACTTATTTTTTTAAAAAAAATAACATTTTAAAGTTACTTTTTAAAAATTAATCCTTTTAACTTCTCAAAAATAATTTACTAATCCATTAAATTCAATTTTTTAAACTTTTATTAAACAAGTTATAATTCCATTCATCTTATTATTTCTCAAGAGATATCAGGCAGGTGCTTTTGGGTTGGGGATTCATCATCATCATCATCATCAGCTCATACCATATCATCATCAGCTCATACAATACCATCAATCTACAACCAAATCAAAATCAAAATCAAAATCGAAATCGAAATCAAAATCAATGGATGCAAAGATCGGGAAGTTGTTGGATTCCATAGGCACCTTCTTCACCGGCAGCGACAATATCCCTTGGTGTGATTCGGACATTGTTCTTGTAAGTAGACTAGCATTCAACCTTCCCTCAGTATTCTTTTACTTCATCGTCATCTCAACTTGTATCTCATCCCTGCAATCCTCCTCTAGCCGTTTCTTTTTTTCTTTAGGGTTTGTTCAGATTAGGTGCGATGATGGCGTCCACTCTTCTGTATATAGTTGTTAACTCAAAGATTGAAGTCATACATGTATCCTAGATGATATAATGATCAATACATAAAAGGATAAATAGCTTCTGTAGTGGTATGTTCACCACAAAGGGTATTTACTATTTAGTTGAGACCCTAGAATTGCCATTCATGGCTGGTGGGTTAGTTTAACAACTCTAGCAAGCTATATTATAATGATATCATAATGCCACTGACCAATCCAATGCTTGGCAAGTTCTTATAATCACTCATCACATAAGCAACACATTATACGGTAGGATAATCCAGGTTGATCTATGTACATTTCATTAAAGATGTTCATACGACAGCCTAGAAGATTACTCTCAATTATTTACAATTACAGGGTTGTGAGCGTGAGGTTGCTGAAGCCGACAAAGGTTCTTCTGATGAACACAAAAGTGAGTGTCTTCTCCGCTTATCATGGGCTCTTGTTCATTCAAAACGACCTGAAGATGTACAACGTGGGATAGCTATGCTTGAAGGTTAATATTTGAAATTTGATTATTATGTTAATAAATCAGTTTTTGAATATCTATCTGTTCCACATTTATTAAAACCTTTCGCATTTCTCCTATGCCTAGTTGTTTTTCTAATTAAGAAAAAAGGAAACAACTATACAACAAATAGATGCATGATTACATACTTTTAATATGTTTTATCTGTTTCATGATTAATAAGTCTTTGAGATGTTTGAATTGTTGAACATAACTATTAAAAACTAAAATTGTTCAAATGATGACTCTTTATGTTCTTCAACTTATTATGTGTGTAGCTAACTAGGGTACCCCCCCCCCCCCCTCCCCCTTTTTTTTTTTTTTTTCCCTACTTGGTTGTTGCAGGTTCATTGCCCAGCACTAGTGACCTGTTGCAAATGAGAGAAAAGATGTATCTGCTTGCTGTGGGGTATTATAGAAGTGGGGACTACTCGAGGAGCCGGCAACTTGTTGATCGCTGTTTGGAGGTATCCCCATGAGGCTTACATTCTTTAATCTTTTTGCTCATTTAGAAATCCGGTACTCATTCTGGACTGAAGGTTAATAAGAGCCTATCTCCAGAAAAATATAAATGCAAGAAAAATGGCAACTAGAGGCCTCGCTGAATACATCCATTTTCCAATTTTCTTTATGTTTATACGGTGGACTGTAATATGTGGACCTCACAGATTGCACCGGACTGGAGGCAGGCAATAACTCTCAAGAAATCAATTGAAGATCAAATCAAGAAAGGTAAGTTAAAACAAGTATATGTTGTATTTGCATTTCTTTTGATTGAATCTCTCATATGGGGCAGATGGAAATGGAGTTGGTTTTTGAATATTTTGTTGTATGGTATGCAGATGGAGTGATTGGTATCGGTATTGCTGCCACAGCTGTTACGGCTGTTGGTCTTGTGGCTGGAGGGCTTGCAGCTGCCCTGTCTCGAAAGAAATGACAAATTCAAGTGATGTTATGTGGTTCACAGAATGTGGTTTACAAAAGTAACATTCCCTATATCAACCAAACCAAACAAAACCGATATATCAATCGTTTGGTTTGATTTGCTCTTCTTTCTTTTGGTGTTCTGTTACCCCTAAACCCGACCCTTGAGGAGGGGTGGTGCTGTGATAACTGAAGAAATTAAATTGTTTCCTCGTGAGCTTTGTTTATTCTTGTTGTTAATGGTTTGACAGGCATACATAGTAAGGCAGAATCCATCATACAGGACCTTGATCTGATTTACCAAGTATGAGACTACTAGTTGATTTCAAACAGCCCCTTGATTCTAGCATCTTATATAAACTATGGCAATGCTTCCAAATCAATCTTTCCTTGAATGTTGGGGATGTTTAGTTTGTTGATCAACATATGCTAGTAGTATATATAGGGTATTGGATATTGGATCTTGGTATTTAAATCTTTGATATCTTGCGTATGACAAATATGTTTTATGAGATATAAAATGTTCAAAATTTGGTAAGGTGTAGTAGATATTGGATTTTATTGTCGGATACCTAAATTATCAACACTTGAGGGACCTAGGTTGCTGTATTAGCAACCTTTAATCTTTGAATTAGTTTATTCTTCTTGAAGTCGATATTTGGGAATAAACATAACAAGAGAATTAAGTGTGTATGTTTGTGTGTAAAATACTGTTCCAACAACTTAAGTTG
The DNA here is from genome assembly GCA_025215565.1 of Flaveria ramosissima. Lineage (NCBI taxonomy): Eukaryota > Viridiplantae > Streptophyta > Magnoliopsida > Asterales > Asteraceae > Flaveria > Flaveria ramosissima. Next base: position 87,793,095 of record CM046037.1, read on the forward strand.
ATAACATAATTGAAAGTTAAACATTATATTATAAGAACCTATAAGCTATATACTCTTCTATTACAGTTTTTTATTTTATTATTTTTTGGTGGAGATTATTATATATCTTTTATCGTATACAAGCAGATGTTGTCTAAGAACATTCACATCCCCTTCCCTATTTTTATGTGAGAGGGTGTTTTATATCATATGGGATGTTTGTGAGTGGTTGTGAATAGATGAAAGAAAAAAAATACTTATAAAAGTATAAAAAAATATTATTTAATTAAAAAATAGAGGACAAAAATAAAGATTTTTAATGTAATTAAAATGATTGGAATGGGGAATGGATTATGAATACTCTAATACATACAAAATAATGTCAATAACTTTACAACTAATATTATGGATCCATCTCATTTTTTATATCTTTTTAATCCTGTGTTTTAGCATCACACTCAAACCCATGTCTCTCTTTTTATCTTTTAAAGAATCAATCACTGTTTGGAAAGGAGGCAACGTGCCAGATATGCAGGATTGATAAGGCCAGAAAATAAACATATATGTTAAAAGAGCTATAACGAAACGCACGTGTGCTCTCATACACGGTCTCTTAAACTAACACTTTGATTACTAGTCTTCTCTTGGAAATGCAATTCAAAAGCAAATGAGAAAGCATTTTGCACAACAAATTAGTTATCATCAAAACATAACAAGACAAGACTTCCAACACACAAAACCAAATGTCTTTCTTCATATTCAATTTTTTCTATACCTTCCCAAAACAAAACAAAACAAACTGCTCAGTAATTTATATACAAATAAAAACTCATCTTTAATCATTTTGCAGTCAGTATATACAACTCCTGTTCTTTTAGTCTTAGTTTAAGGTTTACCAAGTGCAGCCGCAGCAGATTCTACATGGGTAAGGAGATAATCGTAGATTTTCTTCCTTATCCTATCAATCGTCTCTGGGGAGATATGACAACTTTCTTCTCTTTCTTCTTTATCATAATCATCATCATCATCATCATCATCATCATCATCATCATCATCATCATCATCATCATCATCATCATCATCATCATTATCATCTCTGCGACATCCAATTGCATCTAACCAGTCGTTTACACTCTTAAGCTGACTCAGCATGCTGGCAATCTGACCGTTATCCGATAGAGAGCTCGTTGTATCCACGTCAGCATCCAAGAATCTTTCAACAAACCCTAAGAACCAGTCTTGAGACTCCACTTTTAGCTTTTGTGCCAATTCCATTGCCTCCTCAAAGCCACCCCCTCTTTCCCATTCTGGTGGAGGTTGGACTGCCTTTGCCTTTTGTTGAACAGCAGCTTGTCTCTGTCGAGTTGACGGGTTGACCACCTTTGACTGCCGGGGTTTGACTTGGGTTTTCGATGAAGTGGTGTTGGTGGACCCATCAAGTACTAGCACCGATCGATTTGTCTTGGGGGTTGAACCAGTGGTTGAAGCTGGGGAGATTAAAGGGGTTAGCTTGACTTGTTTGCTGTACATGGAGAAGGATGATAAGTTGGTAGCCATGGCAGCATGCACCCAAGTAACTGCTTGTTTACGTTGTTCAGAATACGCTTTTAGATGTTCTTCTGATGGGTTTTCTTCATGATATGATGATGATGATGATGAACCCGTCAGAGTAGTTTTGGATAAAGATTCAGATATGCGAAGAGCATTATTCAAGTTGGCATGCAACGCCAAGAATTGCTCCACGGAAGGCTGTGGATTGTCTTCTTTTGCAGAAGAACGCAGCTCAGAATACATGCTGTCACACATAACAACAATAAAATTAGATGAAGCAGAGGTCAAGGGCCAAAACAGATTCAGGTCAAACAAATAATTTACATCAGACACTTGGAGTAAAAGTGCTGAGAGTTGATGACATGTCCATGACTTACCTTCATAGATCATCATCATCATCATCAATGTTGTTTTGTGTTGTAATACTGAAAGATGTTCAACTTACAGAAGTAGATGGAGGGTTTGAATGATTCTTCCTTAGAGTGTTGACATCCATATTACCCTCCCAGCTCTTTCTGAAAGCCTTGGGCCTAGAAGTTGATGGTGTGGGTTTGGGGAAAGGTTGGTTGGTGGTTTTGTTGTTGATATTAGCATTAGCATTATTAGCATTAAGGTTGGTTGAGGAAGTTTATATCTTGAGGGTTTCCAAGACACTGGTGGCGGCCAGGGAGGGGTTTAACCCCGTGTAGAAGAGGAACGAGGGTGGCTGATTGAAGCCTCTCAACATGTATGTATGTATGTATGTACTGACCCAACTGGATCATGTCACTCAGAATCAGGCAAAGACACGTACGTCGCATGACATGAGTCCGATAAAACCCTTCATTCTCGAAAATCTCACCACCGGCTAAAGCAGGGACGATGCTCACCACCTGTAAAAGACACGATCTCTCTTCTCTACCAACTTTCACATCCCTATTCATCTGCTTCAACAGAACCCCAGGGATCAGACTACCCATTATTACATCAATTAAACCTCAAAACCCAACTGCTTCACATCCATCACAACTCACAACGGGAAACACGCCTTAATGCACATTCAGATGCAGATCGATTATTCCTTTGATTAGTTGGTCATAATTGAACAAAACAGCTCAAAAGTGTAATAATAATAACAACAACAACAACAAGGGGAGTGATCGAGGACCGACGACCCACCCCACGAATCTCAAAATACTGTTGTAGGGTTTTTTTGGGGCTTCATATCGCTCCCAGTCTTCTTTCATACGCACACTCAACAAATCAAATATTCGCCCAACTTTTTATTTTTCTTAAACCACTCCTATCGCAATTCTAATTTACTTCATACCTAAATCTACTTCATGTTTTAACACTCTTCACAACGTTACAACCCATCCTTCTCACAAACAGTCCTAATCAACATGTCAAATCAGCTTTCCACTCACTTTCATCCATTCTTCCCACAAACACTTTTTACCCCCACCACTATCCTTCTCACAAACACCTTTATTTTTCCATCTCATATTTTCTTTATTAATTTACTTTTTATTGTAAATATATTTAATTAAAATAAAATAAAAACAACAACGTAAAACAATAAATTAAAAACGACGATACAAAATTAATAGATAGAAACAATAATAAAACTACTCTCTAATCCCCCTATTCGCCCAGAGATGTTCTATTAGATTGTTCCGCAATGCATGGTGTGCGTCCTTGTTACGTAAGCTTCTAAATCTCTGTAGGTGTGTTTGAAATGATGGTGGTGCCTCGTTATTGTAACTTTCTGTCTTTGGTTCTTGCTCTTCACGCGACCAATTAGTTATGAATCCTCCTTCATCTTCTACAATCATATTATGTAATATAATACATGCATGCATTATATCACCTAATACCGGTAAGTTCAAGGATCTTGCTGGGGATCGTATCATTGCCCACCTAGCTTGAAGAACACAGAATGCTCTTTTTACATCCTTTCTTGCAGACTCTTGATGCCTTTTGTACCGCTTCATTTTCAGATTGTTCTCCGGTGGATATGTAAAACTCTTTACAAGTGTTGCCCATTCTGGATAAATACCATCTGTAAGATAATACCCTGTGGTGTAGTTATGCCCATTCAATGAAAATTACATTATGGTGCATTCCCCTCTAAGATTTGATTAAAACTAGGGATTGATTAAGCACATTGATATCGTTGTTTGATCCAGCTACTTCAAAGAATGCATGCCAAGTCCAAAGGTCATGTGATGCAATCGCTTCTAGCATAATGGTGGGATACCCATGATCACCACGAGTATATTGACCTTTCCATGCAGTTGGACAGTTTCTCCAACTCCAGTGCATACAATCAATGCTTCCAAGCATTCAAGGAAACCCATGATGGGATCCATGTTCAGCTACTAACCGGTCAACGTCATATTGGATTGGTCTTCTTAAATACACAGATGAATAAATTTCCACGATAGACCTGCAAAACTTTTGTAGACATTCCATAGCAGTACTTTCACCAATGCGTAAGTATTCATCACATTGGTCAGCTGTTGTGTCATATGCCAATTGACGAATGACACTTGTGCATTTTTGTCTTGGTAACAGACCCTTTCTACTTACAACATCATATCTTTGTGTAAAATATTTCCAGTGTTCTGATTTACCTGGTTCTATATAAATCTATGAAGATGCGATTAAAAAGACCAATGAGCATCCTGAACCGCCGTGTAAAGAAACTCTCATCGTACACCGGCTCTGGAGCAAAGTAATCATTCCACAATCGTCCATCTCCATCCTTACGACCTCTATCTATCTCTTTGCGCTTCTTACGTTGTCGGGAAGAACTTCCCTCTTCTTCTTGGTCAAGCTCAAACAATCGATTAGCAAGCTCTTCGATATCATCGGAAATAAGATTTTGAAATTCTTGTGTGAGCATTTGAGAAATATTCATGGGTATTCTATCATCATCGATGCTCATTTTCAGAATTTTGGATTCAAAGTATTCGTGTGGAAAATGAGTGAAGTGTTTTAGTGATTGTGGTGTACATTGTGGTATTTATACAAACAAGAAAAAACTAGCCGTTAGAAACAAAAGACAATAAAACTAGCTGTTCGAAAAAAAACAAAAAAAACTAGCCGTTAGGAAAGAACCAAAAAAATAGCCGTTATGAAAAGCAACACCTACACCTTCAGCACTAGAATATGAAAGAACAAAAAAAAAACGTGGGCGACGGGCGGCCCAAGGGCAAAGCGATGGGGACGGTCTAAGTAACATTTGAAAGCAACACCTACACCTTCAGCACTAGAATATGGTAGCAGAGTTTTTATCATTTATGGGTACATCATTAAAATCGATTATTTCACTCATGAGTACATTTTTCACACTATTATTAACATCTTCAATACTAAGTTAAAACATCCATTTCTATGGTCACCACAATAAACAAACTTTCCACCTTTTTAGAGGATGGAGTTATCTGATTCAAAGACAAGCTTGAATTCATTTTTAACTAAGTATCGGATGACCCACAAAGATCCACCCACTCATGATTTGTTTTCAACGAGGAAGAACACCTTCAATATCATGGTGACAAAGTTACCAACTTTATCTTTCTCTTTGTCTTTTCCTTTGTCCTTGTCGGTTTTCTTTTCTAATAAGCGGCAATCCTACTTATAGTGTCATGGTTTGTTGTAGTTGTAGCAAACCACCTTTTTTCTTTTTATTCTTTTAAACCTGTCATTTTCCTTTACTCCTCATGTAATGAATACACTTAGAGGCTGATGCAACCAAAGAGCTCCCAGCATACATATGTGAAGTACTAGGAAAAGTACTTTGGAAGATTTGATATAACCTAGTGAATTATGTTAAGTATCAAATCTTCAGAAGCCAAAGATGAAGTCTTCCGAAGCTTCAAAGACAAAGTCTTCCGAATCAAAAGACTGATTTGTTGGATCAAGTAAGGCTGGTGCAACCAAAACAAACACTTAGACATTTTTGGTGCAACTGATGAAGAGCTTCCGAAGACAAAAGCAGAGCTTCCGAAGGTTAAGTCTGAAAGAGCTTCCGAAGAGGAACTCTAACTTCCGAAGACAAAGTCTTCCTTCTTCCGAAGTTCAATACTTAGAAAAATTCAAGACATTGACTTCCGAAGCATGAAAGTCCTGAAGATCAACTCAAGCCTCAGAAAAAGTAGCATATTCCGAAGTATAAGTGGCTTCGGAAGAACTTCTTCTTCCGAAGCCAGTTAACCTTCGGAAGAACCCACTATGAACCAGTGGACATAAGTATGTTCCCTCTGACACACCGCTGCAACCTCTGAGATACCGCATGGTGCTTTTCCATGCTCATGTTGTTGACCATACATTATTCCACTGTTCATCCCTTATCAGTTAGTACAGTTACCAACTTTAGTTGGTGACAAAAGGTAAGTCATGGACATGTCATGACTACCAAATCTTAGATAGTATTTTATCTAGGATACCTTACCTCTAGCAATGTAGTATTTAAGTCGTAAGTTTCCAGCTGGTATCAAAGTATAACAGGCTGCAGATAGTAGTATATATAGTTTCTCATTGTAACTCATTAGTCATGTGTAACACCCGGAAATTTCCTTTGAAGCCGACGAAAGAAGAAAAAGAAATAAAGTCCGAAGCCGAGGGACCAAACCCGCCAACGAGAGAAACTTCGATGCACGGGAGTATAAAAGGGGGAAAACACCCCCATTCTTCCCATTTTCAGCCAAGAGAGGAGGGGAGAAGAGAAGGAGAAAAAGAGGAGAAAAGTTGGTTCGGGTGGATTCGAGCGTGGAGCGAGTCAAATCGAAGCTCTACTCGACGGGATCGTTAAGGTGAGTTCTAGGACCCCTCCTTTACACATTTTCAACTGATTTTGGGGCTGGAACACATCTGAAAACCTATTTTTGAGTTTTTGGGTGAAGACCCATTTTTATGCATGTATGTATGTATATGATGCGTTTGAGGCTTGATTTCTTGCTTGGTTATGCTTGAATGAGGTCGTGGTATGTTTCCCTAAGGTTTAGAATGGTTGATTTGAGCTTAAAAGAGGTTTGGAAGAGGTTGGAGGTCGAAAACCCGCGGCTGCAGTCGAGTGAACTGCATTTTGCACCAGCTAGGGCTAGGCGACCGACTGGAGGGCGATTGTAGGCCATTCGGCCGATTGGAGTGCGACTGAGGTCCATGCGCACGCTTGCCATGCGACTGAGGTCCATACGCACGATGGTCATGCGACTGAAGTTCATGTGCTGGAGAGTCATGCGATTGAAAGATGGTGCGACTGAGGTCCATACGCACGAAGGTTATGCGACTGAAGTCCATGCGCCTGGAGGCCATGCGACTGAGGTTCATTCGCACAAAGGGTATGCGACTGAAGCCCATACGCCTGAAGTCATGCGACTGAAGGCCATACGCATGAAAGCTGTGCGACTGAGAGTCCATACGCATAGATGTCCATTCGCCCATAGTCCATTCGCATAGAGTCCATTCGCATAGATGTCCATTCGCCCATAGTCCATTCGCATAGAGTCCATTCGCATAGATGCCCATTCGCCTAAGTGTTCAGAAATGGTAGCCGAGATGAAATTCCTCGATGATGTGAAGGGCATGGACGGTATAAGGTGATGCAGGATGATGAGCTCATGATGATGATGATGATGTTGATGATAATGATATGTATGACGTTATGTGTGATGTTAGGCACAGCGGTGTGTGTGATGCATAGTATGTATGATGTGTGTGATGTGATGTATGATTGATGCGTACGTATGATGATGCTGTATGTTTATGTTTATGTTATGTTCCTTATTATGTATGTTTATCTTTCTATGGCTTTGCGTTGAACGTTAATGAATGAAATGAAAGTATTATGTAACGTAAAGTGAAAGATAAGGAAAAGAGGAACGTAATGAATCAATGCATGCATTAATGAATGAATGAATGAACGAATGAAAGGCTTGCAAGCATATGTATGAGGTGAGCGACTCTGTGTCGCAACAGACTCGAAAGAGGTCCTTGTTGCGTACTCCGGTACTATGCCAGTCTTCGGACATGAGTCGGGGGTTTGTGAGCAGGCCCCGGTACAGTATCAGTCTTCGGACATGAGTCGGGAGTATTGTATATGATGAAAGTGACGGATGATGAGATCCGTGTCGCGTATCCCGGTACTGTGTCAGTCTTCGGACATGAGTCGGGGGTTTGTTTATCAGACCCCGGCACAGTATCAGTCTTCGGACAGGAGTCGGGGATATTGCATGAGACGAGATGATGAGGTGAGTGACTTTGTGTTGCAACAGACTCGGATGGAGTTCAATCCCTGTGATTGGCTCATATGGGATCTTTGTTGCGTATCCTGGTGTTGTGTCAGTCTTCGGACATGAGTCGGGGGCTTGTGAGAAGGTCCCGGCACAGCATCAACTTTCGAGCACGAGTCGGGGATATTGCACGAGACAAGATTCGAGTAATAAAGAGTAATGAGCTAAGAGATGAATGAAAGAATGAATGTATGCAATGAACGTTAACGAAATATCCTAATAATGTACAAAATGGGATCCTTGTCATTCGACCTCAGTAATCGTGGCTGTGTGCCATGAAGAGGGTAAAGTCTGACAGGATCTAGAAAGAAGAGAAAGATAATGATGTATGATGAATGATGAATGTAACGAACGTAATGATGAAGATAATAATGATATCATCTATATGTACGTATGATGTGTGAACGCATGTATGTAACGAATGTTTTTATAAAGAAAGTAAAGAACAGTTTTACGAAAGAAAAGTAAGTTTTATTATAAAACTAGAACTCACTCAGCAACGCTGACTTTGATGTGTTTCCAGTTGGCAGGTATGTTGCTGAGGATGGCACGGGGCGGCTACTCAGCGTATTTTGGATGGCATCTTTATGTTTAATGCTTTTGTAATAAATGTAACATGATATTGTTAAAAGAACGATTGTACTATTGTGCAAAAGTATTTTGATGGAATGAAATTGTGTTTTTAATGTTTCCGCTGGAACTATTTATGAAAGGAAAAATGTAGATATATGTTTTGAGTGCGATGAATGACCAACTGTAGGCGTCCTGGGAACGGGGCCTTACAAGTTGGTATCAGAGCCAAAGTTTAAGTGAATTGGGTAAATATTTTCAAAAAAAAAAACCTAATCTTAAACTGAGAATGGGACGGAAAGGGAATGGGATGCCAATCTGAGTAGCTGCGTGCCATCAGGTATTTTCTTAAAGTTAACCGGTTTTACGTGCGCATGTTATATAGTTTATGTGTTGCTGGTAGATTTAGATACTAATGTAGTCAGGACAGGTAATGCTTGGGGTATGAAGAGTAAAGTAAGTGGCTAATCACAACTGGCCACTGTAATTAGGGACTTACTATACTTGACATAAACTGAGCTGTTCCTTGAATGACCGTGTTAGTGTTTGAATCTTTCAGTGTGTTTAGAGAATGGCTGGTGGAAGATCTTCGAAAGCTTCTCGTGGTGGAGGTGGTGGTGGACGTGGTGCTGAACCACGGGTCACAAGAGGAAGGTCTAGGGCCGAAAGGGTAGTTCATGAAGAACCCGAGACCCCTCATCCTGAGGGCGGTGATGAGAATGCTAATCAGAGGGCCTCGATGAGAGAGGCGGTCGTGGAGGAAGTGCATCAGGTCTTGCAGACGATCCTACCGTCTGTGGTGACCGAAGTGATAAAGACTGTTAGAGATGAGGAGAGGAAAGAAAGGGGTAGACCTTCGGGCAAAAGGAGACGACCCGAGACTGAAACGGTTCTCTCCGATGACGAAGAGGAAGAAGAAGAGGAAGAGCCTACGCCGGAGGTGGCACGAGGCTGTAACTATGGGGAGTTTCAACGGTGCAAGCCCCCTACTTTTGATGGTAATGGCACTACTGCTGCTGCTCACCGATGGGTGAGAGAAATGGAAGCCGTTTTAAATATCAGCGAGTGCCGAGAAGATCAGAAAGTCAAATTTGCTACCCACTCTTTCGTGGACTCAGCTTTGTGCTGGTGGGACAACATAGTCCAAGTTGAGGAAAGCAGGGCTATCGGAAGGATGAGATGGTCCGAGTTGAAGAGTCTGGTGATTGAGGAGTTCTGTCCTCACCGAGAGATGGATAAAGTTGAAAGAGAGTTCCTGATGCTGGAAGCGGGAACAATGACGCATCAGCAATACACTACCAAGTTTAATGAAATGGCACGGCTGGTGCCGGATCAGGTGACACCTCTTTCGCGAAAGATCAAGAGGTATATTCAGGGCTTGCCGACGGACATCCGCAGGCACATGATCACTGCCTGACCGAGCACGTTTAGGTCAGTAGTCGACCTGGCGGGAAGATTGTACGACGAGCGGGTGATGGCGATGACAAATGAAGGGGAGGAGCGAGCCTATGTTAAGAAGGGGAAAGGAAGGCGAGACAATGATGATGGGTTTGTGTATGAAGGTACGACGTCGAGGGACGATGATCGGAAGAGAATAGAAAGGAAAGGAGAAGCATGCAGAAAGTGTGGTAGAGACCATGAGGGAGAATGCAAGTGGGGACTGAACGTCTGTTTCCAGAGTGGGAAGGAAGGCCACAGAGCGAGGGATTGCCGCACGGCTAAGTGCTACGACTGTGGCGAGACTGGACACCTGAGCAGGGATTGTAAGAAGCAGAAGGCAGGAGGCTCCGGTGCGAGGAAAGGGAACAGAGGGTGAAGATTAGAGCTTTTGCCATGACTGAGAGGAGGCTAGAGCGGACTTCTACTTGACGTCAGGTACGTTTCTGGTAATTTAAAATTTGTGCATCTATGATTTGAATGCGATGCTAGTAGTAGTCTTGTTCCTACTGCTTTATGTAGAATGTGGCATGTTAGGAGAAGGAACATCGATGAGTCCTTCGATGTAGAGATTGCTGTTAATGAATCCGCTAGGTTACCTAGATGCCCTAGAGGATTGCGGGATAGAAATTGAGAAAGCGTTTGTTCTTGCTAGACCGTTCAGGACAGACTTGGGTGAATAGGCGTACATCATAAGGTGAAGGAGTTAGCAATCCAGGAGGCGTAGACGTATCGCCTATTTGGCCGATGTAAGGTGTGTGGAATACCATTATCTTAGCCGAGAGATGTATCGAGACGCGAGTAAGGATTATTGGTGGCCAGGTATAAAGCGTGATACGATGGAGTAAGTGAGTAAATGCTTTACTTGTCTACAAGTGAAGGCCGAGCACCAAATGACGTATGAGGAATATTGAGGTGACTGAGGCTACGACTGAGAAGCCCGAAAGGATCAAAGCCCTGGGGGGAAGTAGTCAGAGGTAAACCAGAAGTCGTATGCTGATAAACGACGTAGAGCGATTGAACTCCAGGTGAGAGACTGGAAAAGAGATGAGACGGAATTTCCAGCAATGGTTCAAGGAACAACAGGTTTCGGGGACGAAACCTATTTAAGGGGGAGGGACTTGTAACACCCGGAAAGTTCCTTTGAAGCCGACGAAAGAAGAAAAAGAAATAAAGTCCAAAGCCGAGGGACCAAACCCGCCAACGAGAGAAACTTCGATGCACGGGAGTATAAAAGGGGGAAAACACCCCCATTCTTCCCATTTTCAGCCAAGAGAGGAGGGGAGAAGAGAAGGAGAAAAAGAGGAGAAAAGTTGGTTCGGGTGGATTCGAGCGTGGAATTCGACGTGGAGCGAGTCAAATCGAAGCTCTACTCGACGGGATCGTTAAGGTGAGTTCTAGGACCCCTCTTTTACACGTTTTCAACTGATTTTGGGGCTGGAACACATCTGAAAACCTATTTTCGAGTTTTTGGGTGAAGACCCGTTTTTATGCATGTATGTATGTGTATGATGCGTTTGAGGCTTGATTTCTTGCTTGGTTATGCTTGAATGAGGTCGTGGTATGTTTCCCTAAGGTTTAGAATGGTTGATTTGAGCTTAAAAGAGGTTTGGAAGAGGTTGGAGGTCGAAAACCCGCGGCTGCAGTCGAGTGAACTGCATTTTGCACCAGCTAGGGCTAGGCGACCGACTGGAGGGCGATTAGAGGCCATTCGGCCGATTGGAGTGCGACTGAGGTCCATGCGCACGCTTGCCATGCGACTGAGGTCCATACGCACGATGGTCATGCGACTGAAGTTCATGTGCTGGAGAGTCATGCGATTGAAAGATGGTGCGACTGAGGTCCATACGCACGAAGGTTATGCGACTGAAGTCCATGCGCCTGGAGGCCATGCGACTGAGGTTCATTCGCACAAAGGGTATGCGACTGAAGCCCATATGCCTGAAGTCATGCGACTGAAGGCCATACGCATGAAAGCTGTGCGACTGAGAGTCCATACGCATAGATGTCCATTTGCCCATAGTCCATTCGCATAGGGTCCATTCGCATAGATGTCCATTCGCCCATAGTCCATTCGCATAGATGCCCATTCGCCTAAGTGTTCAGAAATGGTAGCCGAGATGAAATTCCTCGATGATGTGAAGGGCATGGACGGTATAAGGTGACGCAGGATGATGGGCTCATGATGATGATGATGATGTTGATGATAATGATATGTATGACGTTATGTGTGATGTTAGGCACGACGGTGCGTGTGATGCATAGTAGGTATGATGTGTGTGATGTGATGTATGATTGATGCGTACGTATGATGATGCTGTATGTTTATGTTTATGTTATGTTCCTTATTATGTATGTTTATCTTTCTATGGCTTTGCGTTGAACGTTAATTAATGAAATGAAAGTGTTATGTAACGTAAAGTGAAAGATAAGGAAAAGAGGAACGTAATGAATGAATGCATGCATTAATGAATGAATGAATGAACGAATGAAAGGCTTGCAAGCATATGTATGAGGTGAGCGACTCTGTGTCGCAATAGACTCGAAAGAGGTCCTTGTTGCGTACTCCGGTACTGTGCCAGTCTTCGGACATGAGTCGGGGGTTTGTGAGCAGGCCCCGGTACAGTATCAGTCTTCGGACATGAGTCAGGAGTATTGCATATGATGAAAGTGACGGATGATGAGATTCATGTCGCGTATCCCGGTACTGTGTCAGTCTTCGGACATGAGTCGGGGGTTTGTTTATCAGGCCCCGACACAGTATCAGTCTTCGGACATGAGTCGGGGATATTGCATGAGACGAGATGATGAGGTGAGTGACTTTGTGTTGCAACAGACTCGGATGGAGTTCAATCCCTGTGATTGGCTCATATGGGATCTTTGTCGCGTATCCCGGTGTTGTGTCAGTCTTCGGACATGAGTCGGGGGCTTGTGAGCAGGTCCCGGCACAGCATCAGCTTTCGAGCATGAGTCGGGGATATTGCACGAGACAAGATTCGAGTAATAAAGAGTAATGAGCAAAGAGATGAATGAAAGAATGAATGTATGAAATGAATGTTAACGAAATATCCTAATAATGTACGAAATGGGATCCTTGTCATTCGACCTCAGTAATCGTGGCTGTGTGCCATGAAGAGGGTAAAGTCTGACAGGATCTAGAAAGAAGAGAAAGATAATGATGTATGATAAATGATGAATGTAACGAACGTAATGATGAAGATAATAATGATATTATCTATATGTACGTATGATGTGTGAACGCATGTATGTAACGAATGTTTTTATAAAGAAAGTAAAGAACAGTTTTACGAAAGAAAAGTAAGTTTTATTATAAAACTAGAACTCACTCAGCAACGCTGACTTTGATGTGTTTCCAGTTGGCAGGTATGTTGCTGAGGATGGCACGGGGCGGCTACTCAGCGTATTTTGGATGGCATCTTTATGTTTAATGCTTTTGTAATAAATGTAACATGATATTGTTAAAAGAACGATTGTACTATTGTGCAAAAGTATTTTGATGGAATGAAATTGTGTTTTTAATGTTTCCGCTGCAACTATTTATGAAAGGAAAAATGTAGATATATGTTTTGAGTGCGATGAATGACCAACTGTAGGCGTCCCGGGAACGGGGCTTTATATCATGCTTGTAAGAGTCTTGTAATACTTTGAGTTAAGAAGTAATATATACAAGTATCTTGGAAAACCTTTCTCTTGTGTTTGATCACTTAATATATTTGCAGGACCGGTGAAGGTCTGTCAAATACAAAACAACAACACAAAGAGGAGATTAACCAAACTTAATCAAACAGTAAACTGGATTAACCACAATAATGATACTAAGAACACAAGTAACAAGTAAGAGACAGAACAAGAGATTTGGGTTTCAAGGATTCAGTATATTGCTTTCTCAAGTTCTATTACAAGTGTTACAAAGCATAAAGAAAGATACTAGAACATGGAATACTTATACTACAACCTACAGCCGGCTATACTTTGAAAGCCAGCTGGATACAATTGACTAGACACAAACAAAATCAAATGGAAAATCAAAAGGCATATCTGCCTTTTGACCTTGTGACTATGACATGCCATAGCTCACATCCTTATCTATTACAAAAAGGATAAAGTACATAAAGTAGAAAGTTACAAACTCAAGACCTCAATGTACAGTTACCAAAAGCATGGACCTTTTCACCAAATCATGTAAGTTGGTGACTTTACAGAGATGCAGCGGAAAGGTTTCCAGCTTTATGGAACAGTACATCAGATAAAGCATGTTACTAAAAGTCTTCGGAAGAAATCTGTCTTCATAAGATGAAGTTTCGGAAGACTTTGTCTCTGAGGCTTCGGAAGACTTCATATTTGGCTTTAGAAGATATTGGTCTTGGCTTCGGAAGATTTTACACTTAGAGTATTTCTAGTGCATGGTGTAAAACTTCAGTTCTTTAGTGCATTGCTTGCAGAGAGACTTTGGATGTTTTGGTTTGCATCAGACTTAAAGGAATCCTTACAATATTATTATCAACTCTTAAGGGATTCTGCATCATCAAACCGAGTGTGACTTAGTAAGTTTGAGAGATAACAATTGTGTTGAGTGACCAAACTCGATCCTTCATGATTTCTTCCGAAGACAAAGACTGTTTTCTTCCAAAGACATGTCTTCTCTGACATACTTTTGACAAAAGCTGAAACACCTTTCCGCTGTCATCTCTGAAGACTCACCAACTAGGATGAGTTGATGAAAGGTCTATGCTTTTGTCAACTGTAGATTAAGATGTCGAGTTTGTAACTGTTCAATTATGTACTTTTATTCTTTTGGTAATTGATAAAGATGTGAGCTATGGCATGTCATAGTCATTAGTCTAAAGACAATCAGTCTTTTGACTCTACATTAATCTTGTTGTCTAGAGGGAACATGTAATATTCTAAGGAGTCTAAGTTTGCAAGTAAGTTAGTATACACAAATTGTGAGTACCTGAACCCGACCCCTTGAACCATTCTATGAACTATGAAGGAGAGATCCTCAGGAATCTGGTCCTACCCTCCATGCTTGTTTGAGAAGCTGTGTATATCTACATGGAGGAGGTACTTCCATTGAGAAGAGACCTTCCCTTTCCTAAAGGTCTTTACAGAGAAATCTCCCTCACAACCCATCTGCTCGAATGAGTGGTTAACAACAACTTTTGGAAAGGACAAATCACCTTCTACATCATCCAGCTGAAGATGTGTGTTTATGATGGCTGGAGTGATGAGAATTGTCCTCCCTTGCATTATGGCAGATAGTGCCTTCTCCCCATCCATGATGATCTCTAGGCAGGTCCTCCAAAAGTCCAAAAGTTGATCCTTATAAAGAGGAGGATCAATGGCGACGGATGTGAAGTAGTTTGACTTAGAAAGAAAACGGCAAACCTCTGAGAAACTTGGATCTTCTCAGAGTCCAACAAAGCAACTTGATTATGTTGCCTGTGGAGTTGCAAAATCACGATTGTTTCTACGATCAAGATTTGCCATTTGAGTAAACTTAAGAGAGAAGGAAGATAAGAACAAAGTCGGTTATGGGTGAATTTAGGGTAGAAAGGATTTCAGATGAAGAAGAGAGTGAAAAAGGGGGGAACCATTGGGTATATATATATATATATATATATATATATATATATATATATATATATATATATATATATATATATATATATATATATATATATATATATATATATATATATATATATATATATATATATATATATATATGAAATGGATCTGAGACAAAGTTAATGAAAGAGAATAAACTTTGAAATCCGAATGTCGGTCCCACCTCTGAAAAAGTGCCTAAAAAGGTAGTTTTCTTGGAAGTCAAAAATCTTCCGAAGGTATTTTCTCTTCAGAAGTTTTGACAAAAAGCTTCCGAAGCCAAAATGACTTCGGAAGATATTTCTAAGATTTTTGAAAATTTTGCTTTGGAAGGAAAATATTTAAAGAATTTTCACTTCTGAGACATGTCAAGTTTCAGAAGAGATCAAGACTTGGTAATTTTATTCTAAAGAGAATAAAACTTCCGAGACTTAAATTGCTTTCGGAAGAAAATTGTTTCTTAAAAACATATAAGTACTTATGAATAAATTTAAGCTTCGGAAGATATTGAAGAATTTCTTCCAAAGGTAAATTGACGTAAGTAGTTATTTGATTTGATGACATAATTTTATTCCGAAGGTAAATAGATATCTTCCGAAAGAGAAAATGATCAAAATTTC
>CM046038.1:0-270000 GCA_025215565.1 Flaveria ramosissima
CGAAAAACCCGAGAAACCCTAAACCCGAAACCCGAACCCTAAACCCGAAAAACCCGAAACCCGAAAAACCCCGAAACCGAAAACCCGAAACCCGAAAACCCTAACCCGAAACCCTAAACCCGAAACCCGTAAAAACCCTAAAACCCTAAACCCTAAACCTAAACCTAAAAACCCTAAACCTAAACCCTAAACCCTAAACCCTAAAACCCTAAACCCTAAACCCTAAACCCTAAACCCTAAACCCTAAACCCTAAACCCTAAACCCTAAACCCTAAACCCTAAACCCTAAACCCTAAACCCTAAACCCTAAACCCTAAACCCTAAACCCTAAACCCTAAACCCTAAACCCTAAACCCTAAACCCTAAACCCTAAACCCTAAACCCTAAACCCTAAACCCTAAACCCTAAACCCTAAACCCTAAACCCAAGGATTTTCATTTGTATGTTTTTTTTCTCTCTCTTCTTTCTCTCTCTAACCCTTTTCTCTCCCGTGCGCATGTGGTCCCTCCTCCCCACGGCCGCTCTTTCCCTCCGCTAATATCTTGCTGACACTCATCGTGCTATGGATCCTTCCCCTCCTTTCCCTACAACTCATTGTAACTCCCCTCCTGCGGATCCTGATCCCCCTAATAGGCTTCCGCCTGGTCGAATCGCTTGGGGTGGGGAGAAACCCAAGCCCCGTAGATTTTCCAATCGGCTACATGGAGTCTCAAAACTCCGATCGGGCAAAGATGGCCCTCATATCCATGGAGTTCGCGTGGGAGCTAGGAATGCTCGGTTGAGTAAGAATCGTAAACCCTTATCAAACATTCAGCTGAATGAGTTGGCTCAAGATATTGAGCAACAGGCACCCATTGCAAAGGGTCGCCCGGATTTGAAGAATCAAGGGACCAAGAACTGCTCCCAAGGGGCGTATAACATCTCCTATGTTGCCAGAGTTGTAGATGAATTTAGCAGGTTGGAAGAAAAGAGGAACTCTTCCAACTCGAGGACTAAGGATGCAAAGTTGGGGACCGCTTCCCGTCTCCACAGCCCCACAAGTGACAAAGCTGCTGTGTCGCCCCCTTCATCGGCGACAGGTCCCCTGGGGCTGTTTCCCCGTGCCTCCTCTTATCAAGGTAATCCCGTTAGACCTGCTAGCCCTGATGTCTCCGTATGTTCTATGAACTCTGTTGGGATGGAGGTCTTCTCCCCAATTCGGGACCTCGTTATGGATGACCATGAATTGGTTGATGGTTCACACCCCCCGGGTACCAGTAATGGTGGTACCCCCGTGAGTTATGCGCCTACACCCAATGGTGGCCATCCCTCTGTGGCTGCCTTGGGGGGACCTCGGCAAGCATGGAAAGCTCCCCCCTTAGACCCTCCGGTACAAAATGCCGACATGGGAAAAGCCCCAAACCGGAGTGGGATTTCTTTTGCTGAACTGATTAAGAGAAACCAGCAGGATGAAACACGTAAACTCATGTATTTCCCCCCTAGCATTACTCCTTCAGGTGGTGTTCGGGTGACAATAACTCAGGAAGAACTTAAAAGGTCTGCGATTGCGTTTTCCCGCCACTTATATGGGTATTTTCTTGGTACTTCTATGGATTTCAAAGTTGTGAACTCATGTCTCAGAAGATTATGGAAGGATTTTGATATTGAAGATATATCAAAGAGTCCTACGGGTTTTTACTATTTCAAGTTCAAAAGCGAACATGGTCTTCAAGCTGTTATGGAAAATGGACCATGGCTGGTTAGCAATGTCCCCATTTTTCTTCAAAAATGGGAACCAGGCCTCAATCTTGAACGAATTGAGCCTTCAAAAATCCCGTTGTGGGTCACTATCCAAAATGTCCCTCTTGAGTTATGGACCCTAGAAGGAGTGAGCAAACTGATGAGTGGAGTGGGTTATCCACTACTAATGGACAGAACCACTGAGAAGAGATGTTCGGAAAGGGAAGGGCGGATTGGATATGCTCGGGTATTGGTTGACGTCAAAGCTTCTAGCAACCTCCCTAGTGTTATTGAGGTGGAATACCCCCCTGTGAATAATTTGCCGGGTAGAGTGGCTATGCTAAATGTTTCGTACCAATGGAAGCCGAATGTGTGCAGCCACTGTGAGGTGTTTGGACACTCTCTAAAATTATGCAAAGCTAGACCGCGAACAGCAGAGGAGATTCAGGAAACTAATAGTGGAAAGTCTGAGATTAAAACCCAAAATGTGGAAGGAAGTGGAAATGAGGCAGCAGGGGAAGATTTTACAGTAGTATCAAGGAAACAACAGAAGATGGGAGCAAACCGGGGTCATAACAAGCAAAAACAAGGGGCGGGGAAAGAAGGGCTGAAAACTAATGGGGGTAACAACAAAGACAATGTAGAGGGGAAGCAAGTGGGTACTAGTAGCGATCCAGGGGTCCAGAAAAAGATGGGTTTATTGCATAACCAATTCCAGGCAAACAAGTTGGGGAATAAGGCTCGGGTGTCCACCCCCAATAAGGGGTCGCCCCCGGTCAAACAGGGCCCTCCCGTGAAAGCGGCCTTACACCCGGACTGCCCTATTGGTAGTTCTGTGGTCACAAAAAATCCGTTCGATGTTCTTCGTGAAGAGGCGGATCCACCAGACGACAGTGCTGTCTTTGCACAGGGTAATATGCAAAATGTGGGCACTAGCACCTTTGTTCTCCTGTGTTACCTGCTGCTATTGCTGAGCCCATGGAATTATGTATTAAAAATGGGCGGGGTGGAAAGATGGATCTGGCTGATGATGATGGAGATGGAAGGGACTTTGGGATAAATGATGGGCAAAAAAGACGTATTCGAGATAGACTCCTCTCATGTGGCTCGGTTAAAGCATCGGATCAGGAAAATTGGGAAGAAGGGGAATGGGAATATTTTTGGTACAGCTGCAAGAAACTTAACATAGATTTGGATCTTTGTGTTGAAGAAGTTGAACCCATGAAAGATGGTGCCTTAGTTATAGATAACAATCATATAGATTCGAATCCTCCCCCTGTTACTGAGAAATTGGGGGGAAACCAAAAGGTAAACATTTAAAATGATGACAAAGCTTACTGCTTGGAATATTAGGGGGTTGGGTAATCCCGCTAATCAGAATCAAATTGTTAGTCATCTGGCCTCTGGTGAGTTTTGTGTTGCTGGTATCCTTGAGACACACTTAAAAAGTCATAACATTGACAAAGTGTGTAAAAAGGTGTGTGGGAAGTGGCGATGGGACTCTAATATGAATGAATGTTCTGGTGGTACTCGGATTATCGTGTGCTGGGATCCTCATATTGCTAATGTTATGATCTTGGAGAAAACTCCACAAGTCATACACTGTTTCATTGATTTGGTCAATGGGCAGCATGGTTTTTACTGCTCATTTGTATATGGTCATCATAGAAGAATCTTCCGAAGACAATGCTGGGATGCTTTAAAGTTGCATAAGCTTGTGGTTGGTGATCAGCCGTGGGTCCTGCTGGGGGATTTCAATGCCTCGGTATGCCCTTCGGAACGATCTCATGGCTGCTCGGACATTTCAAGCAGCATGGTTGAAGCCATTGAATGTTTCAATGAAGTGGAAATAGAAGATATTAACATGGCTGGGTTGAAATTCACATGGAACCAATGCCCGGGAAGGCCTGGAGGTTTGCTTAAAAAACTGGATCGAGTTATGGCTAACACCCAGTTCACTGCCCGCTTTCCCCTTGCTTTTGCCACGTTTCTGCCTTTCTTGCTATCGGACCATTGCCCTATGGTTGTCTCATTCCCGAGCCCGGTTCGGCCCCCCCCTAAACCGTTCAAATTTGCAAATTTCCTTGCCCTTAAAACTGAGTTTCTCCCGTTGGTTCGGAGTACCTGGGGAGTCCATGTGTCGGGGTTCCCCATGTTCTCTGTCATTACCAAACTTAAGCTCCTAAAAAAGCCGCTCAGAAAACTGCAGTATGCTCATGGAAATGTTTTCGAGAATGTTAGCATTTTAAAACGGGAGCTTGAAAACATCCAATCGGATGTTGTGGCCGACCCCCATAATGATGCGCTCCGGGAAGAAGAAATACATTACTTGCAGGCGTACAAAAATGCGCTGCGGGATGAGGAAGTCTTTTTACGACAGCGTGCAAAAGTAACCTGGCTTAAAGAAGGGGACCAAAACTCTCGATACTTTCATAATGTGGTTCGGAATAATGAGGCTAGGAATCGTATTGTTGAAGTGGAAAATATGTGGGGTCAGAAATGTTTTGGAGCAGCGGTGGGCGAACAATTTGTGGAGCATTTTAAATGCGTCCTTGGGCAATCTATGCCTATATCTCCAATTAACGAGCCGGATGGGCTATTTGTGAACAAAATCTCGAATGACACTGCCTCCTATATGATTAGGGATGTGTCTGATGAGGAGATCAAGGATGCAATGTTTGATATAGATGACAATAAGGCTCCTGGTCCGGATGGCTTCAATGCTAAGTTTTTTAAAGCGACTTGGCACATTTTAGGACCGGATGTGTGCAGAGGTATTAAGGATTTCTTCAGAAACGGGAAACTCCTCAAGGAATTAAACGCCACGGTGTTAGCCCTGGTTCCGAAGTCTAAATTACCTGCAAAGGTCTCGGACTTTCGCCCCATTGCTTGTTGTAATATACTGTATAAGTGCATTACCAAAATTATCTCTAACCGTATTAAGTATGCTTTGGGGGAGATTATTGACGAATGCCAGAGTGCTTTTGTTCCGGGTCGGCAAATAAGCGATAACATTCTACTCACTCAGGAGCTTATGCGAAACTACCATCGACAGAGAGGCCCGGGCCGGTGTGCTTTTAAGATTGATATTCAAAAAGCCTATGACACGGTCGAATGGGAATTTCTCAGAGTATGTCTTCATCAATTTGGCTTCCCCCGGACTATGATAAATTGGATAATGAGTTGTATCTCATCCCCCTCATTCTCAATTGCGGTCAATGGCTACCATGTTGGCTTCTTCCAGGGGAAGAGGGGCCTGCGTCAAGGGGACCCTTTGTCCCCATACCTGTTTACTATTGTCATGGAAGTCCTCTCTTTAATGATCAATAGAAGAGTTAAAAATGACCCCACTTTCAAGTTCCATTGGGCATGTAAAGAGGTGGGGCTCACTCACCTGTGTTTCGCGGATGACCTCTTTCTATTTTGTCATGGTGATGTTCACTCTGTTACTATCCTTATGGACGCCCTTGATGAATTTAGTGTGTCTTCTGGCCTAATCCCGAGCATTCCTAAAAGCACTGTTTACTTTGGAAATGTTAAAGATGAGATCAAGTTGTCCATATGTAACAGGATTCAATTTCGTGTTGGTACGCTTCCGGTGAAGTATCTTGGGGTCCCACTTATATCCTCACGTCTGTACCATAAAGATTGTAAATCTCTTATTGAAAAGGTCAAAGCTAAGGTCCGTGACTGGAAGAACAAGGTACTATCGTTTGCTGGACGCCTCCAACTCATAAGATCGGTCCTTTGCTCCATCCAAGTGTACTGGGCGTCGGTGTTTTTCATTCCTATATCGGTCTCTAAAGAGATTGAGAGAATCATGCGTGGCTTCTTGTGGTGTCATGGAGATATGCAAAGGGGTAAGGCCAAAGTGAAATGGAAAGAGGTGTGCTCACCTCGTACGCAGGGAGGCCTTGGCATAAAAAGCCTAAGAATGTGGAACAAGGCTCTGCTTGCTAAGCATACATGGAATATTCTTACTGAGAAAAATTCTCTCTGGGTTAAATGGATACACTCTTATCGCCTCAAAGGTAGAAACTTCTGGGAGGTTGAGAAAAAACAGGATATGTGTTGGGGATGGAGAAAGATCCTTGAACACCGGGACATTCTTAGAGGGCACATTGTGCATAAGATAGGGAATGGGCAGAAGACCTCGGCCTGGTTTGATAATTGGCATCCCATAGGCCCCCTAAACCATGTGATTCCCCGCAGAAGCTTATATGAGTGTGGAGTGTCACCGGGTGCAAAGGTAGCCGATTTTATTGTGGATGGGGTGTGGAATTGGCCGAGCCGTTTGTTGTGCAGTTTCCCTGCCCTTAATACCCACCCCTGCCCCCAAATTGTTGCGAACACTTTAGACAGGTTGGTCTGGGTATCCCGTGAAGGAAAAGAAAAAAGCTTCAGTGTTACCAATGTCTGGCAGGATATACAAAATGTTTCTGAGGATGTGAAATGGGCTGATGTGGTTTGGTTCTCCCAAAATATTCCCCGTCATGCATTTGTCTCTTGGCTTGCTTTCAAAGGTAGGCTTAGAACCCATGATTTAGTTATGAGCTGGTGCAACCCGACAAACCTTAAATGTATCTTCTGCTCAAATGTTCCGGATAGCCATAATCATCTGTTTTTTCAGTGCCCTTTCACTAAGGAAGTGTGGGGGAAAATTAAGAAGTATACGAAGTGGGGTCCCATCCCAGACGACTGGGAAGGCATCATTGACCATGCGAGTGCCCGTAATTGCAATAACTCCATCTGGAGTATCACTAATCGTCTCGCTTTGGCTGCATGTATCTACTATATATGGCAAGAACGCAATTTACGCATTAACCAAACCAATCGACGCACTTCAAAGGTGTTGATCAGCACCATTCTTGAGTCGGTTAGGCTACGGCTGATGGGGCTTAAATGGAAGACTACTATAGCTACTAGGGAAGTTTGTAGTATATGGGGGATCCATCCCCTTAGCGGGGAGGCTCAGGAGACTTGCATGCAGCAATGATCTGCCGATCAGGGGTTTTTTTGTGGGCGCTTGGGGGAGTACTAGGGTGTGAAATGAGAGGGAGCGAGAGAATTAAAACCATCTTGAAAATCCTTGGTGTCGGTCATTGTCATATTTGTCACATGAATCTTTTTCTATCTTGTTATATGTCGGGTGGGAGGGCGAATGGTTTGGGATCTAATGGGGGCTGGCAGCTACCAAGGGTCTCCCATAGTCTGTGGGGAGTTACCCCCAGGTTGATGCTAATTTGGCTGTGTATGCAGGTATTTGTGCGATATCTGAAGGAGGATGCAAAGAGCTGGTCGGGGTGGGCCTATTTCCTACGCCTTCTTCAAAGACGAAACCGGGTCAGCCAAAAAGTAGAGCTTACTAATACTCATGATGGGGATATTGTGCCTCATGCTTGGAAGGTTCAGCAGAAAAGGTGGGATAGTATTGCTTGGGAAAGAGATCTGGGTGCCCAGGGTGACCGCCTGCCATTCAGTTTAGTTTGGCGCTGGTCTGGACATTGGGGCTGCTCTCGTGCTTTACATTATGATGCTATTAGCTCTTCGTCGTTGCTGGGAGTGTCGGACGTCCAACGTAAAGAGCTGGTCGCCTCATGCATGGTGCGGGTTCATGTTCGGTTTAATTTGGGCTCCCCATTATCCTCCCCTGAAGTTGGCCCAGGCTATGAGGAACGGGGGCGGGTCTTGGTACGGGGTGAGAAAGATGGTTGCTTTACAGGGGGCCCGTTTGTTGGGTCCGGCCCAATTCACCTTGGTAGGGGGTCAAAGGCACACTGGATGTTGAACTGGGCTATTCTCCCAAAATGGGCCATGGGCAATTTCAGGAGGGATCGAGTGAATGTTTTTCATATTGGGCTGGGGGTGAAAATTTATCCCCTCTATACTGGGTTGGGGTGTTTTTGGTGTAGATACAGAACCAGAAGGATGTCCAAATTGAAGATGAACTGCAGAAGACATGGCTTTAAGAGCCATATTGGGCGGTCCAGTTGTTGTGGGCCTTTTCTATGCTATGGGCCTGTTCTCTATAGTCCTAGGAATGTAATGTGTGTGTCTTATGGGCTTATGCATCTAATGCTTTTATTTTTGGTTAGTTGTAGAGCTAACATTTTGTATAGAGTTCTATACTCTAGGCTTTTGGGGGTACGGGTTTTTGTTGGGTATCCAAAAGTTTGTTTTGGATTACACCCTCGTACCCCGGGGGGGTATGCCCCTCCTTAAACTTGTAATTGGTTTTTATTTATAATATTTGCCGGGCTTTGCCCTTTACCCAAAAAAAAAAAAAAAAAAACCCTAAACCCAAAACCCTAAACCCAAAACCCTAAACCCTAAACCCTAAACCCTAAACCCCAAACCCTAAACCCTAAACCCTAAACCCTAAACCCTAAACCCTAAACCCTAAACCCTAAACCCAAAACCCTAAACCCTAAACCCTAAACCCTAAACCCTAAACGCTAAACCCTAAACCCTAAACCCTAAACCTAACCTAAACCCTAAACCCTAAACCCTAAAAACCCTAAACCTAAACCCTAAACCCTAAACCCGAAACCCTAAACCCTAAACCCTAAACCCTAAACCCTAAACCCGAAACCCTAAACCCTAAACCCTAAACCCTAAACCCTAAACCCTAAACCCTAAACCCTAAACCCTAAACCCTAAACCCTAAACCCTAAACCCTAAACCCTAAACCCTAAACCCTAAACCCTAAACCCTAAACCCTAAACCCTAAACCCTAAACCCTAAACCCTAAACCCTAAACCCTAAACCCTAAACCCTAAACCCTAAACCCTAAACCCTAAACCCTAAACCCTAAACCCTAAACCCTAAACCCTAAACCCTAAACCCTAGACCCTAAACCCTAAACCCTAGATCATAAACCCTAGACCCTAAACCCTAGACCCTAAACCCTAAACCCTAAACCGTAAACCCTAAACCCTAAACCCTAAACCCTAAACCGTAAACCCTAAACCCTAAACCGTAAACCCTAAACCCTAAACCCTAAGGATTTTCATTTGTGTGATTTTTTTCTCTCTCTTCTTTCTCTCTCTAACTTTTTCTCTCTCGCTTGTGGTCTCCCCCTCTACGGTCACTGCCCTTTCCCCTCTAAATTCTACTAGGTTTTCCATTGGAGATGGATCCTTCTCCTCCCAAACCCCCGATTCCGTGCATTATCCCCCCCGTCGATCCTGTTCCACCCCGTCCGGATTCCCTTAAGTCCTCCGCGTGGAGCGGGGACTCCCCCAGAACCCGTCGCTCTTCTTCTCGGCTCTTCCGCGGCTCCAAGCCCCGTTCTGCTAAGGATGGTCCTCAAATCCATGGGATTCGTGTTGGTATGAAGAATAATCGGGTAAGCAAAATCCGTAAACCTCTCTCAAACATTCAAATCAATGAAATGGTTCAAGATTTTGGCCAACCGTTGACCCGAACAAAGCTTCGGTCATCTAGGAACAGCCCTTCTGGGTCCAATCCTACTGAGGGGGGAGGTTATAAACTTTCCTATGTCGCAAAAGTTGTGAATGAATTCAGTCGGTTGGCTAACAAGAGGGACAATGTGGAGCTGGGTCCCAACCCGACTAACCCGTCTGGGGTTCCCTTGAGTGATCCTCCCCATATCGCAGGTCTAGACAGGAGTTCCACTGCTGCGGGTTCTCCTGTGCCACAGTGGACATCCCCCGTCGCCCAAGGTAAAGGTACCGTTCCCCTTCCCGTAAGCCCTGAAGTCTCGGTTTGCTCTTTGAACTCCATTGGAATGGAAGTGTTCTTCCCCATCAAAGACCATTTTATGGTAGACTCTTCCCCTGTAAAAGATCGAGAACCCCCCATAAACGACCATGTTAACCCATGTGGTTGCAATGCTGCCCCCTCCCATGGCACTAATGGTGTGGGGGGTAACCACCAAATTAGGCAGCCTCCCCCAGCCACTGGCCTTTGTGGGGATAGTATTTCCGGTAAACCTGAACCTCGAAGCAGACCCACATTTGCAGAATTGATAAGAAGGAACCAAGCGGATAAGTCCCGTAAACTTGAATATATCCCGCCCAATATTACTCCATCAGGCGGAATTCGGATTACCATCACACAAGAGGAACTTAGGAGATCTGCTATTGCTTTCTCGAGACACCTCCATGGGTATTTTCTAGGCACTTCTATGGACTTCAATGTGGTTAATACTTGTTTGAAGAGACTTTGGAAAGATTTTGATATAGATGAGATATCTAAAAGTCCCTCGGGTTTCTACTACTTCAAATTCAAGAGTGAAAATGGCCTTAATGAGGTGCTTGAAAACGGGCCCTGGATGGTTAACAACATCCCTATTTTCCTTCAAAAATGGGAGCCGGGCATCAACTTGGAGCGCATTGAACCGTCTAAAATCCCTCTTTGGGTTACCATCCATAATATCACTCTTGAATTATGGACCATTGAAGGTGTTAGTAAATCAATGAGTGGGGTTGGTTATCCCCTACTGATGGACAGGATCACTGAGAAGCGGTGCTCGGATCAAGTTGGAAGAATTGGTTATGCTAGAGTATTGGTGGATGTCAAAGCCTCAAGTAACCTTCCCAATGAAATTGAAGTCGAATACCCACCGGTGAACAACCACCCTAGCAGAATCGCTCGCCTTAATGTCTCGTATCAATGGAAACCTGCGGTTTGCAACCACTACGGGGTGTTTGGGCATTCGTTTAAAATGTGTAAAACTAGACCGAGAACAGAAGAAGAAATCCAGGTGATGAACAGCAATAAGGCTGCCCCAATTGTGGAACATAAAGATAGTACTGCAGCAGAGGCAGACGAGGAAGGTTTCACCACTGTTACCCGGAGATTAAAAAAAGGAGGCAGTACTGGGGCAAAACAGAGTCAAATGCAGACCCAAAGAAAAGAAGGAAATGGAGAAAAAGGTACAGGGAACAAACAGAGTTATAACGCAGGGCAGGTGGGCACTTCTAGTGACCCAAAAATCCAAAGAAAAATGGGGGAACTGCATGAAAAGTTCAGTGGTGCTAAGAAGCAGCTTGTGTTGAATGGGAATAAATCTCGTAATGGTGTAGCAAAAAACCTCAACCCCTCTATTGTCAAGAATTTCTTTAAAAATGGGGATTTTTCGGTATCGGGTGAGACTTCCTCGAACCCGTTTAATTGCCTGATTAATGAGGATACTGATGCTGAAGCTGTCAGTGATCCTCTGCTCAAGAATGTCTCCATATCTCAGTCGAATGATGCTATTTTGCCCCCTCCCCCAGCCTTGGATCCGATGGAGGTTGCTGGAGTTTGTTATGGTGATGGGGATGATGATGCTACTGATGGTACCGAGGGGGGTATGGACTTTGGGATTACGGATGGTCAAAAACGATCGATCAGGGATAGACTGGACTCGCTTGGCTCGGTCAGAGCATCAGACCAAGCCAACTGGGAAAAAGGCGAATGGGAATATTTCAGGTTCTATTGTAAAAAGCTGAATATTGACGTTGACTTTAGTGTTGAGGAGGTTAGCCCGGTGGGAGATGGTATCGCTGAATATATCAATGCTCAAATGGGTAATGGCCAGCACCTAGATTCTGAGACAAAAAAGGGGCCCTTAACGCTCTCAGTTTAAATGATGCGTAATATCACTGCTTGGAATGTTAGGGGGTTATGCAATATAGCAAACCAGAATCAGATTATTAAATATTTAGCCTCGGGTGAATATTGTGTGGCTGGTATTCTTGAAACGCATGTAAAAAGAGTGAAACTTGACTATGTTTGCAAAAGAATATGTGGGAATTGGCTATGGGACTCGAATGTGAATGAATGCTCTGGAGGCACCAGGATAATTGTATGTTGGGATCCTTTTGCTGTCAACCTGATGGTGGTTGAAAGACACCCGCAAGTTGTTCACTGTTTCATCCAATCGGTTGGGAGTGGTCAAGGCTTCTATTGTTCGTTTGTGTATGCCCATCATAGGAGAGTCCTTAGGAGACAGTGCTGGGAGGCACTGAGGTTGCATAAGCATGTTGTGGATTCGATCCCATGGGTGTTACTAGGGGATTTTAATGCTACCCTGCACCCCTCGGAACGTTCCTATGGAAGTTCAGCGTCCACTCGTAGTATGGAGGAGGCCCGGGAATGTTTTAATGATTTGGAAATTGAGGATGTATGCATGACTGGGCTGAAATATACTTGGAACCAATGCCCGGGTCGGCCAGGTGGTCTGCTGAAAAAGCTTGATCGGGTGATGGCTAATGATCAATTTACTGCTATTTTCCCATCGGCGTTTGCCTCCTTCCTGCCATTCTTGTTATCGGATCACACCCCCATGGTGGTGTCTTTCCCCTGCTCGCTGAGGCCCCCTCCGAAACCGTTTAAATTTGCCAACTTCATCGCTAATAAAGCTGAATTTCTCCCTCTGGTCAAAAAGGTGTGGGACGAACGTATTGCTGGATTCACCATGTTTTCCATTGTCTCTCGGTTAAAGCTCTTAAAAAAGCCCCCCGGAAGCTTCAATTTTCCCAGGGGAACGTCCTTAAGAAAGTTGACCTGTTAAGGCGGGAGCTTGAACATGTTCAAGCTGATTTAGTCATTGATCCTACCAATGATATCCTCCGGGAGGATGAGATTCATTACCTTACTGCCTATAAAGATGCCCTGAGAGATGAGGAGAGCTTTCTGAGACAAAGAACCAAGATATCGTGGCTCCATGAAGGTGATCACAACACAAAATTTTTTCATAAAGTGATGCGAAATAATCATTGCAGGAACAGGATTATTGCGGTCAATAACCTTCAAAACCAAAGATTCTATGGTGATGCGGCTGAACTACAATTCATTGACCATTTCAGAAATCTTCTCGGGCAATCTTCCCCTACTTCTCCTATTGAGGACCCCGAGGGTCTCTTTACTAAGCGAATTACGATGGATGAGGCCTCCCACATGATCAGAGAAGTCACTAATGAGGAGATTAAATGCGCCATGTTTGACATTGACGATAATAAAGCGCCCGGGCCAGACGGTTTCTCTACAAAATTCTTCAAAGTGGCGTGGAATATTGTTGGGCCAGATGTCTGCAAAGGTATTAGGGAATTCTTTTCTAATGGCAAATTGCTGAAAGAGCTGAACACGACTGTTTTAGCTCTTGTTCCCAAGACAAAACTTCCTGCATCGGTTGCGGAATATCGCCCCATTTCCTGTTGCAATGTGGTGTATCACTAAGATTATTTCGAACCGTTTACAAGTTGTGCTTGATAAGATTATTGATGAAAGTCAGAGTGCCTTTGTCCCTGGCAGGCTTATTAATGATAATATCATGCTCACCCAGGAGCTCGTTCGAAACTATCACCGGAACCGGGGTCTTGGTAAGTGTGCTTTTAAAATTGACATTCAGAAAGCATATGACACCGTTGAATGGGGCTTCCTCCGGGTGTGCCTAATTCAGTTTGGTTTCCATGATAAGATGGTCAATTGGATAATGAGTTGTGTCTCCTCCCCTTCTTTCACTATTGCAATTAATGGGTACCATAAGGGATTCTTTTCAAGGCAAGAGGGGCCTGCGCCAAGGTAACCCCATGTCACCTTTCCTCTTCACTATTGTTATGGAGGTTCTCTCACTAATGATTAGACGAAGGGTCAACGCAGATCCGGATTTCCAGTTTCATTGGAAGTGTAAAGAAGTGGGTCTAACCCACTTATGTTTTGCTGATGACCTTTTCATGTTTTGCCACGGGGATACCCACTCGGTGTCTACTTTAATGAAGGCCCTCGAGGAATTCAGCTAATCGTCTGGGCTGAAGCCGAATGCATCTAAAAGTTCCATTTTTTCGGCAATGTCAACCATTCCATAAGATCTGATATTTGTACTATGAGTTGTTTTAGGGCTGGTGAATTGCCGGTTAAATACCTTGGTGTTCCCCTCCTATCCTCTCAGTTGTATCATAAGGATTGTCACCCGCTTATTGAAAAAGTTAAAGCTAAAATGCTGGACTGGAAGAATAAGAGTCTATCGTTTGCTGGCCGCCTTCTTCTGATTAACTCGGTTCTGAACTCCATTCAGGTCTACTGGGCCTCTGTCTTCTATATCCCTATCTCGGTGTCCAAGGAGATAGAAAAGATTATGAGAGGCTTCCTTTGGTGTCATGGGGAAATGAAAAGAGGTAAGGCCAAAGTGAAATGGAAAGATGTTTGTCTGCCTATGAAACACGGGGGATTAGGCCTTAAATGTTTGAGAACTTGGAACAAAGCCCTCCTGGCTAAGCATGCTTGGAATATTATTACCGGAAAAAACACTCTTTGGATACGATGGATCCACACATATCGTCTGAAAGGGCGTAACTTCTGGGAGACTGACAACAAAAATGATATGTGCTGGGGATGGAGGAAAATTTTGGATCATAGGGATATACTGAGAAGGCATATCATCCATAAGATTGGTAATGGCCAGTTGACTTCCGCCTGGTTTGACAATTGGCACCCGGAAGGCCCTTTAATTAACAGAATATCCCGCCGTAATATTTATGAATGTGGCCTATCCCCGGACGCAAAGGTGGCGGAGTTTATTGAGAATGGTAACTAGAAATGGCCCCCGCAATGGAGGTCTGAGTCCCCCTGGTTGATGGCCTCCCCTTGCCCCCTTTTGTATGCTGAAATAAGTGATAGAGTTGTATGGAAATCTCTGGATGGGAAGGAATCCAGCTTTCGGGTTTTCGTGGTTTGGAATGATATTAAAGAGACCTCGGCTGAGGTTGGATGGGCTTCTGTTGTTTGGTTTTCGCAGAATATACCTCGACACGCATTCATCCTGTGGTTGGTGATTAGGGGTCGTCTCAAAACTAAAGGCAATATAAGCACTTGGAATCCAAATGAGGACCGAAACTGTGTCTTCTGTAAAAACAGTTCGGAAACCCATCAGCACCTGTTTTTTCAATGCAACTTTTCTAACGAGATATGGAGGAACATGTCAACCGTGACGAAATGGGGGCCAACTCCGGACAGATGGGATTTGGTTATTGCGCATATGAGCTCCAAAGTGAATAACAACTCCCTTTGGAGTGTTATAAACCGGCTGGCATTTGGGGCCACCGTATACTATATCTGGCAGGAGCGTAATATGAGACTTTTCCAAGTTAAGAGAAGATCTTCGGATGTTCTGATTTGCAACATCCGGGAAGCGGTTAGACTCAGGCTTGTGGGACTTAAGAGGGCTAACTCACCAGCATCGAGGGATGTCTGTTCCATTTGGGGACTCTCGAACACTTATGGGGCTGCGGTTTAGGCCTACATACCGATCTGTTTTATATCTCATAATGTTTATTGGGGTTGCCTTAATCCATATGGGGAGAGAACTCACTAGAATGAGACGGGGAGAGAGTTTTGAATCCACACTGAAAATCCTTAATCCTTTTCTTCTCTATAATTTTTACATGTCTCGGTCTAAATGTAAGCTGACGAGGGGTGGGATGGGAATGTGGTTTGGTGCCCGGCACCCCTGGATCATTTACTATAATCCGGGGGAGAGGGCGTTTAAATGTTTAATTGTTTTGTACTTACAGGTGTGGCTGGGGTACAGGGACGGGTACTTTGTTACTTGGACTACTCCCGTCATATTGTGCTATTGGATCAATTGTCGTCCCACTCGGTACGGAAGGGGAGAACGGATAATCCGTTGCCGGTGCAAGCCAGGAAGGAAGGACATTAAATGCTGGTGCAACTGGGCTAAAGGGAAAGGGGAGAGCTGCTTGACGGATAACTATAATGGGCTTGCTAGACCTTGTGGTAAAAAATGGTGTTATGCCGATAAGATAGTGGATGCGAACATGTGCAAAGGTGTATTTATGTGGTATGGTAAATACAAAAGTTTGATGCAATGGGCTCTTGTGGGTAACGGTGCTGTTCTTTGCGGGTCCACTGAGAGCTGGTGGCATCTTTCTTTTTACAATGTTGGAAGGTATGGTTATTTGGGCAAGGTTGGGCTCCCCTGCCAATGTTCGAGTAGTAACTATGTAAACCAGGGGGATTCCAAGCTTGGCGGGAAGCAGATGAGACTTGACCGTTATCAGGGAGGGCTGAAGACTCCCTTTTGGGCCGACATGGTTGAAGCGGTGGAGTCAATACGATTGGGCGGGGGCAATATAGCCCATGAAATCTGGTGTGGTAAATGGGCCTGCATAAAGATCATTGCTGTGAACTGGGCCCAATCTGCCATGAGAATTAATTTGTTTATGTTCATACGGGCTGGTTTTCTCTTGAAGCTGGGCCAGTGTGAGGTGTGCCTGGGTCGGTAGAAGCATAGGGAGCGGAGCTGAAGGGAGTGGAGCCCCCTCATCTTGGACCGGTTTGTGTCAAATTCATACTAAGCCAAGATCTTATGTTGCTGGGCCTATGGGATGGTCGTTTCACCTTTTTTGGGCTTGGGGAAAGGGAAAGCCCTCCTGGGCAAGTGTTTGGCCTGCTGTTGGGCTAGCCCATTATAATCTCTCAATAGTTGGGCGATGGTGGGCTGTCACCATGAACTTAGGCTGTTGGGCTGCTAATGTGAAGATGACCCGCATGGATTATGTTATTTGGAGTTACCTTGGACCCTCGCTTATCCATGGGCTTTTATTCTTCCTTGTCCTTGTTTTTTGTAACTTATGGGTTGTAACTTATATTAACGTTGATACTTTCCTTTTGTATAGAGTTTTATACTCTACGTTTTTGGGGGTTCGGGTTTTTGTTGGGTATCCAAAAATATGTTTTGGATTACACCCTCGAACCCCGGGGGGGTATGCCCATCCTTTCTTGTAATTGCTGTTCTTTGATTTATAAAATTTTACCGGGCTATGCCCTTTACCCAAAAAAAAAAAAAAAACCCTAAACCCTAAACCCTAAACCCTAAACCCTAAACCCTAAACCCTAAACCCTAAAACCTAAACCCTAAACCCTAAACCCTAAGGAAATTCATTTGGTCAATTTTTTTCTCTCTCTAGTTTCTCTCTCTAGGATTTTCTCTCTGGGCGATTTGGGCGATTTTGCCTTCCTCGGCCTTCTCCTTCCCGATTTGGCTGTTCCAATCGGTGATTCTGCTTGTTAGTGATCCTATTCACTTCTAATTCGGTCTGCTCGTAAGAGATTACAAAAGGGGATTACTACTGAAGATATACATCCTGTGAAGCATAATCGGAGATTGAGCACACCGGTTAACAATAGTAGCAATCGGAAAGTGCATTATCTTATGGATTCAGAGGCTTTGGTTGCTGTTAATACTTCAATTGGTCCTGTAAGTGTTTCTCCTAGAGTTAAACAAATTGCATTGGCTTTATGTTCTAAGAATAGAAGAGTTGGTAGTCCTGGAACTCCTCTTGTTCCTCCTGTTGTTGCTCCTAGTAATGATAATGTGATAAACAAGGATGGGATTGCTAATGCTTTAGAGGGTATTGATCTGGTGTTTACTACTGGTGCTGTGGGTAGTGGTAAGAGTCATGATTCGAGAGGTGGTATGGTGAATGAGAAAGCTAATAACTCTGGGTTCTCGGATGTGGGTATTCCACATGCTGATAATAATGTTAATAGTGCTAGCAAAGTTGGTGAACATGAAGTAGTATTCACTGCTTCTAAGGATGGTGCAGGGGGGGAGTATCGAGCATTAAAAACTCTTATTTGGGTGCTGTGAAAGGTAATCAGAATGAAGATAAGAAAGTGAAGTTGCACTATGTTCCCCCTGTGATTCTTCCTAATGGGGACAGGGTTGTTAAATTGAAAAAGGAGCAATTAGCTCCTGCTGTTGCTGCCAATTCTCTTACTTTGTATGGATACACCATTGGGTCTAGACTTTCTTATGGGGTTGTGAATTATCATCTAATGAGGATGTGGAAAAGTTATGGTATATTGGATGTTGCTTCTAATAGTTCTGGATTTTTCTTTATTAGATTTGCTCATGAGGAAGGGCTGGTTAAAGTTTTAGAATATGGAACATGGTTGATTAATGGAGTTCCTTTGTGTGTTAAGAGATGGGAAATGAATATCAGGCTGATGAAGTTAGAACCTAAAAAGATTCCTGTGTGGGCAACTATTACTGATCTTCCTCTGGAGTTTTGGAGTGAGAAATGTTTGAGCCCAATTATTAGTTGTGTTGGAGAACCTATAATGTTGGATAAGATGACAAATGATAGGTGCATTAATAATAATGGCAGGGCTGGGTTTGCTAGATTTTTAGTGGAGGTAAAGGCTGATTGTGAATTGGTTGAGTATGTTAAAATTCATTATCCTTCTACGGGTAAAGTGCAGGGTAAGAGTATCTCTCTAAAGGTTGACTATCAATGGAAACCTCCTAGATGTGGCCATTGTTGTGTATTTGGTCATACTTTTGAAAAGTGTGT
This sequence comes from Flaveria ramosissima, assembly GCA_025215565.1. Taxonomy (NCBI): domain Eukaryota; kingdom Viridiplantae; phylum Streptophyta; class Magnoliopsida; order Asterales; family Asteraceae; genus Flaveria; species Flaveria ramosissima. The sequence continues at coordinate 18,045 of CM046038.1, forward strand.
AATTAGACCTCCCATGGATGGGGAAAGAGATAGAGAGGTGTTGGAGAGAGGTGTTAACAGTGGGTTGGGTAGGGATGGTGGAGTGGGTGATGATGATGGGTTTCAAGTTGTTGGAAAGAAGAATAAAGTTGTAAAAAAGACTTCGGTTGAGGCTGAGAAGATGGGCAGTAGGGTCACTCCTACTAGAACTAGTGTGTTTAATAGATTGGGTAGTGCTGCTGAATCTAGTTTGGGAAGATCTGCTGTTAGGGGTATTTCTAGAGGAGGTGGAAATGGCAATGGAAGTGACAATGGGGGTAAATCAAATGGGGGAAAAATGTGAGTAGTAAAGGTTATCAAGGGAATTTTGATGGTAGTCTGGGTAAAAAGAAGGGTGGTATGAAGTATGTTCCTAAAAAATATGCTATGACTGATATCTCAAAAATGAATTTCTCTGTTGCTTCTTATAATGGGGGAAATTCTGATAAGGTAAAGAATCAAGCAAATGTGATTGAGGTTGACAAGTGTGATGATAAGGTGAGTAATAAAGGGAAGTCTACTAATGATAGTGTTTTGAATAATAAGCAGTTGGCTAATAGATTTGAAGTCTTGAGAAAGAAGGGATTAGTTGAGGATGATGAGGTTGAGGATATTTATGAAGATTTTGATGAGAAGACTGGGTTGTATTCTGATCAACGTATTGAAGTTTTGGAGTACATTGACAAAAGAGAATTACCTCCAATTGGAATTCTTGATGGATGGACTGAAATGCAAAAGAAATTCTTTTATTGGCAGTGTGATCTTCACCAAATTATTACTGAGGAGGTGGAATCAGATGAGGAAGGGACTGCAGGTTTTATGGTTGATGGGTCTGAGATGATTGATGCTCCTGCTTCAAATGATTCTGAAGCAGGGCCTTCTAATGTTGTTGTTTAATGATGTTGAAGATTGCAGCTTGGAATATTAGAGGTATTAATAAAGCCTCTAATCAAAAGCAGGTTATGGATTTGATTAAAAGTCATAGTCTTAATGTGTGTTCTCTTGTGGAAACTCATGTTCAGAAGAAGAATATGGATAAGGTTTTTGGGAAAGTGTTTGGGAATTGGGATTGGAGTTCAAATGCTAATAGATGTTTGGGGTATACTAGGATTGTTGTGGGTTGGGACCCAAAGCTTGTTAACATTACATTTATTGATCAGTCTGCTCAGACTATTCTATGCTATATTCAACCTGTTGATGGTTCAAGGGGCTTTTTTTGTTCTTTTATCTATGGTCATATAAGGATGGTGGGTAGAAGACATCTGTGGAATGAATTAATTAAGCATAAAGTGGTGATTAAGGATAGACCTTGGTGTCTTATGGGAGATTTTAATGTGATCTTTGACCCTGCTGAAAGATCTTCTGGGAGTTCTGGGATCACGGCTGCAATGGCTGAGTTCAAGGATTGCATTGCTGAGTTAGAGGTTGATGATTTGAATTTGTCTGGTTTTAAATACACTTGGAATCAAACTCCTGGTAAAGCTGTGGGGGTTTTAAAAAAGCTGGACAGAATCATGGGTAACTTGAGTTTTATGACTGAATTTCCTGCTTCCAAGGCTGTGTTCTTGCCTTTTCTTCTTTCGGATCATACTCCAGCTGTTTTATCTATTCCTGGAATGGTGAAAGCTAGACATGTCTCTTTTAAATTTCATAATTATTTGACCAGGAAAGAGGATTTTATCTCTATTGTGAAGCAGGGGTGGAGCAATGATGTGAAAGGTTATTCTATGTTTTCTGTGGTTACCAGATTGAAAAGGTTAAAAAGTCCTCTGAGATCTTTTAATTTTAAGCAAGGTAATTTGTTTGAAAAGGTTAAGAATTTTAAGGCTGATTTGGAGGATATTCAGAAGAAGATAAATGATGATCCTCATAATGGTGTGCTTAGAAGTAGAGAATCTCAATGTTTAAAGAATTACAATGAGGCCCTTGTTGATGAGGAGTTATTTCTTAAGCAAAAGGCTAAGGTGGATTGGCTGAGTGAGGGGGACAGGAATTCTAAGTACTTTCACAAGGTGGTAAATGGTAATATTAATAGAAGAAGAATTGAGGTTATTACTGATGCTGATGGTAAATGTTATTATGGGCAACAAATTGGGGAAAAATTTGTTGAATATTTTAAAAGTATTCTGGGATGTAGTAATCGGGTTCATCAACTCTCTGATGTTGGTAGGTTGTTCTCTAGAAAATTGAATACTAGGGATGCTGAGGCCATGGTTGTAAAAATATCTGATGAGGAAGTTAGACAGGCATTGTTTGATATTGATGACAATAGGGCTGCTGGTCCTGATGGATTTTCTTCAAAATTCTTCAAGGCTTCTTGGGCTATTATTGGTCCTGATATTTGTAAAGCTATTCAGGAGTTCTTTGAAAATGGCAAGTTACTCAAAGAAGTTAATGCTACTGTGATTGCCCTTGTGCCTAAAGGTCTTAATGTTCAACAAGTATCTGAATTTCGTCCTATTTCTTGTTGTAATGTATTATACAAGTGCATTAGCAAGATTTTGGTTAATAGGATGAAAAGTCATCTGGGTAAAATTGTGGATATGAATCAAAGTGCCTTTATTCCTAATAGACAGATCAGTGATAATATTTTATTAACTCAGGAGCTTATGAGAGGGTATCATAGGAATAGAGGTGAACCTAGAGTGGCCTTTAAAGTGGATATCCAGAAAGCCTATGATTCGGTGGAATGGTCTTTTTTGAGGGACTGTCTTATTAATTTTGGCTTTCATAAATGTATGGTTCACTGGATTATGCAGTGTGTTTCATCTCCATCCTTTTCTATTTCTGTAAATGGTGATCTTGTGGGTTTTTTTGAAGGGAAGAGAGGATTAAGACAGGGGGATCCTCTTTCCCCCTATTTGTTTACTTTGGTAATGGAAGTTCTTAATCTTATTGTCAAAAGGAGAGTGTCTTTGAATGAGAAGTTTGAGTACCATTGGATGTGTAAAGAGTTAAAAATCACTCACTTATGCTTTGCAGATGATTTGATCATGTTTGCTCATGGGGATGTGGAATCTGTGAGGTGTTTAAAGGATGCTTTGAATGAGTTTAGTGGTGTGTCTGGGCTGTACCCTAACCTGGGAAAAAGTATGTCTTTTTTTGGAAATGTTAATGATACCATTAAGAATGAGATTCTTTTGATGCTGAATTTTCAAGAAGGTTCCCTCCCAATTAGATATTTGGGAGTTCCCTTATTATCTTCAAGATTATATATTAGGGATTGTGAATCTTTGCTTGATAAGGTGAAAAAAAGGATATTGGATTGGAAAAACAAGTCTTTATCATTTGCTGGTAGATTGCAACTAATAAGTTCTGTTCTGAGTTCTTTGCATATCTTCTGGGCTTCTGTTTTTATCCTTCCTGTTTCTGTGGCCAAAGGTATTGGGAAATTGTGCAGGGGATTCTTGTGGAACCAGGGGGATCTCCAAAATGGCAAAGCTAAGGTGAAATGGGCTGATGTTTGTGTTCCTAAATGGCAAGGAGGGTTAGGACTGAGAGATCTTAAAACTTGGAATGTGGCTCTTATCACAAAGCATATATGGAATATTGTTACCAAGAAAGACTCTCTTTGGGTGAAATGGATTCATGCTCATAAACTAAAAGGGAGGAGCTTATGGGAAGTTTCTGTCAAGGAGGGGGGAGATACTTGGAGTTGGAGAAAATTGTTACAAAGTAGACATTTGGTCAGAGAACATATGGTTTCTAAATTGGGTGATGGTAAAGACACCAATGTGTGGTTTGATATGTGGCATGAGTTAAGCCCTTTGGGTGATTTTATTTCTAATCGTGAGTTGTATGAGGCTAGAATCAACAGGGATGCAAAAGTGGCTGATATTGTTTGTAATGGTAATTGGAAGTGGCCAAGTGATTGGAGTTCTTTGTTTCCTGGTCTTCAAAATTCTGTTCCTCCTTCTCTTGTTGTGGGTAAACAAGATAAAATTAGGTGGAGAACTAAGGATAACAAGTTTGTTCCATTTAGTAGTAAAGTTGTTTTTTATGACTTGAGCAATGGGTATGAAGAGGTGAAGTGGGGTAAAATGGTGTGGTTCTCCCAATGCATTCCTAGATGCTCCTTTATTTTATGGTTGGCCATTAAAAGGAAATTAAAGACTCAGGATATTATGAGTAAATGGGAAAAATTTTCTCACAAGGATTTGAAGTGTGTGTTCTGCCAAATGAAACCTGATTCCCATGATCATTTATTCTTTGAATGCAACTATCCTCTAAGTGTTTGGCAGAGTATTAAACATAAAGCTAAGCTGTTTAATTGTCCTGATAATTGGGAGGGGGTGGTGAATTATTTTATAAACATTCCTGCAAACAAAACAATTTGGAGTATTATTAGGAGATTGACTCTTGGTGCTGTGGTTTACTACATTTGGCAAGAGAGAAATATCAGATCTTTTCAAGATAAAAGAAGATCTGTTGAGGAGCTGTCAAGTATTATAAAGGAAAATGTGAGGTTGAAGTTGATGGGCTTAAAAATGAGAAAATCCATTTTTACATCTGAAGCTGCTGAGGTTTGGAATTGTAGTCTTAATGAGAAGCATAGTTATGATGTTAACAACTATGCTGAGTTTTGATGATCTTATGGGGTTGCTCTTTTGGGGGATATCTATTGATGATGGGATGATTTATTTTGGTGGGCTCAGAGAGTATTATTCCTGGTGGTTAAATGGGTTAGAGAACTTAAGAGACCAAATGAATTTCCTTTACTATACACTTTCATATATCCTTTTGTTGTGTGAGAGGGTGTATTGGGAGGGGGTTATGGGTCTTTTGGTGGGGACTTTGGATAATGTGGGGGGTGGGTTGGGGTGTGTATATTCCTATTATCTTATTATGAGTGTTGTAAGTTGTGTGAATTTATGTTGTTGGTTATTCTGGGATTTGGGATGGGAGTATCATCTTTCATGCTGCTGGTTTGTTTCTTGTGTTATTAAGATATGCCATAGACATCCTGGAATGTGTTGGACCATGCTTGTTGCTAGATCGAATCTTATCAATTGTTGCTGGTATTCAATGAGCATTGATAGAGTGGAGGAAGAGATTATTGTGATCCTGCATTGGGAGGGAAGCTGCTGCTGCTGTTTAATGAGAGACAACATGAGAAAAGTAGCTAAGGATTGTTTTAAAGCTGGAGTTATCGACATCAAGATTAGAGCTGCTGAAAATTATTTGGGCTTATTTCCATATATGATGATTGAGATTATTATCATGTTTGGGGCCACTTACCCTATGGGCTGCTGCATTGAAGATTGGCTTTTGGACATCAACCCAATGGGCTTCTTTGAATGATTATTTGGGCCTGGGCAACAGAGGATAATTATGCTTTATGTGTTTGGGGCCTTGTTTGGGTTTGATTTTGTGTATGTTTTAAGGATTGATTGGGCTTAGTTCCTATGTTTGGACTAGTACCTTTTGAATGGGTTTAGTCTTGGTTTCTTTTTCATAAGCTTAGGTGGTTTTCTAGACTCGAGACTTGTTCGAGACTAGGCCTTTGCTTATTCTTGTATTCTTTTATTTTTTATATTAATAAATTTTACCGGGGTACTGTCCCATTTACCCTAAAAAAAAAAAAAAAAAAAACCCTGAACCCTGAACCCTGAACCCTGAACCCTGAACCCTGAACCCTGAACCCTGAACCCTGAACCCTGAACCCTGAACCATGAACCCTGAACCCTGAACCCTGAACCCTGAACCGTAAACCCTGAACCCTAAACCCTGAACCCTAAACCCTGAACCCTAAACCCTAGACCCTAAACCCTAGACTCTAGACCCTAAACCCTAGACCCTAGACCCTAGACCCTAAACCCTAGACCCTAAACCCTAAACCCTAGACCCTAGACCCTAGACCCTAGACCCTAGACCCTAGACCCTAGACCCTAGACCATAAACCCTAGACCCTAAACCCTAAACCCTAAACCCTAAACCCTAAACCCTAAACCCTAAACCCTAAGGATTTTCATTTGTGTGATTTTTTTCTCTCTCTTCTTTCTCTCTCTAACTTTTTCTCTCTCGCTTGTGGTCTCCCCCTCTACGGTCACTGCCCTTTCCCCTCTAAATTCTACTAGGTTTTCCATTGGAGATGGATGCTTCTCCTCCCAAACCCCCGATTCCGTGCATTATCCCCCCTGTCGATCCTGTTCCACCCCGTCCGGATTCCCTTAAGTCCTTCGCGTGGAGCGGGGACTCCCCCAGAACCCGTCGCTCTTCTTCTCGGCTCTTTCGCGGCTCCAAGCCCCGTTCTGCTAAGGATGGTCCTCAAATCCATGGGATTCGTGTTGGTATGAAGAATAATCGGGTAAGCAAAATCCGTAAACCTCTCTCAAACATTCAAATCAATGAAATGGTTCAAGATTTTGGCCAACCGTTGACCCGAACAAAGCTTCGGTCATCTAGGAACAACCCTTCTGGGTCCAATCCTACTGAGGGGGGAGGTTATAAACTTTCCTATGTCGCAAAAGTTGTGAATGAATTCAGTCGGTTGGCTAACAAGAGGGACAATGTGGAGCTGGGTCCCAACCCGACTAACCCGTCTGGGGTTCCCTTGAGTGATCCTCCCCATATCGCAGGTCTAGACAGGAGTTCCACTGCTGCGGGTTCTCCTGTGCCACAGTGGACATCCCCCGTCGCCCAAGGTAAAGGTACCGTTCCCCTTCCCGTAAGCCCTGAAGTCTCGGTTTGCTCTTTGAACTCCATTGGAATGGAAGTGTTCTTCCCCATCAAAGACCATTTTATGGTAGACTCTTCCCCTGTAAAAGATCGAGAACCCCCCATAAACGACCATGTTAACCCATGTGGTTGCAATGCTGCCCCCTCCCTCGGCACTAATGGTGTGGGGGTAACCACCAAATTAGGCAGCCTCCCCCAGCCACTGGCCTTTGTGGGGATAGTATTTCCGGTAAACCTGAACCTCGAAGCAGACCCACATTTGCAGAATTGATAAGAAGGAACCAAGCGGATAAGTCCCGTAAACTTGAATATATCCCGCCCAATATTACTCCATCAGGCGGAATTCGGATTACCATCACACAAGAGGAACTTAGGAGATCTGCTATTGCTTTCTCGAGACACCTCTATGGGTATTTTCTAGGCACTTCTATGGACTTCAATGTGGTTAATACTTGTTTGAAGAGACTTTGGAAAGATTTTGATATAGATGAGATATCTAAAAGTCCCTCGGGTTTCTACTACTTCAAATTCAAGAGTGAAAATGGCCTTAATGAGGTGCTTGAAAACGGGCCCTGGATGGTTAACAACATCCCTATTTTCCTTCAAAAATGGGAGCCGGGCATCAACTTGGAGCGCATTGAACCGTCTAAAATCCCTCTTTGGGTTACCATCCATAATATCCCTCTTGAATTATGGACCATTGAAGGTGTTAGTAAATTAATGAGTGGGGTTGGTTATCCCCTACTGATGGACAGGATCACTGAGAAGCGGTGCTCGGATCAAGCTGGAAGAATTGGTTATGCTAGAGTATTGGTGGATGTCAAAGCCTCAAGTAACCTTCCCAATGAAATTGAAGTCGAATACCCACCGGTGAACAACCACCCTAGCAGAATCGCTCGCCTTAATGTCTCGTATCAATGGAAACCTGCGGTTTGCAACCACTACGGGGTGTTTGGGCATTCGTTTAAAATGTGTAAAACTAGACCGAGAACAGAAGAAGAAATCCAGGTGATGAACAGCAATAAGGCTGCCCCAATTGTGGAACATAAAGATAGTACTGCAGCAGAGGCAGACGAGGAAGGTTTCACCATTGTTACCCGGAGATTAAAAAAAAGAGGCAGTACTGGGGCAAAACAGAGTCAAATGCAGACCCAAAGAAAAGAAGGAAATGGAGAAAAAGGTACAGGGAACAAACAGAGTTATAACGCAGGGCAGGTGGGCACTTCTAGTGACCCAAAAATCCAAAGAAAAATGGGGGAACTGCATGAAAAGTTCAGTGGTGCTAAGAAGCAGCTTGTGTTGAATGGGAATAAATCTCGTAATGGTGTAGCTAAAAACCTCAACCCCTCTATTGTCAAGAATTTCTTTAAAAATGGGGATTTTTCGGTATCGGGTGAGACTTCCTCGAACCCGTTTAATTGCCTGATTAATGAGGATACTGATGCTGAAGTTGTCCGTGATCCTCTGCTCAAGAATGTCTCCATATCTCAGTCGAATGATGCTATTTTGCCCCCTCCCCCAGCCTTGGATCCGATGGAGGTTGCTGGAGTTTGTTATGGTGATGGGGATGATGATGCTACTGATGGTACCGAGGGGGGTATGGACTTTGGGATTACGGATGGTCAAAAACGATCGATCAGGGATAGACTGGACTCGCTTGGCTCGGTCAGAGCATCAGACCAAGCCAACTAGGAAAAAGGCGAATGGGAATATTTCAGGTTCTATTGTAAAAAGCTGAATATTGACGTTGACTTTAGTGTTGAGGAGGTTAGCCCGATGGGAGATGGTATCGCTGAATATATCAATGCTCAAATGGGTAATGGCCAGCACCTAGATTCTGAGACAAAAAAGGGGCCCTTAACGCTCTCAGTTTAAATGATGCGTAATATCACTGCTTGGAATGTTAGGGGGTTATGCAATATAGCAAACCAGAATCAGATTATTAAACATTTAGCCTCGGGTGAATATTGTGTGGCTGGTATTCTTGAAACGCATGTAAAAAGAGTGAAACTTGACTATGTTTGCAAAAGAATATGTGGGAATTGGCTATGGGACTCGAATGTGAATGAATGCTCTGGAGGCACTAGGATAATTGTATGTTGGGATCCTTTTGCTGTCAACCTGATGGTGGTTGAAAGACACCCGCAAGTTGTTCACTGTTTCATCCAATCGGTTGGGAGTGGTCAAGGCTTCTATTGTTCGTTTGTGTATGCCCATCATAGGAGAGTCCTTAGGAGACAGTGCTGGGAGGCACTGAGGTTGCATAAGCATGTTGTGGATTCGATCCCATGGGTGTTACTAGGGGATTTTAATGCTACCCTGCACCCCTCGGAACGTTCCTATGGAAGTTCAGCGTCCACTCGTAGTATGGAGGAGGCCCGGGAATGTTTTAATGATTTGGAGATTGAGGATGTATGCATGACTGGGCTGAAATATACTTGGAACCAATGCCCGGGTCGGCCAGGTGGTCTGCTGAAAAAGCTTGATCGGGTGATGGCTAATGATCAATTTACTGCTATTTTCCCATCGGCGTTTGCCTCCTTCCTGCCATTCTTGTTATCGGATCACACCCCCATGGTGGTGTCTTTCCCCTGCTCGCTGAGGCCCCCTCCGAAACCGTTTAAATTTGCCAACTTCATCGCTAATAAAGCTGAATTTCTCCCTCTGGTCAAAAAGGTGTGGGACGAACGTATTGCTGGATTCACCATGTTCTCCATTGTCTCTCGGTTAAAGCTCTTAAAAAAGCCCCCCCGGAAGCTTCAATTTGCCCAGGGGAACGTCCTTAAGAAAGTTGACCTGTTAAGGCGGGAGCTTGAACATGTTCAAGCTGATTTAGTCATTGATCCTGCCAATGATATCCTCCGGGAGGATGAGATTCATTACCTTACTGCCTATAAAGATGCCCTGAGAGATGAGGAGAGCTTTTTGAGACAAAGAACCAAGATATCGTGGCTCCATGAAGGTGATCACAACACAAAATTTTTTCATAAAGTGATGCGAAATAATCATTGCAGGAACAGGATTATTGCGGTCAATAACCTTCAAAACCAAAGATTCTATGGTGATGCGGCTGAACTACAATTCATTGACCATTTCAGAAATCTTCTGGGGCAATCTTCCCCTACTTCTCCTATTGAGGACCCCGAGGGTCTCTTTACTAAGCGAATTACGATGGATGAGGCCTCCCACATGATCAGAGAAGTCACTAATGAGGAGATTAAATGCGCCATGTTTGACATTGACGATAATAAAGCGCCCGGGCCAGACGGTTTCTCTACAAAATTCTTCAAAGTGGCGTGGAATATTGTTGGGCCAGATGTCTGCAAAGGTATTAGGGAATTCTTTTCTAATGGCAAATTGCTGAAAGAGCTGAACACGACTGTTTTAGCTCTTGTTCCCAAGACAAAACTTCCTGCATCGGTTGCGGAATATCGCCCCATTTCCTGTTGCAATGTGGTGTATCACTAAGATTATTTCGAACCGTTTACAAGTTGTGCTTGATAAGATTATTGATGAAAGTCAGAGTGCCTTTGCCCCTGGCAGGCTTATTAGTGATAATATCATGCTCACCCAGGAGCTCGTTCGAAACTATCACCGGAACCGGGGTCTTGGTAAGTGTGCTTTTAAAATTGACATTCAGAAAGCATATGACACCGTTGAATGGGGCTTCCTCCAGGTGTGCCTAATTCAGTTTGGTTTCCATGATAAGATGGTCAATTGGATAATGAGTTGTGTCTCCTCCCCTTCTTTCACTATTGCAATTAATGGGTACCATAAGGGATTCTTTTCAAGGCAAGAGGGGCCTACGCCAAGGTAACCCCATGTCACCTTTCCTCTTCACTATTGTTATGGAGGTTCTCTCACTAATGATTAGACGAAGGGTCAACGCAGATCCGGATTTCCAGTTTCATTGGAAGTGTAAAGAAGTGGGTCTAACCCACTTATGTTTTGCTGATGACCTTTTCATGTTTTGCCACGGGGATACCCACTCGGTGTCTACTTTAATGAAGGCCCTCGAGGAATTCAGCTAATCGTCTGGGCTGAAGCCGAATGCATCTAAAAGTTCCGTTTTTTCGGCAATGTCAACCATTCCATAAGATCTGATATTTGTACTATGAGTTGTTTTAGGGCTGGTGAATTGCCGGTTAAATACCTTGGTGTTCCCCTCCTATCCTCTCGGTTGTATCATAAGGATTGTCACCCGCTTATTGAAAAAGTTAAAGCTAAAATGCTGGACTGGAAGAATAAGAGTCTATCGTTTGCTGGCCGCCTTCTTCTGATTAACTCGGTTCTGAACTCCATTCAGGTCTACTGGGCCTCTGTCTTCTATATCCCTATCTCGGTGTCCAAGGAGATAGAAAAGATTATGAGAGGCTTCCTTTGGTGTCATGGGGAAATGAAAAGAGGTAAGGCCAAAGTGAAATGGAAAGATGTTTGTCTGCCTATGAAACACGGGGGATTAGGCCTTAAATGTTTGAGAACTTGGAACAAAGCCCTCCTGGCTAAGCATGCTTGGAATATTATTACCGGAAAAAACACTCTTTGGATACGATGGATCCACACATATCGTCTGAAAGGGCGTAACTTCTGGGAGACTGACAACAAAAATGATATGTGCTGGGGATGGAGGAAAATTTTGGATCATAGGGATATACTGAGAAGGCATATCATCCATAAGATTGGTAATGGCCAGTTGACTTCCGCCTGGTTTGACAATTGGCACCCGGAAGGCCCTTTAATTAACAGAATATCCCGCCGTAATATTTATGAATGTGGCCTATCCCCGGACGCAAAGGTGGCGGAGTTTATTGAGAATGGTAACTGGAAATGGCCCCCGCAATGGAGGTCTGAGTCCCCCTGGTTGATGGCCTCCCCTTGCCCCCTTTTGTATGCTGAAATAAGTGATAGAGTTGTATGGAAATCTCTGGATGGGAAGGAATCTAGCTTTCGGGTTTTCGTGGTTTGGAATGATATTAAAGAGACCTCGGCTGAGGTTGGATGGGCTTCTGTTGTTTGGTTTTCGCAGAATATACCTCGACACGCATTCATCCTGTGGTTGGTGATTAGGGGTCGTCTCAAAACTAAAGGCAATATAAGCACTTGGAATCCAAATGAGGACCGAAACTGTGTCTTCTGTAAAAACAGTCCGGAAACCCATCAGCACCTGTTTTTTCAATGCAACTTTTCTAACGAGATATGGAGGAACATGTCAACCGTGACGAAATGGGGGCCAACTCCGGACAGATGGGATTTGGTTATTGCGCATATGAGCTCCAAAGTGAATAACAACTCCCTTTGGAGTGTTATAAAACGGCTGGCATTTGGGGCCACCGTATACTTTATCTGGCAGGAGCGTAATATGAGACTTTTCCAAGCTAAGAGAAGATCTTCGGATGTTCTGATTTGCAACATCCGGGAAGCGGTTAGACTCAGGCTTGTGGGACTTAAGAGGGCTAACTCACCAGCATCGAGGGATGTCTGTTCCATTTGGGGACTCTCGAACACTTATGGGGCTGCGGTTTAGGCCTACATACCGATCTGTTTTATATCTCATAATGTTTATTGGGGTTGCCTTAATCCATATGGGGAGAGAACTCACTAGAATGAGACGGGGAGAGAGTTTTGAATCCACACTGAAAATCCTTAATCCTTTTCTTCTCTATAATTTTTACATGTCTCGGTCTAAATGTAAGCTGACGAGGGGTGGGATGGGAATGTGGTTTGGTGCCCGGCACCCCTGGATCATTTACTATAATCCGGGGGAGAGGGCGTTTAAATGTTTAATTGTTTTGTACTTACAGGTGTGGCTGGGGTACAGGGACGGGTACTTTTGTATAGAGTTTTATACTCTACGTTTTTTGGGGTTCGGGTTTTTGTTGGGTATCCAAAAATATGTTTTGGATTACACCCTCGAACCCCGGGGGGTATGCCCATCCTTTCTTGTAATTGCTGTTCTTTGATTTATAAAATTTTACCGGGCTATGCCCTTTACCCAAAAAAAAAAAAACCCTAAACCCTAAACCCTAAACCCTAAACCCTAAACCCTAAACCCTAAACCCTAAACCCTAAACCCTAAACCCTAAACCCTAAACCCTAAAACCTAAACCCTAAACCCTAAACCCTAAACCCTAAACCCTAAACCCTAAACCCTAAACCCTAAACCCTAAACCCTAAACCCTAAACCCTAAACCCTAAACCCTAAACCCTAAACCCTAAAATTCCCATTGATGATGTTGAGTCAGATGATGATGATATGGCTGCTTATATGGTAGAAGGGATAGGTGTTCAAAATGGGGCTGAGCAGGTGAATACTGATGCAGCCATCTCTCCTTCTAATCATTAATGTTAAAATTGGTTGCTTGGAACATTAAGGGTCTAAATAAGGCTTCTAATAAAAAACAAGTTAGAGAGTTTATTAGTTTGTATGGTGTTAGTGTTTGTGCTTTGGTTGAAACTCATGTTCATAAGAAAAACATGGACAATGTGTGTTCTAGAGTTTTTGGCAGATGGGATTGGGTTTCTAATGCTTCTAGTTGTCTTGGTTATACGAGAATTATTGTGGGTTGGGATCCTAATGCTGCTAAAGTTATTGTGATTAGCCATACTAATCAGACTATCTTGTGTCATATTGTCCCTAATAATGGTCAGAAAAGCTTTTTTTGTTCGTTTGTGTATGGGCATGTGAGAATGGTGGGAAGAAGATATTTGTGGAAAAAGCTACAATGTCATAAGTTGATTGTTGATGATAAGCCATGGTGTATTCTTGGGGATTTTAATGTCATCTTTAAACCCTAAACCCTAAACCCTAAACCCTAAACCCTAAACCCTAAACCCTAAACCCTAAGGTGAATTGCAACACATATCAACCAACAAATGAGTGAAAACCTGGCCCCTACTACAAAGCAGCATGCGGGGCTGCAATCTCCAAAGGTTCCCAAATGATGCTGAATATCACTGCTTGGAATGTGAGGGGTCTCGGTAACATGGCATCTCAGAATCAAGTCAGAAAACACCTGGCTACGGGGAAGAATTGTGTGGCTGGTATCCTTGAAACTCACTTGAAGTCTAACAAGCTTGCTGTTGTATGTAACAAGGTTTGTGGTAAGTGGATGTGGGATTCGAATGTTAATGAATGTGATGGGGGCACTCGAATTATTATCTGATGGGACCCGGCTATTATCAACTTGAGGGTTATTCAAAAGCACCCTCAAGTGGTTCACTGTTTTATCCAAAGGGTTGATAGCAAATTTGGTTTCTTTTGCTCCTTTGTGTATGCTTATCACCGGAGATACCTTCGTAGACAATGCTGGGATGCCATCAAATCCTACAAACCTGTGGTTAATGATAAACCGTGGGTTCTCCTTGGCGATTTTAATGCGACTATTGATCCTTCCGAAAGATCGGCTGGCTGCTCGAGTATCACTAGAAGTATGATGGAGGCCCGTGAGTGTTTCAATGATGTTGAAGTTGCGGATATTAACATGACGGGGCTGAATTTTACTTGGAACCAATGTCTGGGCAGGACTGGTGGACTTTTAAAGAAGCTCGATCGTGTTATGGCGAACCCGGTGTTCCTTGCTACTCACCCGATGGCTTATGCTTCTTTCTTGCCCTTCATGCTATCGGATCATAGCCCCATGGTCCTCTCTTTCCCGTGCCGATCTCGGCCCCCCCCCGAAACCTTTCAAATTTTATAACTTCCTGGCCCGTAAGGTGGGATTCATCCCGCTAGTGCAAAGTGTTTGGGAGCTCCATGTTCTTGGCTTTACTATGTTTTCCATTGTCGCTAGGTTAATGTATCAACTGATGTTCTTGTAGTTTAGTACTATTAAGGACATATGAATCTCATGATTTGCATTACATTCATGGGCAGATTTTGAAAAATGTTTTATTTTATAGGCTAAAAGATGTTAATCCTGTTGAATGGGGACAATGGTTGATGTTAACCCTTCTGTTGATGTGGGAATAGTGGTTGCGGTTCACATAGTAGCAATTGTTATTTTGGTTGCTTTGTGCCTGTTATTGTGCGGCATGATGAAGACAATGATATTTTCGAGGAATTTAACTCTAAATCTTCTTTTGTTCCTAGAAATTTATTCTTGTTGATGGCTGCCATATGGCTTTATTGGGTTAATTTGTACTTGTATAAGGTTTGAATTGGGCTGCTCAGAGTATGCCATATTGGGCATTAATGTTCTTGTAGTTTAGTACTATTGAGGACATATGATTATCTTGGTTTGCATTACATTCATGGGCTGATTTTCGAAAATGTTTTATTGCATTGGCTAAAAGATATTAATCCTACTGATTGGTCCTAGGCTTCTAGAATGTCAGCTTTGAATTTCAAGATTTATTAGTTATTAGACTTAAGATAATTGTAGCCATTGTTTGGGCTTTGCTAGTTTGCTTTACTTGAAAGTTCTTTGTTATATAGCAGGCTTTGGTGTTCTTTAGTTTTGTGATATGTCTGATACAAAGAACACAAGTAAAGCAAAAGACAGAACAAGAGAGTATGGGTTTCAAGGAGGCAGTATATTGCTTTCTCAAGTTCTTTTACAAGTGTTACAAAGCATAAAGAAAGATACAAGAACTTGGAATACTTATACTACAACCTACAGCCGGCTATACTTTGAAAGCCAGCTGGATACAATTGACTAGACACTAACAAAATCAATTGTAGGATCAAAAGGCATATCTGCCTTTTGACCTTGTGACTATGACATGCCATAGCTCACATCCTTATACATTACAAAAAGGATAAAGTACATGAAGTGGAAAGTTACAGACTCAAGACCTCAATGTACAGTTACCAAAAGCAAGGCCCTTTTCACCAACTCATGTAAGTTGGTGACTTTACAGAGATGCAGCGGAAAAGGTGCTTTATGGAACAGTACATCAGATAAAGCATGTGTACTAAAAGTCTTCGGAAGAAATCTGTCTTCATAGGTTGAAGCTTCGGAAGACTTTGTCTCTGAAGCTTCGGAAGACTTCATGTTTGGCTTCGGAAGATATTGGTCTTGGCTTCGGAAGATTTTACACTTAGAGTATTTTCTAATGCTTTGTGTAAAACTTCCGAAGCATTCTTCACTTCAGTACTTAGTACATGTTGCTGAGACACTTAGGCTGTTTTAGGTTGCATCAGACTTCAGGAATCCTTACAAACTCCCCCTAGGCTGATGCTACCAAAACACTTAGAAGATCTTCAAATGTTGGTAGTCTTCAGTACAATCAGGACCATTCCTTTCTTCATGAGATGGTCAGGATCATCAAGACTCTCATAGTATCTTCTCATCTCAAAGAGATCATGCAGAGGTAAGTTGATTATGTCTTGCCATGAGTAGACATTCTCAACACCTTGATCTCTGATAACATTCCATCTTTCTGGATTGGTAGAGTAAGTCCAGGACAAGATGGGTGTCTCACTAGTTAGAGGAGCCACTTGAATAGGAGTTGTTTGGGCTGCCTCATCATGCACCTCCTCAGGTTGATCTGATTCAGCCTGAGGTACAGAGGTAGATGACTTTGGCTTCTTCTTCTTAGTCTTTGGTTTAAAGCCATCCTCTTCTTCCTCTTGGATGTCTTTAACTGAGAAGACTGGTCTGCAGCACCATGTTGATCATCAATGTCTTTCTCAGTTGGGTGTTCCTCCCTCACAGGTTCAGAAGGAGAGGGAGTTTGACCCTGCCTAGGATCAGAAGATGAAGCTTGCTGAGGCTCAGCTGGAGGTGCTGGTTGAGGTGTCTCTGGTTGTTCAAACTTGACCTCCACTTCAGGTGGGACTTGACTTGGAAGAGAGTGCAAGTCAATGAGTTCTCCACTTTTAATCTTCTGCTTGATCACCCTAATATGCTCATCCATAGTGGATAGAGACATGGGGCCAAGTCTCCTTCCTGAGAATCCATACAGCTTCAAGAAGCTCACCATTCTTTGTCTGTCAGCAGACTTCTTTGCATTCTTTTGAATGATGGCTCTTGACTTTGCAGCTTCTTCCCTTAGCTTCCTTTTAGTTGTCTTTCTTTCCTTGACTAACTCAAGCTCAAGTTGCTTTAGATACTCGAACTCAATGAAGTCATAGGACAAGGGAAGAAGTGCATCTGCCTGATAGAAGCCTGTGGCACTCAGGTAGTTGATCATCTTGATCCTATCTTCTTCTTTATCTACCTGAGGTTCTTGTGGAGCCACATCTTCCTGTGCAGGACTTTCTTGAACTGGTGAGAGAGTGGGAGCATGCTTGTAAAGTCTTTTCTGTCTCTTCTCCTCTTTGAGTTGGAGAAGTATCATTGCATCCTCTTTCTCCTTCAACTCTCTTGACACTTCCATGTCAGCCAGTTCATTTAACTCTCTAAGGGGAGGGAGATGATTTCATCAATGTCATAGTTCCTGGTCTGTAAGTAGGTAATCCTGACTGCCCTTAACTCATCATCTTGAGTATTTGGTCTGGGAGCAGCCCTGATTGCAGCTTGCATGAAGCTAGATGACCCAGTAGAACTTTCTCCCCTTAGTCTCCTTTTCCTCTCTCTCTCTTCCTCCTCAATTTCCTCAGGAGTCATTATCCTTTTCCCTTTGTCACCAACAGACCTTTGTGACTCAGGGTGGATTGAGGCTTGGCCTTCATTGCTTGGAGTAGCTTCCATGCTCTGGCCAGAGAGAGGCTGAGAAACACCTTCACCAGCAGGTGTCTCAGATGGAGTTTGGACCTCTGCAGCAGTTGTTGATGATGAGACAGGGGTCTCAGGTTCTGCCACTGGGCCTTCAGTCAAGGTTTCCCCTATGAAACTAATCTTAGGGTCCACCTCAACATCCAGTTGACCGATGACATTTCCTGATTCCCTAAGTCTCCTTCTTAGAGTAAACTCTGCAAGGATCCTGTCTTGGATTCTTTGAGCCAGCCTGTCAGCTTGTCTTGAATTGCTTGGATTGACAAGTGGCAAGTTGACTAAATCCAGTCTTTCATAGAAGCTCAGGCTTTGGAATTGAAAAATTTCTTGTTGGCCTTGAACTCTCTGAAGTATAAGGGCTCTCCTGTCATCATCATACCTCCACCTTATGATGTAGTTGCCAGTTCCTTGTGGTGGAGATGAGACAGCCCTTGGTATACCTTCCTCAAAGAGACTCCTGATGAGAGAGTCTATAGAGTCCACATTAATGTGAACTTGAGGAAGTTGCTGAGAATGCACAACAGCAAGTGAGGATGGTGAGTCCTCTATGTCCATTCTCTCTGAAGAACTCCCAGGTTCTGTGGTTGTAACAACTTTCTCCCCCTTTTTGGTAGCATCACCCACTTGCATAGGTGAGCTGGAGGATAAGTCAATCACTTCCACAGGTTCTTGTGTTCCTGGTTGAGCTCTCCTTAAAGGTCTCCCAGCTAGTTTTTCCTGCAGATATGAAATCTGGAGTTGCTGATCATTGACCCTGTTTTGCAGGGTAGTCACCTGAGATTCCAAGTGACTAACCTTAGAGACTAAATAGGTGCATGTTTTTGACAGTTTTTGCACCTTTAGTCTCAAATTCCCCTCATCTTCATCAGAAGATTCATTGGGGGATGAGATGATTGGACCAAAGTCCTCTCTCTCACCACCAGCTTGAGTTTCTTGGCTGCTGGTTTTCCTCTGCTCACTGGCAGCCTCAGTTGAGATGCCAATGGGCTGAGTTGCCATGGTTGAGGTCTTAATGATGTAATCACTTTCAAAAGTGAGAGCCTCTTCCATATGGACATCCTGAACAGGTTCAGAAGTGTCCACCTCAGTAACAGGTGACTGATGGGGGATAGACTGAGGAGAGTCAGAGGTACTCATCTCTCTTTGAGTAGGGGAGGAGAAGAGAGACTCATGGTACTCACTGAATCCTAAGTCTTCATCAGTGTAAAAGGATAGGTTGGGAATTGGTTGGTTGAGATCCAAAGGCTGGGGATGGTAGCTGTCCCCTGAAGGTTGTTCACTTGAGTGTTGAGACTCAGAGTGAAGGCTTAAGGTTGTTGGGCTAGTGAGCTCATCAGGGTGAGCTTGAGGAACCTCAGCCCTGATAGGTGAAGTAATGGGAGTGGTTTGCTCCTCAGGAGAAGTGGGAGCTCTAGTGTCCACTTCTTCCTGTAAGGTTGAGTATTTGGGGGCCTGCACAGACTCAATAGCCTGAGCAGGGGTTCGTTTGGATTTTCTTTGGTAGGTGAGGGTGATTTCTGGTCTTTTTAAAGGTAAGGACAAAAGAGGTGTGGGTTCAACACTAGCTTGTGTTGCTAGGTTGTCACCTTGAGCAATGAGCTCTAACATTTTTGGGACTAGGGCTGTTTCTACCCCTGAGAAGCCTACAGTTGGCTTCTTCATTATTTTAAAGATGTCGGGCTTCATCTGTCCCAATTTAAGAATATTACTTGTTTCCCTCAACTGTGAGCCCAGTTCACAGTTGAGAATGTGTTGAACATATCTAGGAAACATGTAATACTCTAAGGAGTCTAAGTTTGCAAGTAAATTAGTATAAACAAATTGTGAATACCTGAACTTGACCCCCTGAACCATTCCATGAACTATAAAGGAGAGATCCTCAGGAATCTGGTCCCATCCACCATGCTTGTTTGACAAGCTGTGGATAACCACATGGAGCAGGAATTTCCATTGGGATGAGACCTTCCCTTTCTAAAGGTCTTTACAGAGAAATCTCCCTCATAGCCCATCTGCTCAAAAGAATGATTAACAGCTTCTTTTGGGAAGGACACCTCACCTTCTTCATCATCCAGCTGCAAATGTTGATTAATGATGGCCGGAGTGATGAAGATTGTCCTCCCTTGCACTGTGGCAGACAGTGCCTTCTCCCCATCCATAATGACCTCTTGGCAGGTCTTCCAGAATTCAAGCAAGTGATCCTCATATAGAGTAGGATCAATGGTCAGGGAGGTGAAGTAGTTTGACAGAGTCAAGAATTGGCAAATCTCTGAGAAACTTGCATCTTTCTCAGAGCTTAACAGAGCAACTTGATTATGTTGCCTGTGAAGTTGCATGGAGAAATCAGGGTTGTTTCTGCGGTTAAGGTTGGCCATTTCAGAAGCTTAAGGGTGAAGAAAGGTAGAAAGCAAAGGCGGTTTAGAGAATTAGGTTAGAGAAATAGTAGAATTGAGGAAGATAGTGGGAAAGAGGGGGAACCGTTGGGTATTTATATGAAAAGGGATTTGAACCAAAGTTAATGAAAGAGGATAAACTTTGAAATCCGGAAGTCGGTCCCACCTCTGAAAAGGTAGTTTACTTTTGCTCAAAAAGTAGTTTTCTTGGAATTCGAAAAGCTTCCGAAGGTTATTTGTCTTCGGAAGTTTTGATTGAAAAAGCTTCCGAAGCTAAAATGGCTTCGGAAGATTTTCCTGAGAGTCTTGAAGATTTATGCTTCGGAAGAGAAATAAACCCTTGGATGCTTGTATAGGAATAAACAAAGCTTCCGAAGGTTAATTTTGCTTCGGAAGGAAAAGGTCCTTAAAAATAAATAAGTGTCTGAGATAAGAATTTTAAGCTTCGGAAGATGAATTTGACTTCTTCCGAAGGTAAAATCTCTTAGACAGTTATGTATTTTGAAGACATGTTTTTCTTCCGAAGATAAAATTTTATCTTCCGAAGTATCAAAAATTTTCAAGAATCTAAGGAAAGTCTTCAAAAAGAATTTTACATCCAAAGAAAACATGAGCTTATGAAAGTGATGAACTAGACAACTTAGGACACACATATTTTAAGAAGAAATAATTAGAATTAGTTTTAAGAAAAAGTCTACTCAAAGTTAATCATCCCAATAGCTGATATCAGATACTTAAATCTCTGTTCATCAAAAGCTTTTGTGAACAGATCAGCATATTGTTCATCTGTATGAACTTTGACTAGTTTAATTAATCCCTTTTCATAGTTATCTCTTATTAAATGATACCTGATGTTGATGTGTTTGGTCCTTGAGTGCTGCACAGGGTTCTCAGTGATAGAGATAGCACTATTGTTGTCTATGTGGATAGGAGTCTCTTTGAAGTTAAATCCATAGTCCAGCATCTGATTTTGAATCCAAAGCACTTGAGCACAGCAGCTTGCAGCAGCAATGTATTCAGCCTCAGCAGTTGATGCAGACACACAGGATTGTTTCTTGCATTGCCATGAGACAACCCTTCCACCAAGGAATTGACATCCCCCAGATGTAGACTTTGCAGTCATATTGCAACCACCATAATCACTATCTGTATAGGCATACAGATTGAAATTTGGATTCTTTGGATACCATAGACCAAGTGTTGAAGCACCTTTGAGGTATCTTAAAATCCTTTTCACAGTGATTAAGTGAGACATCTTAGGGTTGGCTTGATATCTTGCACAAATACATGTAGCAAACATGATATCAGGCCTGCTAGCTGTAAGATACATAAGAGACCCAATCATAGCCCTGTATAAGTGCTCATCTACACACTCCCCCTCAAGATCTGGACCAAGGGAGTGTTTCTGGCTATGGGTGTCTTAGCAATCTTACAATCAGTCATGTTGAACCTCTTGAGTATGTCTTGAACATACTTTGACTGACTTATGAAGATGCCATCTTCAACCTGCTTCACTTGAATTCCCAGAAAGAAGTTGAGTTCTCCCATTGAACTCATTTCAAATCTGTCTTTCATCAGCTTCTCAAAGTCTTTGCAGAGCTTTGGATTAGTTGAACCAAAGATGATGTCATCTACATATACTTGAACCAGCAATAAGTCATTTCCCTGTCCTTTGATGAAGAGAGTTCCATCTATAGTACCTCTCCTGTATCCATGTTTACAAAGATACTCAGATAGTGTCTCATACCACTTCCTGGGTGCCTGATGCAGCCCATAAAGAGCTTTGTCAAGCTTGCAGACATAATCAGGATGATCAGGGTCTACAAAACCAGGTGGCTGTTTGACATAAACCTCCTCATCAATCACTCCATATAAGAAAGCACACTTTACATCAAGTTGGTAGACCTTGAAGTTCTTGGATGCAGCAAATGCCAGGAATATCCTAACAGCTTCTAGTCTTGCTACAGGAGCAAAGACATCAGTGTAGTCAATCCCTTCTTCTTGTGTGTATCCTTGAACAACTAGTCTTGCCTTGTTCTTGATGATGATTCCTCTATCATCCTTCTTATTTCTAAAAACCCATTTGGTTCCAATGGTAGTCTTCCCATGAGGAAGAGGACAAAGGTTCCAAACTTTCTGCCTTTTGAATTGAAGCAGCTCTTGTTGCATAGCTTCAACCCAACTTCCATCCTTTAGAGCTTCATCAACTTTCTTAGGCTCTATCTGAGATAAGAAACAAGAGTGAAGACAAACATTTGCTTCATGGGTTTGTCCTCTTGTTCTTACCCCTGTGACAACATCTCCAATGATGTTTGTGGTGGGGTGAGACTTGTGGATCCTTAGCTGAGGGATCACAGCAAGTTGTTGAGAAAGATCTAAATTTGAGAAATTTAGATCTGGTCTGGAAGATTCACCCTCCACATTATCACACTTATCAAGATTAACTTGATCCAATGAGTGTGAGACATCATTGATGTTGTCATCTATGGTATGGTTATTAGCATCAAGAAATTCCTGATCACTATCACCATCACCATTGTTGTCTTCTACAAGTGAGGTGTCTTTATCTGGTTGAGAGGCCTCTGAGCTGGAATTTGAAGGCATGCCAGATGTATCAGCTGAATTTGTCATTGTTGTGCTGATAGAAACCTCATTTGCTGAAGTAGTTCCAACTGGAGCTGAAGATGTATGAGTTGAAGGTCTTCCTAGCTCAAATCTTGGATCAGGATCACCTGTATTTAGATTTTCTGCAGATCCTGAAACATGCTCACAAGATTTGTTAAAACAGTTGGTAACTAAATCAAGATCAAACAGCCAATCCGGACCAGAACCAGCCACACAAGGAGTGTGCTCATTGAAAGTCACATTGGCTGACTCCTCAACAATTCTAGTTCTGAGATTGTATACTCTATAAGCTTTAGCTTGAGAAGAGTATCCAATAAAGTGTCCATCATCTGATTTCTCAGCAAACTTGGCAATTTGATCTTTGGTATTCAAGATGGTGCAGGGACATCCAAATGACCTGAGAAAACCAATGAAAGGTTTCCTCTTGTGCCAAAGTTCATAAGGAGTCTTACCATGTGTCTTAACTACTAAAACTCTGTTTTGCACATAGCAAGCAGTATTAACTGCCTCTGCCCAGAAGGTGATAGGCAGTTTAGAGTCAGACAACATAGTTCTTGCAGCTTCAATAAGTGTCCTGTTTCTCCTCTCAGCAACTCCGTTTTGCTGAGGAGTCCTGGGAGCACTATATTGTCTTGTAATACCTTTTTCATCACAAAATGTATCAAGGATTTGGTTCTTGAATTCAGTTCCTTGATCACATCTTATGGTTTTGACCTTGTGATCACATTGATTCTCAACTTTTAAGATGAAATTCTTCAGAATCTCAGGGGTTTCATCCTTAGTTCTAAGGAAAAAGACCCAAGTGAATCTTGTAAAATCATCTGTGATCACCAGACAGTAAGAGGTCCTTCCTAAACTCATTACACTGGTGGGGCCAAAGAGATCCATATGTAACAAGTGTAGGGGAGTAGTGATGGAGTTCTTTTCCTTAGGCTTGTGAGATACCTTGTGTTGCTTCCTTTCAGGCATGCAACACAATGATCATCACTTGTAAACTCTTTCTTTGGCATTCCAGTTACCAGATCATGTTTAATTAATTTATTCATGTTCTTAAAGTTTACATGGCACATTCTTTTATGCCATAGGAAAGACTCATCACTATTTGCTTTAGATAGAAAGCATGAAACTTCTCCAGAGGGAGATGTTTCTTGCAAATCCATCTTGTACATGTTCCCTTTCCTGGGGGCTCTGAGCAGGATATGCTCATGAGGAATGACCACACCAGGCTTGAGAACAATGCACTCATGCTCAGTAAAGAGCATGTTATGACTCTGATCACAAAATTGGGATACACTCAGAAGATTGTACCCAAGCTCCTTAACAAAGTTTACCTTCTCAATGCTGAGCTTACCATTTGTGACTTGCCCCTTCCAGAAATGTAACCACCTTCATCTCCTCCAAAAGCAACTGGTCCTCCATCAATTCTCTCAAAATTATGAGTAGAGACCTATTGCCTGTCATGTGCCTGGAACAGCCACTGTCAATTATCCAGACATTCCTGTTTGTCTTGAGCTGTTCCTGCACAAAGAAAATGATTAGTTACATTTGGAAACCCAAGCCTTACTTGTCTTGGGCTCATTAAGAGTAATAGAAGGTAATGCAACAGTAATAGATCCTATGGTTGTACTATGGGGATCTTCAGCTGTTGTTGATGGAGAAACCTCAGTCATTTGGTCTTTCTTAGACTTCCACACCACCTTTGGAGTCTTGGACTTGACCTTCAAAACCTTAGAAGCTTTTGGAACTTCACAAGTTTTGATGACTGATCCTTCGGAAGAATCTACAGTCACTGCAGCAGACTTTAGTGCTTCGGAAGAACTCCTTTCTTCCGAGACCAACTTTGCTTCCGAAGGTAATTTTCCATTTACCTTCTTCTTTGATTTGGAGCTTCCGAAGGAAACAGACTTTCCTTCCGAAGCTTGAGACTTCTTGAGACTCTTTGAAGTCTTTGTTTTGGTCATGTGGACAGTACTTTTAGGATTGTATGGGCAATCCTTAGCAATGTGAGAAGTACTTTCACACATAACACACAACATTTTCTTCTTCAAAGAAGTCTCCTTTTGAGAGCAAGACTGGCTTTGGTCACATCCCTTCTCCACCTTCATCTTGGTAGATGCTGAGACAGTTCCTTTGGGCTGTGAACTGTTCTTGGAGTTTGATGGTCCAGGCTGTGCAGCAGTGGTACACAGCAGCTCAGTCTTCTTCTTTGTACTGAGATGATTTGAACAAGAACCATGACTCTTAGCTGAGGAGTCTTGGTTGATGTCTTCAGTCCTTACTACTTTGAAACCTGCAGAGATAAAAACTTGTTTCTGCTTAGCATCAAAAGTAGCCTTGATTTCTTGAGCCTTCTTTGCTTTCCTTTTGCTCTTCCTGATCAAGTTCTTTCTCTTGGACTTGGTCATCACAGTTGATTTCTTCTCCTCAGAAGGATAGTGGCCCTTGGAAGAATCCTCTTCTTCACTCTTCTCAGAGGAATTCTTCACTATCACTTCTTCATCATCCTCACTTACAGGATCTATGAGAGGAAGCTCATCTTCACAAGTTCCACACCTAGGAGATCTTACAGACAAGATTGTGTGTGGAGGAGCTATCTCATTTGATCCCAGTCCCTGTCTATTTTGATAACAAACCTTGTTGTGCAGGGATGAGGATATCATGTTCTTGAAGGTCTCTTCTTCAAGAACACTCTTCTCTGCCTTGGCTTTGCTGATCACAAGCTCAGCCTGGCACTCAGTTAACTTAGTGATGAGATCTTGGATCTGAGTTCTAAAATCTGTATGTTCATGTTTTAGTACTGAAATGGTTTTCTCCAAGTCCTCTATCTTTAACTTGTAATCATTTTCAGACTTTCTAAAATCAGATTTTAATATGTTTAATGACTCAAGATCAGATCTCATCTCTAAGTTGTAGGACCTGTATCTATTTACTTTAGCAATGCATTCAGGGGAGCAAAGATGTTCCAATACCTTGGCTTCATCATGGTCAGCCATCAGTGCTTGGTTTGGAGAAGCATCCTCCACCTGAAAACTCCAGTCAAAGCCTCCCTCTTCAACAGCAACAACAGCATGTTGCTTTGTCTTCTCAGCCTGAGGGGCTTTGTCAGTGTAGTTTGGTCTGGGTTGTGTTTGGCCCCCATTTGCTTTAGGTGCCTTACACTCCCTAGCAAAGTGACCCATAAGGTTACAGTTGTAACACTTAACTTTGCTTTTATCCAGCCCAAACTTTCCACTGGTAGCATTGCTTGGAAATCTTCTTCCTGTCCTCTTGTAGAACTTCTTGGCTCTGTGAGTGAGGAGAGCCATCTGCTGAACTATCTCCATGTATTCCAGGTCATCTGGATGGATACAGTCCAGGTCTTCAAGAGTGAAGAGATAATTCCCACAGCTTTCATCTGCAGACACAAAGGCTTGAGAAGAACTTGTCTCTTGGAATGGGCTTCCTTGAGTAAAGTTCTCCCTTGGTGTCTCCGGGAAGGTGATGAAAGGACCCTTTTGTGAGTTGTCAGGGTAGCATATGAGATGATGTTGGGGTTCTATGCTGTCCCTTTCAACCACATGAAGGGCTGAACCCATTTGATTGTTGGAGTTGCCAGATGAACCTTGCATGTTCATCTCCATCTGGTATCCACTGAGAATCCCATACAACTCTGTAAGAGTAAGAGTCTTAAGGTTCTCAGTCCTCTTGATCACCACACAATAGTGTGTCCATTGCCTAGGAAGTGAGGACATGAACTTCCTTACAATGTCCCTGTTCTCAAGAGGAACTCCTCCATCCACTAGGGTATCCACAATCTCAACATACCTGAAGTATTGTTGAGTCATGGTTTCACCTGCTTTGAAGGTGAAATTCTCAAACTGCTGCTTCAGAAGATCTTTCTTGTTCTCCTTGGCTTCAGAGGAGCCTTCATACATCAGCTTCAGTGCATCCCACAGCTGTTTGGCTGTCTTGCACTTCTTAAACTCTGTATACAGAGTTTGGGAGAGCAGTCTGAAGAGCAGTCATGGCCTTCCTGTCAATCTCTACTCTTTTTCTATCTTCATCTGAGTAGTTGGCCACATCTTTAGGAATCATACCAGCACCAGTAGCAGAGGGGGTGCTGGGTATGAAAGGTCCATTCTCAACAGATTCCCACATTCTTGAATCAAGAGACCTGATGAAGCCTTCCATCCTCATGCACCAGGTGTCAAAATCATCAAGAGTGATCAGTGGGGATTTGTTCATGGTTCCAGTCTCCATATCAGTCTTTGAGATGGAAGCCATTTGAAGAGTTTAGCTTTTGTGTGTGTGAGGGATCTTAAGATGGTTAGATCTTATATCAAGAGCCTGGAATGCTCTGATACCAATTGCAGGACCGTTTAAGGGCTTAAACACAATTACAACACAACAACACAATGAGGAGATTAACTAAACTTTAATCAAACAGTGAACTGGGAAACCAAAGTGATACAAAGAACACAAGTAAAGCAAAGACAGAACAAGAGAGTATGGGTTTCAAGGAGGCAGTATATTGCTTTCTCAAGTTCTTTTACAAGTGTTACAAAGCATAAAGAAAGATACAAGAACTTGGAATACTTATACTACAACCTACAGCCGGCTATACTTTGAAAGCCAGCTGGATACAATTGACTAGACACTAACAAAATCAATTGTAGGATCAAAAGGCATATCTGCCTTTTGACCTTGTGACTATGACATGCCATAGCTCACATCCTTATACATTACAAAAAGGATAAAGTACATGAAGTGGAAAGTTACAGACTCAAGACCTCAATGTACAGTTACCAAAAGCAAGGCCCTTTTCACCAACTCATGTAAGTTGGTGACTTTACAGAGATGCAGCAGAAAAGGTGCTTTATGGAACAGTACATCAGATAAAGCATGTGTACTAAAAGTCTTCGGAAGAAATCTGTCTTCATAGGTTGAAGCTTCGGAAGACTTTGTCTCTGAAGCTTCGGAAGACTTCATGTTTGGCTTCGGAAGATATTGGTCTTGGCTTCAGAAGATTTTACACTTAGAGTATTTTCTAATGCTTTGTGTAAAACTTCCGAAGCATTCTTCACTTCAGTACTTAGTGCATGTTGCTGAGACACTTAGGCTGTTTTAGGTTGCATCAGACTTCAGGAATCCTTACAGTTGTCTCTTTTTAGAGAGGGATGCTTTAATTAAGGTGGAGTATCAAGCAGTCCCAGTTCATTATTATATTTTGTAAACTTTTTGGGTACTCATTTGGTAATTGTTCTAAAAGGACACTTTCTGATGAGGAAATTAAGAAGAGAACTAATAAGTTGGAAAATGCTAAAAAAGGGAAGAGTTCTTAAAAGAAAGGGGTTATTACAGATGAATAAGGATTCCAGACAGTTAACAGAAGGAATGGAACTCATAGAAGTATTAACAAGAATCAGAATCAAATTGGACGTTGGCAAGGGAATTACTCTCAAGGTTCTCAAGGGGGCAGCAGCCTAAGAAGGGGAACAATATCCAACAGCCTAAGAAGGGGAATAATATCCAACATCATAAGAAGGATTCCCTTAACCCTAAACCCTAAACACTTAACCTTAAGCTAGGGGTTATATGGGCTAAAGCTTAAATCTACTCCTGCCACCCGTCTAGCAGCCCGTTTATGGAGATTATAGAGGACTAGTGCTGCACGCATCTTGTTTAAGTTGCCAATGTTCAAGAATTATTCTTCCTATATGAGTAATAAACATAGGTGGGTTGATGATATGAGGGGGAGTAATGTTAGTAGAGAAGTATGATCGTATGATGAGCAAGTTAGGGAAAATTAAAAAAAAAATTATGTAATCCCTATTTCATTTGGTCACACTTGACCATCTTTAATCTTATGTTTGGAGAGGTTGCTGCATGATCTGATTTGTTCCATTGGTGAGGTTTTGGGCGGGTCTTGGGTGGGTTTTTGGGTCACTTAATCGCTGGGCATGGCCTCATTGACCATGTGTTTTGTTCCACTGTTGGGAGGGTTTAGGCAAGGCTATGAGGTATAAGGGGGTGAAGGGTAGACTTTAGCCATAGTTATTCTTGGTGGAGTGTTGTAATATGCTTCTATCCTTCTTTCTTTTGGTCCCTAAGTGGATGGGTTATCTACAATAATCTCATCCTACCTTTTCTGATTTATTGTATGCTCCCAGATGGGTTCTAGAGAATAGGTTTTGTATTGGGCTAGGGACCAGCCGTACCCCAGGAGTTATAAGGCTGGATAGGAGTGGATGGTTCTTGTGCCCAATGTTTATTTGTCACCCCAATCTGTCCACTCGTAAAACCCCTATTAAGCCATATATTAAAATGTGTCCCCTTTTCTAGTGTCGAGTCTGTTTTCTGGGAACGGGTTAGGGGGATTGGGGGTGGTTGTTATGGATTATCTTGGAGGTCAGTAATATTATCATGGGTACTTTGATGCTATAGCATGGGGGTAAGGAGCCTTCAGAAGATGTGTGGAAGCAAGGCAAAATACAGGAGAACAAGCAACAATGCTTATTTGTGCAACGACTTAGAGAGATGGTATATACAAAGAAACAGGTTGGGTCAATATAAGTCGATTAAAAGGGTTGTATGGGTGAAGACTTGGCTGTGGTGCATGTATTATAGAGCCCATTGGATGAGTACCTCTTCCAGGAAGACTATGTCTAGTAAGGGGCCTGAATATCACACTAGGTATGGTCTAGAAACTAATTATACTTGGGTTGGGCAAATTGGCGATAACAAAAATAGGGTTTACAATATTATGTATATGAACTTCAGATGTTCTACGATTTATATTATTTGTATCTAGTTATGATAATCAGTTTTGGGGCGAGTATTGCGGGCTTGTCCACCCCTGCCTAGTTGCAAGCTATTAGTTTTTTGGTAGGCTTAAGCCAATATATGTTGGTAGGTACTATGTTAGGACTAGATGCTATGTTCGTAGGGATAGTAGTGGTCCTCGTATTTTTTTGGGAGATAGGATCAGTATGTAGTATCCAAAGGTTTGTTTTGGTCTTTATCTGAGGAATCCCGGAGGGTATCAGGTATGTCCTCTTTACTCTGTAAATTGTTTTGTTCCTTAATGCTATTTGCCGAGCTTTGCCCTTTATCCAAAAAACCCTAATCCTAAACTTCAAATACGGATGGACAAATTACTTGTGTGTATTTGTTATTGTCACCCGTATTAGTTAATATGGATGCACACTTGTGGATTTTTGATCTGTTAAGAAAAATACGATGAACAATGCAATTGCATTTGGTGTTATTCACTATTTCCCGCATTAATTGTTGCCTACATTAGCTAAATGCTTATAGATCAGTACAGATGTATTGTGCTTCGTATTTATCTATATGCATTAACTAAGTCCTAACAATTGTAAAATTTTATTTTCAACCTTAATGCTATGCAACATTGTTTCCATCATTAGTGAAATGCGGGTGAACAATACTTAACCGTATAAGTGTTTGGTCATTCGCATTTGGGTAATAATATTGTTGTATGCATATGTGAATTTTCATTACAAAACTAATCCAAATGACTTATACATATTCACATATGTTAAGTTGAACAAAGTTGTCCGCATTACTTTTGCACCATAAGTTATTGCAGATAATACTTACCCGCATTAGTTAATATGCTTGGGTTACCTTCACCTGCATAAAACAGTACTATTACTCGCATTAAAGTTTGGCTTGGCATAGTTTAATCTTCTAAGATTCGATTGATTTTGATTGATGTTTGCAATGCGATTGATTAGTTGACTTTGACTTTTTCTTGACTCTGACTGTGTTGTTCTTAATTCTCACTTGGTTTGATTTATTTACCGATGTGAAACAAATTTTCAATTTTGACAGGTATTAGGCATATTGTGCATTCAAACCTTGCATAGACTAAAATACTATGGTAATATCTTTAATTTTGCATATCAACACATCTGTTTTTTAAATTTTGATATTTTTTTTTTTTAAGAAAGATGAACAACTGTACAAACATGTAAGTAAGATATTTTGTATTTTTAATCATTTTTCAATGTTTTAAGATTTTTCATAATAATTATTACTTCTTTTCCTAAAGTTTATATCCATAAAGGATAAAAAATTGATATTTTTAAAAAGTGAAAATTTTCAAGACATCATCAAAAACATTTAATCTAAAAATATTTTTCTAATTTTGAATATCTTTTTATACATTCAAATTGAATAGTACATTGTATGAGATCATATCAATCTTATCCTTCACAAATGCAAGCAGAGTTAGTAAAATAGACCATGTTCACACACATATTGATTGCAAATATGTTTGTCCTTTTAAACTAATGCTCTAGTTTATATTTTTTATACTTTGTGATATTCATCATGATTTGAGTTGACTAAATATTCTTTATGTACCTCACACTCATAAGCATAGAAATATCAAACACACGCATGAAATGTATGATAAAAGTTTATCACATATTACATGACCAGGTTATTTAGATTATGAATTCTTATTTTAATTATGGATAAGAGGATCTTATTTGGGATTTTTATACTTTTGATCCTTAGTCATTTGATCCATGTTGGGATTCTTTTGAATTCTATTTTGAAGGTGATCCACTTTAGGATTCTTTTGATTCATTCACTTTGAAATGTAGTTCAAGATGGACTTTATTAATTCATCCACTTTTGAATGTGTTCCACATTAGGTATCTTTTGGAACATTGACATCAACACTTTGTGTCATATTTATTTTAGGTCTTTGTTTTATAAAACAAAGGAGAAACTAATGTAGGTAAATAACATGTTATAAAATATCATTACATGGTGTGTTTAGGTAACTACATACACACCCACTTGGATAAACTAATTCTCACTCATACCCTAAGATGATGGCTTCACAATGGAATATTAAACTTTTTGTTCATCACAGAAGCATGTATCTTCAATTCCAAGTTGAGCCTACCCATAAATCAAATAAGGTATGTCAGTCTTTAATGATTTAAGAAATGCATTGCGAATGATATACCGACTCAAGTAAAAGGATCAAACATATAAAAATCCCAAATAAGATCCTCTCATCCATAATTAAAATAAAAATTGCCTGAAAAAACTTCAAAGACTGCTCCTATAGGGATATCGGTGGTCTTCCGAAGTTCTAAATAATCTACTGATCAAAGGCTGTAAGGGCAAGGCTCTCCTGTAAGAACTCTTACAGGAATTGGTAGACAAAGCATAATGCTTCCTCATAGTAGGCAACTTAGCTGTGATTATGAAGTCAAGTGACGAACTTGCTGGAAACGGAGTACCGTGCCGGCAGGATCCCTATAAAGAAAACCGCACAGAAAGAGAAGACTACTTGGAATTCGGTGGTCTCATACCGATACCTGTCAGATTCCATAGCTAATGAATCTCTTTCTTTTTCAACTCTTTCCCTTCTTTTCTTTTATCATTTTCGAATGACTGTCCCATTCCATTTTTGGTATAACTTCAAGCCTGGACCCGCTATACGATGTATTAGTAAAACCCCTGGGATACGACGCCTTGCATGTTTAGGCTTATCGGATTAGGCTGCTGGAAAGGCTGAGACGATAGGCTTTGATTCATCAGTTTTAGAGAGGGCTATAGGCCACTTTCTCTCACTCAATAGATCTATCTGGTCACTAACCCCCTTAAATCCTTACTTCGAGTGAGGGCTGTACTGTAAGAGACGAGCTAGACCTCGATAGCCTCAATGGATGGCCCCCGTGATGTCAAATCCAATTCTGAGAGCGGATCCAGAGAAGAGAGGCGCCGGGCGAACCTCCGAGAAAGAATTCTATGTTGGGCCTCATTCACTCCAATTCCTGTATCGCCGACCTACTCATTCGAGGGGGCAAGGATAGCTCATTCAAGGTGGATCGGAGAACCGACCAATCTAAACTTTGTTGCACTGGTCTGAGTTCGCCTGCCTTCTACTTAGTAGGTATGATGGGTGAACCGAACCGAGCCCCTATTAGATTAGACGGAGCTTCGTTGGCTGGAATAAAAGCACAATAAGTTGCTTTACAAAAGGAGTCCTTAGTATGTGTCAAAACCGTTATAGTACTGCTACACCGAAGTCTCTTACTCGAACTGGAAAGAACGGCCCAGCTTGCTGGCTGACTTGGCAGCTGCCTTGAAAGTCTATTCCGATGGCGAGCAGTTACGATGGCTCCTTCCTAGATAAGTTAAGTTATCTAAAAGTCAGTCTTTTTTTGTTTTCAACGATCTAGTGCTTGCTCCTTCACCTTTATGAGTAGGTCTGACTCCCTTACATAGGTCTTATGTTCAGTACTTCGTATCAGGTTCTATCTATGGGACCTTGCAGGACCGGTGAAGGGTGGTCACTTACAAAACAACAACACAAAGAGGAGATTAACCAAACTTTAATCAAACAGTAAACTGGATTAACCACAAGTATGATACTAAGAACACAAGTAATGAGTAAGAGACAGAGCAAGAGAACACAAGAGATTGGGTTTCAAGGATGCAGTATATTGCTTTCTCAAGTTTTATTACAAGTGTTACAAAGCATAAAGAAGGATACAAAAACATGGAATACTTATACTACAACCTACAACCGGCTATACTTTGAAAGCCAGCTGGATACAATTGACTAGACACAAAACAAAATCAATTGTATAATCAAAAGGCATATCTGTCTTTTGACTTGTGACTATGACATGCCATAGCTCACATCCTAATATATTACAAAAAGGATAAAAGTACATAAATTAGAAAGCATGGACTCAAGACCTCAATGTACAGTTACCAAAAGCATGAACCTTTCACCAACTCATATAAGTTGGTGACTTTATAGAGTTGCAGCGGAAAGGTGGTCCAGCTTTATGGTAAAGTACATCAGATAAAGGCATATCTCTAAAAGTCTTCGAAAGAAATCTGTGTTTACTAATTGGCTTCGGAAGACTTTGTCTTTGAAGCTTCGGAAGACTTCACTTTTGGCTTCGGAAGATATTGGTCTTGGCTTCGGAAGATTTTACACTTAGAATATTTTTAGTGCGTGATGTAAAACTTCCGAAGCATTTCTATTTCAGTTCTTTAGTGCATGCTTACAGAGAGACTTTGGATGTTTTGGTTGCATCAGACTTATAGGAATCCTTACAAACTTCCCCTAGGATGATGCTACCAGAACATTTAGAAGATCTTCAGATGTTTGTAGTCTTCAGCACAATGATGACCATACCCTTCTTCATTAGATGGTCAGGATCATTCAGACTCTCATAGTATCTTCTCATCTCAAAGAGATCATGCAAAGGTAAGTTGATTATGTCTTTCCATGTATAGACATTCTTAACACCTTGATCTCTGATCACATGCCATCTTTCTGGATTAGTAGAGAAGGTCCAGGATAAGATGGGTGTCTCAGCTGCAAGATGAGCCACTTGCATTGGAGTTGATTGGGCTGCCTCTTCATGCACTTCCTCAGGTTGATCAGACTCAGTCTGAGGTGTAAAGGTAGATGATTCAGGCTTCTTCTTCTTCTTAGACTTTGGTTTAGAAGCCATCTTCTTCTTCCTCTTAGAAGACTTTAACTGAGAAGACTGGTCTGCAGCACCTTGTTGATCATCCTTGTCTTTCTCAGTTGGGTGTTCCTCCCTCACAGGTTCAGAAGAAGAGGGAGTTTGACCCTGCTGTGGATCAAAAGATGAAGTTTGCTGAGGCTCAGCAGGAGGTCCGGGTTGTGTTGTCTCAGGTTGTTCAACCTTAACCTCCACTTCAGGTGGGATTTGACTTGGAGGAGAGTAAAAGTCAATCAGCTCTCCATTCTTGATCTTCTGCTTGATTACCCTGATATGCTCATCCATTGTGGATAGAGACATAGGGCCAAGTCTCCTTCTAGAGAATCCATACAGCTTCAAGAAGCTCATCATCCTTTGTCTGTCAGCAGACTTCTTCATACTCTTTTGGATGATGGCTCTTGACTTTGTAGCTTCTTCCCTCATCTTTCTCTTTGTAGCTTTTTGTTCTTTGAGCACTTAAAGTTCAAGCTGTTTGAGATACTCAAACTCAATATACTCAAAGGACAAGGGAAAAAGTGCAGATGCCTGGTAGAGACCTGTGGCACTCAGGTAGTTGATCATGTTTTGTCTGTCTGTTTCTTTGTCTACCTGAGGTTCTTGTGTGGATGCCATAGTCTCTTGCACAAGGCTTTCTTGAACTGGGGAGAGAGTAGGAGCATGCTTGTATAGTCTTTTCTGTCTCTTCTCCTCTTTGAATTAGAGAAGTAACCTTGCATCCTCTTTTTCTTTCATCTCTCTTGACACTTCCATGTCAGCCAGTTCATTTAGTTGCTCTAAGGGGAGAGATATAATCTCATCTATGTCATAGTTCCTGGTCTGCAGGTAAGTAATCCTGACTGTCCTCAACTCATCATCTTGAGTATTTGGTCTAGGGGCAGCCCTAATTGCAGCTTGTATAAAACCTGAAGACCCAAAGGAACTCCCATTAGCTTCCTCTTCCTCTCTCTCTCCTCTTCCTCAATTTCCTCAGGAGTTAAAATCATTTTCCCTTTGTCACCCACAGACCTTTATGACTCAGGGTGGATAGAGGTTTGGCCTTCATTGCTTGGTGTAGCATCCATGCTCTGGCCAGAGAAAGGTTGTGAGACACCTTCACCCGCAGGTGTTTCACTGAGGAATGAATTTCTAAAGCAGTTGTTGGTGTGACATGGCTCTCAGGCTCTATCACTGGGCCTTCAGCCAAGGTTTTCCCTTTGAAGCTAATCTCAGGGTCTGCCTCAGCATCCAGTTGACCAATGACATTACCTGACTGCCTTTGTCTCCTTCTTAGGCTGAACTCTTCAGTAATTCTGTCTTGAATTCTGAGTGCTAACCTGTCAGCTTGTCTTGATTTGCTTGGATTGACAAGTGGCATGTTGACCAGATCAAGACCTTCATAGTAGTTCAAGGTTTGAAAATCAAATACTTCCTTCTTGTTGCCCTTGAACTCTGTGAAGAGTAAGGGTTCTTATATCAGCATCATACCTCCATCCAATGATGTAGTTTGAAGTTCCTTGAGGTGGGGATGATATAGCCCTTGGTATACCTTCCTCAAAGAGACTCCAGATGATAGAGTCTATAGAGTCCACATCAATGTCCATACTCTCTGAAGAACTCCCAGGTTCTGTGTCTGTAATGACTTTCTTCCCCTTTTTGGTAGCATCACCCTCTTGCATAGGTGAGCTAGAGGTTAGGTCAACCACATTCACAGTTTCTTGTGTTCCTGGTTGAACTCTTCTTAAAGGTCTCCCAGCTAGTTTTTCCCTGAGATAAGATATCTCAAGTTGCTGATCATTGACCCTGGTGTGAAGGGTAGTCACCTGAGATTCAAGGTGACTAACCTTAGAGACTAAATAGGAGCATGTTTTTGACAGTTTTTGCACCTTTAGTCTCAGATTCCCTTCTTCTTCATCAGAAGAATCATTGGGGGGTGAGATGATTGGACCAAAGTCCTCTCTGTCACCACCAGCTTCAGGTTCTTGGCTGCTGGATTTCCTCTACTCATTGACATTCTCAGTTGAGATGTCAATGGGATGAGTTGCCATGGTTGAGGTCTTAATAATGTAATCACTTGCAAAAGTGAGAGCCTCTTCCATATGGATATCCTGAACAGGTTCAGAAGTATCCACCTCAGTTATAGGTGACTGATGTGGGCTAGACTGAGGAGACTCAGGAGTACTCATCTCTCTTTGAGTAGGGGAAGAGAAGAGAGACTCATGGTACTCACTAAAACCTAAGTCTTCATTAGTATAGAATGGAAGGTTGGGAATGGGTTGATTTAGATCTAAAGGCTGGGGATGGTAACTGTCCCCTGAAGGTTGTTCACTTGAGTGTTGAGACTCAGAGTGAAGGCTTAAGGCAGTTGGGCTTGTGAGCTCATCAGGGTGAGCATGAGGGTTACTTGAGGAGAAGTGGGAGCTCTAGTGTCCACTTCCTCCTGTATAGGTGAGTATATAGGGATCTGTACAGACTTAATAGCTTGAGCAGGGGTTTGTTTGGATTTTCTTTGGTAGGTGAGGGTTACTTGAGGCCTTTTTGGTGGTAGAGAGGTAAAAGGTGTGGGTTCAACACTAGCTTGTGTTGCTAGGTTGTCACCTTGAGCAATGAGCTCTAACATTTTAGGGACAAGGGCTGTTTCTACCCCTGAGAAGCCTACAGTTGGCTTTTTCATGATTTTAAAAATGTCAGGTTTCATCTGTCTCAATTTAAGAATATTATCTGTTTCCCTCAACTGTGAGCCCAGTTCACAGTTGAGAATGTGTTGAACAAATCTAGGAAACATATTATATTCTAAGGAGTCCAAGTTAGCAAGCAAATTTGTATAGACAAATTGAGAGTACCTGAACTTGACCCCTTGAACCATTCCATGCACTATGAAGGAGAGATCCTCAGAAATCTGGTCCCACCCTCCATGCTTGTTTGACAAGCTGTGGATAACCACATGGAGTAGGTATTTCCACTGGGATGAGACCTTCCCTTTCCTGAAGGTCTTTACAGAGAAATCTCCCTCATAGCCCATCTGCTCAAAGGAATGATTGACAGCTTCCTTTGGGAAGGACAACTCACCTTCTTCATCATTCAGCTGCAAGTGAGTGTTGATGATGGCCGGAGTGATGAAGATTGTCCTCCCTTGCACTATGGCAGACAGTGCTTTCTCCCCATCCATGATGACCTCTTGGCAGGTCTTCCGAAATTCGAGCAGATGATCCTCATAGAGAGTAGGATCAACGGTTAGGAAGGTGAAGTAATTTGATAAAGCTAAGAAACGGCAAATCTCTGAGAAACTATCATCTTTCTCAGAGCTTAACAGAGCAACCTGGTTGTGTTGCCTGTGAAGTTGCATGGAGAAATCTGGGTTGTTTCTACGGTTAAGGTTGGCCATTTGAGAAGCTTAAGGATGAAGAAAGATGAAAAGAAAAGGCGGTTTGGGAATTAGGTTTGAGGAATAGTAGAATTGAAGAAGATAGTGAGGGAGAGGGGGAACCGTTGGGTATTTATGTGAAAAGGATTTGAACCAAAGTTAATGAAAAAGGATAAACTTTAAAATCTGAATGTCTGTCCCACCTTTGAAAAAGTAGTTTACTTTTGCTCAAAAAGTAGTTTTCTTGGAATTCGAAAAGCTTCCGAAGGTAAATTATCTTCGGAAGTTTTAATGAAAAAGCTTCCGAAGCTAAAATGACTTCGGAAGAAGTTTCTGAGAATCTTGAAATTTTTTGCTTCGGAAGAGAAATAAAAACTTGAATGCTTTGTATATAAAAGAACAAAGCTTCCGAGAGTTAATTTTGCTTTGGAAGGAAAAAGTCCTTGAAAACAAATAAGTGCCTGAGACAAGTATTTTAGCTTCAGAAGATAGATTGAAACATATTCCGAAGGTAAAATTTCTTAGACAGTTATTTATTTTGAAGACATGATTTTCTTCTGAAGATAAAAATATATCTTCCGAAGGATCAGAAAATTTTTAAAAATCTAAGGAAAATCTTCAAAAAGGATTTTTTTTATCCAAAGAAAAACATGAGCTTATGAAAGTGATGAACTAGACAACTTAGGACACACATATTTTAAGAAATAAGTAGAATTAGTTTAAAAAAATCTACTCAAAGTTAATCATCCCAATAGCTGATATTAGATATTTAAATCTCTGTTCATCAAAAGCTTTTGTAAACAGATCAGCATATTGTTCATC
The DNA here is from genome assembly GCA_025215565.1 of Flaveria ramosissima. Classification (NCBI taxonomy): domain Eukaryota; kingdom Viridiplantae; phylum Streptophyta; class Magnoliopsida; order Asterales; family Asteraceae; genus Flaveria; species Flaveria ramosissima. Next base: position 56,095 of record CM046038.1, read on the forward strand.
TGTATGAATTTTGACTAGTTTAATTAATCCCTTTTCATAGTTATCTCTTATTAAATGATACCTGATATTGATGTGTTTGGTCCTTGAATGCTGCATAGGGTTCTCAGTGATAGAGATAGCACTATTGTTGTCTATGTGAATAGGAGTCTCCTTGAAGTTAAATCCATAGTCCAGCATCTGATTTTGAATCCAAAGCACTTGAGCACAGCAACTTGCAGCAGCAATGTATTCAGCCTCAGCAGTTGATGCAGACACACAGGATTGTTTATTGCATTGCCATGAGACAACCCTTCCACCAAGAAATTGACATCCCCCAGATGTAGACTTTGCAGTCATATTGCAACCACCATAATCACTATCTGTATAAGCATACAGATTGAAGTCAGGATTCTTTGAATACCATAAACCAAGTGTTGAGGCACCTTTGAGGTATCTTAAAATCCTCTTGACAGTGATGAGGTGAGACATCTTAGGGTTGGCTTGATATCTTGAATAAATACAAGTAGCAAACATGATATCAAGCCTGCTAGCAGTAAGATACATAAGAGACCCAATCATAGCCCTGTATAAGTGTTCATCTACACACTCCCCCTCAAGATCAGGTCCAAGGAAGTGCTTTCTGGCTATGGGTGTCTTAGCAATCGTACCTGAACATACTTTGACTGACTTATGAAGATGCCATCTTCAACTTGCTTCACTTGAATTCCCAAAAAGAAATTGAGTTCTCCCATTGTACTCATTTAAAACCTGTCTTTCATCAGCTTCTCAAAGTCTTTGTAGAGCTTTGGATTAGTTGAACCAAAGATGATGTCATCTACATACACTTGAACTAGCAATATGTCATTTCCCTGTCCTTTGATGAAGAGAGTTCTATCTATAGTACCTCTCCTGTATCCATGTTTGCAAAGATACTCAGACAATGTCTCATACCATTTCCTGGGTGCCTGATGTAGCCCATAAAGAGCTTTGTCAAGCTTGCAGACATAATCAGGATGATCAGGGTCTACAAAACCAGGTGGCTGTTTGACATACACCTCTTCATCAATCACTCCATACAGAAAAGCACACTTCACATCAAGTTGAAAGACCTTGAAGTTCTTGGATGCAGCAAATGCCAGGAATATTCTAACAGCTTCTAGTCTTGTTACTGGAGCAAAGACATCAGTGTAGTCAATCCTTTCTTCTTGTGTGTATCCTTGAACAACTAGTCTAGCCTTGTTCTTGATGATAATGCCTCTATCATCCTTCTTATTCCTAAACACCCATTTGGTTCCAATGGTAGTCTTCCCATGAGGAAGAGGACAAAGGTTCCAAACTTTTTGCCTTTTGAATTGAAGCAACTCTTGTTGCATAGCTTCAACCCAACTTCCATCCTTTAGAGCCTCATCAACTTTCTTTGGCTCTATCTGGGATAAGATACAAGAGTGAAGACAAACATTTACTTCATGGGTTTGTCCTCTTGTTCTTACCCCTGTGACAACATCTCCAATGATGTTTGTGGTGGGGTGAGACTTGTAGATCCTAAGCTGAGGGATCACAGCAAGTTGCTGAGAAAGATCTAAATTTGAGAAATTTAGATCTGGCATAGATGATTCACCCTCCACATCACCACACTTATCAAGATTTACTTGATCCAATGAGTGTGTGACATCATTGATGTTGTCATCTATGGTGTGGTTATTAGCATCAAGAAATTCTTGATCACTTTCACCACCACCATTGTTGTCTTCCATAATTGAGGTATCTTTATCTGGTTGTGGAGCCTCTGAGCTGGAATTTGAAGGCACACCAGATGTATCAGCTGAGTTTGTCATTGTAGTGCTGATAGAAATCTCATTTGCTGAAGTAGTTCCAACTGGAGCTGAAGATGTATGAGTTAAAGGTCTTCTTAGCTCAAATCTTGGATCAGATCACCTGAATTTAAATTTTCTGCAGATCCTGAAACATTCTCACAAGATTTGTTAAAACAGTTGGTAACTAAATCAAGATCAAATAGAGCAACTTGATTTTATTACTTGTGTAAGAAACGGCAAACATTTGAGAAGCCTGGATCTTTCTCAGATGATTACAGAGCAACTTGATTTTATTACCTGTGTAGATTCATGGAGAAGTCTGGTTGGTTTCTTGGATCTAGGATGGCCATTTCAAGTAGCTTAGAATTGAATAAAGCAAAGAACAAAGGCTGTTTATCAGTGAATTTAGGTTTTGAACTTTTGTAGATGAAGGAGAAGGTGAAAGAGGGGTAACCGTTGTGGGTATATTTATATGGTTGGATTTGAGACAAAGTTAATTCAAAAGGATAAACTAAAAAATCTGGATGTCAGTCCCTCCTCTGAAAAAATGCCCAAAATGTAGTTTTCTTAGATGTCTAAAATCTTCCTAAGGTAATTTGTCTTCGGAAGTTTTGAGAAAATACTTCCGAAGCCAATTTGACTTCGAAGATATTCTTAGCTTGATAAAAATTTGCTTCGCAAGAAAAATTGTTAGAGTATTTCTGCTTCCGAGATATATTTGGTTTCAGAAAATATTAAACTTCAGAAAATTTATCTAAAGGATAAATAAAGCTTCCGAGACTTAATTGCTTTGGAAGAAAATTGTCCTTCAAAACATATAAGTACCTAGAAACATATTTAAGATTCGGAAGATATATCATAATTTTGTTGGAAGGTAAATTTCTTAGTAAGTAGTTATTAGTTTTGAAGTATAACCTTCTTCCAAAGTCAACTTAATGTCTTCTGAAAGAAATATATCTTAAATTTTCCAAAATTTTAAGGAAAAAAATTCTTCCAAAAGAAACTGGGCATATATAGGTGATGATATAGACAATTTAAGACACACATATTTGGAAAATTAATCTTGAATATAGTTTAAGAAAAATCTACTCAAAGTTAATTACCCCAATAGGTGACACAAGATACTTAAATCTCTATTCATCAAAAGATTTTCTGGACAGATCAGCATATTGATCATTTGTGTTAACTTTGACTAGTTTTGTCAATCCTTTTTCAAAGTCATCTCTAATCAAAGGATACCTGATGTTGATGTGCTTTGTCTTTGAATGCTGCATAGGATTTTCTGTAATAAAGATAGCAGTGTTGTTGTCTATGTGGATGGAAGTCCCTTTGAAGTTGAATCCATAGTCCAGCATCTAATTCTGAATCGAAAGCACTTGAGCACAACAGCTTGTAGAAGCAATGTATTCAGCTTCAGCAGTTGAGGCAGACACACAGGATTGTTTCTTGCATTGCCATGAGACTATGCTTCCACCGGACAACCGCCTGATGAAGACTTTGCAGTCATGTTGCATCTATACAAGCATACAGATTGAAGTCAGAATTCTTTGGATACCAAAGGCCCAGTTTGGGAGCACCTTTGAGATATCTGAGAATTCTTTTGACAACAACCAGATGTGACATCTTGGGGTTGGCTTGATATCATGCATAATACATGTAGCAAACATGATATCAGGCTTGCTGGCAGTGAATTACATAAGAGATCCAATCATAGCCCTATAAAGATGTTCATCAACACACTCCCCCTCAAGATCAGGTCCTATGGATTAGTTTCTAGCTATGGGTGTATTAACAACCTTGCACTCGGTCAGATGAAATCTAGTAAGTATGTCTTGCACATACTTTGACTAGTATAAAGATGTCATTATCAACCTGCTTCACTTGAATTCCTGGAAAGAAATTAAGTTCCCCATGGCACTCATTTCACTATTATTCAACAGCTTCTCAAAGTCTTTGAAGAGCTTTGGATTAATTAACCCAAAGATGATGGTATCTACATCAACTTGAACCAGTGTTCCATCAATAGTACCCCTCTTATAGCTATGCTGACAAAGGTACTTTGGTACTGCCTCATATCACTTCCTTGGAGCTTGATGCAGCCCATAGAGAGCTTTAGTAAGCTTGCAGACATAATCAAGATCATCTTGGTCTGCAAATCCAGGTGGTTGTTTAACATACACTTTCTTATCAATCACCCCATATAAGAAGACAGACTTGACATCAAGTTGGTAGACCTTGACATCAAGTTGTGTAGTCAATACCTTCTTCTTGTGTGTACCCTTGAACAACTAGTCTTGTCTTATTCTTGATAACAAGTCCTCTATTATCTTTCTTATTTCTAAACACCCACTTGGGTATTTATTATGGTCTTCCCTTGAGGAAGAGGACATAGGTTCCAAACCTTTTATCTTTTGAATTGAAGGAGCTCCTCCTACATTGTTTCAACCCAACTTCCATCCTTCAGATCTGCATCAATCTTCTTGGGCTCAATCTGGGACAAGAAACAATAGTGAAGATAAAAAAAATTTGTCATGGGTTTGTCCTCTTGTTCTCACCCATGTCTCAACATCTCTAATAATGTTTCTGGTAGGATATGACTTGTGGATTCTCAGTTGAGGAATCACAACAAGTTGATTTAACAGATCTAAATATGGTGAAATTCAGAACTGGTGATTGACTATCACCCACCATATCAGCATACTTAGGGGTCGCGAGAGGTGGTAGCGGAAAGTAGTAAGCTTTTGTCAAAAGGTGATTCAGAAAAGCATGTCTTCTTTGTATTCGGAAGAAATCAGTCTTTGGCTTCGAAAGACTTTGTCTTTGAAGTTTCGAAAGACTTCATCTTTAGTTTTGGAAGATTTGGTCTTTTGGCTTCGAAAGATATGATACTTAGCATAATTCACTGAGTTATATCAAATCTTCCGAAGTAACTTTCTTGTACTTCACATGTGCATGCTGAGAGCTCTTTGGTTGCATCAGCCTCTAAGTGTAATCCTTACATTGGGTCAAAGTTGATATTATCCACATATATCTGGACTAGCAACAGTTCATGCCCTTTCTTCTTTCCAAACAGAGTCTAATCAATCTTCCCTCTTTCATACTTGTGTTGAAGCACAAAAGATGATAATGTCACATACCATTTGGGAGGGGCTTAATGTAGACCATACAAAGCTTTGTCAAGCGTTTATACTTCGTAACGGAAATTCGGGTCTTTAAACCTAGTGGTTGACTCTTCTTTTTCTATTTTACCATACACGAAGGCACACTTATATCCATTTGGTACACGGTGAACTTCATGGACATAGAATTTGCAAGGAAAATTTGAATAGCTTCCAGTTAAGCTACTAGTGCAAACACTTTATCATAATCAATCCATTATTCTTATGTATAGCATTGGGTAATCAACTCAGCTTTGTTTTCGATTAAAATTTCCTCTGTCATCGATTTTTTCTATATAGCCACCTAGTTTTGATAGGATACTGTCCTTCGAAAAGGTTAACCGGTTGTCATACTTCTTGTTTCTTGAATTGAAGCACCTCTTCCTGTATTGCGTCGATCCAACTGTTTTCCTGAAGAACTTTTTGATATTATAGTGTAACAGTCTGACATAGGAAGCATGAGAATAGGCAAATGTTTGCAATACTTGATTTGCTCTTTGTCACACAGTTATCCAAATCACCAACAATATTTGACACCGGATGAGATCTATGTATCCAAGATGTAGGAATGACATCAAATTGAATGGATACATCAAGATTAGAGATATTCAGGTCTTCTTGATATGAAGCATCTTTTAGATTAAAGTGTGTGGGAGAATCATGAAAAAAAATCATAATCTTTTCATGTTGAACATCTTAATCAAAAGCACTCTGATAATTCTCATCTTTCTGATTCATCATCGTCTCAACAGTTACTAGAGCAAGGGCAAGTTGTTAACCTTGTGGAGAAGTATTGTAGAAGTTGTTTGCTATATGCTTGGACCTGCTTCTGTTGATGCACTTTTAGTATCTATCTGTCTAATTAGTTCATCTATTAATGGAACATCTGAGGGTTGAAGAGAAGAAGATGATGGAGGTATTAATAGAAAGTCATCTTTCTCAACTTCAAGTGCTCTGGATGATCCACTAGCTTGATTTACATCTCTATTGGACCAAATAAATTGATTAAATGATTTGGTGAAAGAGACAATATTAAAAAACCATTCAGGATCGATTGATGATTTGGGAAATGAATGCTCATTGAATTCAATATTTGTTAATTCATCAACTATGTTTAGTTATGGATTAAACACTCTAAACGTTTTAGAGACTGATGAATAGCCAATAATCGGGATCAACTATTGTGATGTAGTTCCGGAATCTAATTTTCCATTACTTAAATTTCAATATATGTTTTAGCACTAGTGGTTTGGATTGTGTCCAAGTTCCACAGAACTTAGTGTATCCATGATTAATAGTACTTGATTTTATATTTGTTGAATTTGATTAGATTGAGTTTAATTTAGGTGAATTAATTTTAGGTTGATTTTAATGTCCAATAAGTTAAACGGGCCATAATCTGGTCAAATCAGCAAATTCGAAAAACAAATGCGAGGAACAATTCATTGGGGACATATATGGTGAATAGTACAAAGCCACAAATACGGTAAATAGTACAGTACTTCCACAAAGACTCTGAATAGTGTACTAAAAATGCGTTGAACGGTAACTTAGAGTAAATGCGATGAACAACACAGTACTTGGCAATTGCGATGAACAGTACAATACTTGCCAAATGCGTTGAACAGTGTTTGTTCAGGCAAATGCAATGTACAATTCAGTACTGAGAAAATGCGATGAACAGTGGTTTAAGCAAATACGATGAACAGTCTTTTATTTGTTCTTTAAATTTTGGTGAAATTTGTTGTGTTTTTCTCTCAAATTGAATGTAATACCCTTCGATTAAGAACCCTTACTAATCTCATGTCATGATTCTCACTAATACTCCCGAATATGAAGTTTTTGGTTGTTTTTTATATTCTTTGTCAATCGAATAAGAAACTTTAACTAGTGGTGAAATCAATGATCAATTGTTTGTTTTTTTTTTGAATATTATCAATCTGATTACAAGTCAAATGTGTAGAACTCTCTTATTTGCAAACCAATCAGCAGGTCTCTCGATAATCAAATCAAAATAGTGCGTTTTGATTCGATTTCAAGAGTCGAGGCTGTGATACCAATTGACAGGGTGAAATACTGATGGGCGTACAGACATCCTCCCAAGCCAGCAATCTGAAAGCTGAGTCAAATATGAGAATTGAAATGCCTTGTTCTTTCTCTAATAATCTATAGACCCATGTACGTGTCAAGGTTGAACAACACCAGTTGTAAGCCAACACTCGACAACAGGCGTTACATCCTCTCAATCTGATTATACAGGCTAGCAACAGAGCTGCAGGAGATGTGGAAACCCCTCAAAACTCAAGGAAAAAGGCTTGCCGCAACTCGGACTCGAACCGAGATGCTCTAGCACTGCTTCCTAAGAGCAGCGTGGATAGGCGGGATGATGATGAGTATATAAATCAATAAAGAAGAAATGGCAAGATAATTGAATATCGATGGAGGCCGATGTGGAAAACAGGGCAGTGATTCTCTACAATGACACTGTAGACCAATTGAAAGGGATGTCGCGCGGCTTAGTAGCACGGTAGGCATCTCTCGATTTCGAAATGTATCGAAGCTCCTGGTAGTAAAAAATTGGGATCTTGTATTTCCAGGGTTGATTTCATATCCCAATAAACCCCGTAATCGTAAGAAAGTGGGTTTTTTTATCTATGGGCCTAGCAAAAGAAAAATTGGGATAGGATGTCAAGCTTTGATTTCCCGTTGCTTTCTTTGATGATTTAAGGGCAATTCAAGTATCTGTATACTCTATCGCATACGTACTGGGGCATTCACCTCGCCATGAAAGGCAAAGGAAGGCTGGAATGCCAACAGGCGTCTATTATTGAATTCACCCGACCCGACAGTACCCATTTGGGGAACGTCCAGTGCCAAAGTCACTGAATGGGTAAGTCGCCAATCCCTAAAACGGACTATGTAATGCTATGTAATGTACTTAATCTGCTGGGTTATGGGCGGTCATTGAATATGCAAATTGATTTCAATGATGTATTGCAGCGAAATTACAATAAACAAATATCAAACAACAATATAATACTACTAAAATGCTTTGTATGTTGATGAACTTTGATCAAATTACAATAATAGGCAGTAGGGTACCAACTTTTTCAATGTGAAAGAAAACAATATATTTATAGGTCTTACACATGACCTTTACATTGACTAAATTACCCTGACTATATCTTTACATCAGAAAGTATAAGTTAAAAACTAAAAAAGAAATGTGTATTTCTTTCTAAATCACTTGCATTACTTTTGGTTCATCCGCATTAAACTAATGCGGATGACTAAAAGCCTTGGCGGTATTTCTTTCTTTGTTCAGTCGTATCTCTTTCTTCTTTATAAGTATTTGTGTGTTCATCGGCATTTGGTATATGCGGATGACAAATACTTAGCCGCATTTGTTGGTTCATTTGCATAAGTCAAATGCGGATGACCAACGCTTGTCTTTTCTTCTTCATCTGCATTACATTACTTAGTTGCATATCTTTCAACGCTTGTACAAAATCATCCAAGTAGAACAACTATCCAACCACCACTTGAATTAGCATGCATGATTATTTCAGGGTCCAACTAAACTGTTGAATCCAACTATATATGCTTCTTCAATACAATAAAAGAAAGTAAGGCTTGAGACTTTAAGGTGCATGAGAAAATTCAGATGAAGAAAACTCTATTAATGACTAATATTGGAGATTTTAGCAGGGTTCAGAAGAAGATGGATAGTTTTGGGGTTGAATATAAATCGCATTATGGATGCTTACACTGAAGTAACGAAGAGATGAAATTCCTTTTTATTTTTTATTTTTTCTTTCATGATTGTGTGGAGTATGGGCTTGGGAGGGTTGGTGAGTGACATGATTATTGTGAGATGGGGGTCATAAGGAAGGATTTGAGTTGAGACCGTCAAATATCATCTTATAAGAGTGTTTAGTTTGGGTGAGATAGATGTGGAAAGGGTATTTTAAGGTTTAGGGTTGTTGTGAAAGGGTATGGTAATACTCTACTCTTTTCTTTTCTATAGTAGTATCCTCTATTTCATTTGTGTGAGTCTATTTTTCCTCCCCTCTCTCATTTCTGTAGGTTTTTTTATCTTCATATTCTTTGTTTTTATCATCCATATTGATTCACTTTTAATTAGTATGGATGATTTTGCGTGGATGTGTTGGGAATCTGGTCTACTTCACATGCTGGAGGCTAGCATAAAACCAGAAAGATAAAAGGAAGGCTCATATCATAAATATTTTGATGCAAATTTCTATTTCTGGTAGCTGGAATGATTACATATGGAGGTATATAGATGGATGGTTGACATATGATGGGATATATTTTGCTGAGTATATGCTAGTGATGAGTTGTGTCCTCTTATTTATGGCATCATAAGTGCTGGGAGGCTGCAAAATTATAGATTTTATTGTATAGGGGCTCTAATGATTGATATTGTTAAGCTTTTGAAGTATGTTAACTCTTGTAGATCTAGTAGGTGGAATTTCATCAAATCAGTGTTGAAACAAATTTGTGTTCGCCTAGTTAATGAAGATTACCAGTTAGAGGTTATTTGTTTTGTAAATCAATGGATAGTCTATAATATTCTCTTAATCAATCCTTCTGAAAGGGAAATTAGGGGAGTGTTAAAATACTGTTTTTATGTTCTAGAAAAGAAGATTAGGCCTGTATAGAGATGATAGGAAAGAGATGGATCCCAAGTTCTCAAACCAACTTTAATTTAACTCACGTGAAATCAAACCTGTATGACCCATTTTTTTGACCCGTTTGGCACAAACAAACTCGAATAACCCAACAAACTTGTGACTAGTGATAATAATTTTAGACTTAAGTGAGCAAAAGCAAACATTGTAGTTTCCATATATAAATCAAAGGATAGGATAGATCCAGAAGTAGGTTTATTCCTAGGCTCATACAATTACTTATAAAGCCTTCTGAGAAGTGGGCATTGCAAGAGAAACTCCAGAACCACCAGGTAAATCCTTCCATTGTTGTGTCACAGTCTTAATCTGGGTATAGAAGTTAACCCCCGCCTTGCCTGCAAATTCACAACTACCCCTATCAGAATTATCCACTACTGCTAGCCTACATACGTTGTTAAGAAAAGACCCGCACCATAGAAGTTGAGGTCACCAGCAAAAGACGCCTTAGAGCCTGTAAACGAGAAAAACGGTAATGGGACCGGAATTGGAACATTTATTCCAACCTGCATGCATGCAAACAAGTCAGTGTTTATTCCTATACTGATTTCCAACTTTTTCGCTAAAAACCCTGTTTATATTATTGTTACCTGCCCAGCTTCAATGTCCACTTGAAATTTTCTAGCAGCCACACCAGATGATGTAAAAATAGCTGCTCCATTGCCATATCTGCAAAACAAGCCTCTCTTTTATACCTACTGAACATAAAGGATACCAGTTGTTTCAAAATCAACACTAGCACTACTTGTTTCTGTTAACAATATTTATGGCCTCCTCCAAGCTGTCAGCCTGCAACCAGAATATTAAACCATAAGTGCCCTAAAAACAAAATGTAAAAATTAAAACGAAGAATAAAAAGTATTATCACCACACCTGCATGCAAAGAAGAACCGGACCAAAGATCTCTTCCTGCAGAAAGAAAAAACAAAGCTGATTTTCAGAGAAAGAAAAGTTTATTGTTTGCAACCATAATTGGAGAAACATATACCTTGTAACATTCCATATCTTCAGTGACACCAGACAAAATTGTAGGTCCCACAAAGTTCCCTTGTTCATATCCCGGAACCTAATCCGATTACATTAAAACAATTGAAATTGGGAAAAGCACAAGAAAACTAAACTAAATCATGCTAATTTGAAACACCAAAAGATCTCTCAATGACAGAGAAATAACAAAAATGTCAGGTTGGAAAAATACCACAATATCTCTTCCATCAAGCAGCAGTTTAGCACCACTTTCAACTCCACTCTGAATCAATCTGCACACTCGTTCTTTTGCCTGATGAACAATGTACAAATGAATCTTATACTATATAAATAGAGGGTGTTAAAAGTTAACTTGATTCAATTTTGCCAGTCCAATGTACATGTTTGGAATGACAATGTAAATGATAGTACAATACTTGCCTGTTTGCTAATTACTGGACCTAGGTCAGCATCAGGTTCTGTCCCTGCATTTACTTTTAATGACTTGGCACGCTTCACTAACTCACTTTCCCTGGAACACAACAAACATATAAATACGAGAATTAAATATAAGCTAATAAACCAAAAGAAATAAAGTAATAAACCACAAGAGCACAATATACCATTCTTTTGAATCTCCAACAAAAACAACTGTGCTCAAGGCCATACACCTTTGCCCAGCAGCTCCAAACCCAGCAGCAACTAACGCATTTAAAGTAGCATCATGGCTTGCATCGGGCATTACAATACCATGATTTTTAGCTCCCATATTTGACTGCAAAATTCTTGGTCGGCAATAAACTCACTAGTTAAAAAAAACACTTGATCGTCACAGAAGTGATTATACCTGAACACGTTTTCCTTTTGCTGATGCTCTTGCGTATATATGCATGCCCGCCTTGAAGTAATTCCAGAATGAAAAATGAAAGGTAGACGGAAATCGATAGCTTATAACATTATTATTTCAAAGCCATGGTAATAATACATGTACAAATTTAACAATCGAAAAATAAAACCATGAAAATATTACATACCATGTTTGAACCTACAAATGATATAGCTTTAATGTCTTCATCATCACAGATAGCATTCACAATGTCCTGCCTCAAACAAATAAATAAAAAGTATCAGTGGATTAATACAAAAGCTCAAATGTTTTCATCCACTTCTTCTAAAAATTGTGAAAACTAACAAATTCAATAATCTACAAGCACATAATGACAGAAAATAACTATGATTAGTAAGGAGGATGGTACATTGGTGCCATGAACAATATTCAAAACACCGCTGGGCAAACCAGCTTCCATTGCCAGTTCTGCAAGTATTATAGAAGCCCCTAAAAGAGGGTAGAAAATTGGAAGGATCTATCAGTATAAAAACAAAAATTAGAAATAAAAAAATCAGATAAATTTTCATAGCATCAAGATATAAGTGTAGGAAAGTCAACATATATTCTTCCCATTTAACAATTTAAAGCATCATTAATGACCATAAAGCATAGTTGTCAATAGCGAATAGCGGTCAATAGCAACAAAAAATAGCGAGCGCCATTTAATGTTTAGCGATGCACCCGTAGAAACAAATAAAATAAACATTCACGCCACCAAAATAGCTAAAATAGCACCAAATCCCTTTCTTTATAGCTAAAATAAACATTCACTACTTATAATTATTAAAAAAATATTTTAAAAATTTAGAAAAAAGTAAAATAAAAATAAATAAAAAGTCGCAATTTAAAATGCTACAACCAAATAGCGACAGATGACCTATACGCTACATAGCGTGATATAGCGAGCGCTATTATCGTTATTGACAACTATGCTCTAAAGAAGTTAAGATACAAAAACACATTACGCTTCCACGGTGATTATTGAATTATATTGTAAATCAAGATTCTTTGCAATGTGAGGATAATTTTTAAGGTGACAATGACCTGGATCTTTCTCTGATGGCTTTAGAACAAAAGTATTACCACTGGTAACAGCAACAGGAAACATCTACAACCCAAAGAGGCAAGTAAGTTGTTGTATCTTACAGGGTAGAAACAATATTATGAAAACAAGACAATCAACATGAGCTTTTTATAATATGTTACTGATCCGTGACCAGGGAATATGATATTGGCAAACATACCCACAAGGGAATCATCGCTGGGAAATTGAAGGGGCAAATACCAGCACATACACCAAGTGGCTCTCTGATGCTGTAGGTATCAATTCCATGAGATACATTCGAAGAAAATTCACCCATTTGTAAACTTGCCATTCCACAGGCATGTTCCACCACCTCTTTAAAAGAAAGATGTCAATTATTTTTTAAATCAGAGGCTTTACAGTATCACCACTATGAAAGAACCTACCTAGTCCGCGGAACACATCACCCTGAGCATCCTTCAATGTCTTTCCTTGCTCTGTAGTAATGTTCATTGCAAGCTTGTCCTGAGACGAGTACAAAATGAATGATGTCATATTTAAGAGAGCAATTTTGTTACTCAAATATATCCATGCTAACCATGTCTCTTCTAATAAGTTGTTGAAGTTTCAACATGATGCGTTGGCGGGTGGTAATTGGTGTGTTTCGCCACGATGGAAAAGCCTGTTTGGCTGCAGATACTGCAGCTTTAAACTCCTCATTTTTCGTCAAGGGTATTTGAGAAACAACTTGTTGGGTTGCCTAACTCCAAAGCAACAGTTAATTAGACAACAATACAAATTAAAGGGGATATTGTGAAGCACGGACTTACTGGGTTTATAACATCGATAAAGTCCGATGATTGGGAGTGTACAAAACTGCCTCCAATTAGGTTTGGAACTCTCTGATACAATTAGAGCGGTTAGTGCTTGGTACTCATATCAAAAGGAATAACTGTGATTAGAGGTACCTAGAACAGACTTTCATAAGAAACCTTAAAATAAGCTAAAACCATAATCCTAGTCAACTGAACCACAGATTGTGTTAGGATCAATCGATTTGTGTAGAAGCAAACTAACTGGTCCTTGTTTGAAATCAGAAATTGAATGGATCATACTAATAAATCCTAGCATAGCTATCAGTGTCAGAGTCCCTTGAAATTGTAAAATATTTAAATTTAGATTCATATAGAAAATCAGCAAAGCAGAACATACCGGAGGGTTGCTATGTCTCAAAGACTGCTCGGTAGCGGTAGAATATTTTAGGGCAAATATTTGAGGAGCAAGCCTTGTCGCTGTTCACCAAAAGAGATTAGAGATCCATACCATAAGAACGCATGTATAGTGACCAAATTCACTCTGCTTACCTCGTCCGATTGATAGTCGCAACATCGTTTAGTTTAGTGAGAGAGATAGAATCTACACTGCACACGCACGGACTATGATGATGATGATGATGAAGCCTCAAGCTGTCGATCTGTTCCCCGTAAATTTTAACGTGTTTGGATATCAGGTTAGGTTATAACTTTCTTTTAGTAAATTGTCATCATCCTCCGGGTTTGATTTTTTTATTATTTATTTATATAATATTAAAAGTAAATGTCCTTATGATTTGATTAAAATTTTGAATTTAATCCTTAAAGTTTTAAAATTGTAAATGTAAATCCCTAATGTTATTGTTATCTTTCAACAATGATCCCTACTCTTTTAGTTCAGTTAGTGATGTTAAATTTGTCAAAATAACTATTTTATTTGTATGGATCATCAATGTAATTTAGAATTTATTTTAATTATAAGTATGTTTATTATTTAATACATAAATAAAAAATGTTTTAAAAATTTTCTTCTTTTAAATGTTTGGTTTATAATTTTTTTTAAACCAATATGCGGGTTTTTTTAAAGCTTTATAAAAATGTCTTCTTTTATTAAAACGTTTAACACTGAATTGTTTTGAAAGAAACTAAGAATTAGTTAAGAAAAAATGTTTTAAAAAATGAATTGTTTTAAAAAAAAGAACTTTAAGAAACAAACAGTTTAAAAAAAATTTAATGATCAAATAGTTTTAAAATGACATATAGAAAACGAACGATATAAAAATCAAACACTAAATAAACATGTTTTTAAAAACTTTTTTATTTGTGTATTTAAACGTATTTTATTAAATATAAATCTTATTAATAATGAAATTATAAAAATAATATAAAAATAAAAAATTTTGAAAAACAAAAAGATATAAATTTATTTAATAACAAGTGTTATAAATTAAAAGGTAAATTAAATAAATGCTTAATGCGAGTAAAATGCTAACTTTTACAATATTTAACATTACTAACTGTTTATTAATAGACCTAAGGATCATATATGAAATAGAATGAAATGTTAAGGATTATATTCTAAAGCTTTAAACTTTAAGGACCAAATCCTAAAATTCAATATAATACGGGGACCATCCATGTAATTTACTCGTAATTATGTATTATGGTTTCTACATTATGTTTTATAGATTCTATCTTATTTTTTTCTTTGGTTTTTACTTTTAACCCTATAGTTTTTATTTTTTTATAATTAATCCTAATATTTTTTTTTTATTTTCAACTCATATACTTTTCATCTTTTATAGAATTTTTGTTTTACATCTCAGTTTAAAATTTTTAGTTAACATATACTCATATGCGTATGTGATTTAACGTTTTTACATATATTTTTTATGTTTCACGACCGCGTTGTATACTACACTTCGTTCTAAGTTATACACATTAACGTGTCACAACACACATTCATGGTTTAAAGTTTTTATGTCTATTTTCCATTCGATTTTATTTCTTATGTTTTACGAGTTTTTCTGGTGTTGGTGGTCGCTATCAACGGTGTGATATTAGTCGCAACGTATGGGGTTAAATACTAGTGTTCATCTAACAACAAAATTTTTCCCCTATCCGTCATGACATATAAAAAACTATCAATTTTCATCTAATTTCATTAACCTTGTTTATTTACCAGTTAAGGAACCATCACGTGCACCTATGAACCTTACCACAAAAAAAAAAAAAAAAAAAAAAAAAAAACCTAAATGAACATTGTTCAATTGACTCGAACATTCAAATATTATTCGATTGTTTTTTAATTCATACTAGTTTGATGCATTTTTCTTATCACTCAAATGCTTTTATTACACAGAAACATAAAAGAGATGGTAAAACTAGATCTAAATTATTGTCATGTGTAG
This sequence comes from Flaveria ramosissima, assembly GCA_025215565.1. Classification (NCBI taxonomy): domain Eukaryota; kingdom Viridiplantae; phylum Streptophyta; class Magnoliopsida; order Asterales; family Asteraceae; genus Flaveria; species Flaveria ramosissima. The sequence goes on from CM046038.1 coordinate 71,857, forward strand.
ATAGATACTCAAGCGAATATAATACAGACAGACAGATGGTTAATAAGCGGATAAGGGTAGTAACTAAGAGGAGTTAGATAACTCGGTCATTTACAGGTGCAAGGATTGCAAGTGCAGTTAGCACCACATTTGCAACCATCATGCTCGGATGGTGCAGCTCCCATCTCTGATCCCTCATTGCACCTATTTCAACAGACACAGCGTTATCACCAAGTCTTCACATGTGTATATATTTTAAGAAAAATATAAATTTACCTCTTGTTGGATGCAAGACCAGCGACGCTAGTGGTTGTCTCAGAGCTATGAATGTCTGCGTTCATTTTGCAACCGCCGCAGCTTGTTTGGCATTTGCAAGCAGAGCCACAACCACAGCTACCTCCACAACAAGCAGACGATGACATTTTTAATTTAAGAGATTTTCAGATGGTCAAATTAATCTGGAAGTTGGATGAACTCACGATTTAATAGGCAGCAGATGGTGCAACATGGCACGTGATTCTGACAAGTGTGTGGTTATACTTATACAGGGCATGTTCTTTGAATGCTTCTGTGGCAATGAATGTATATGCCGTTGTATTAATCACCTTTTTTTCTGGATTACTTTATATTAAAAATAATATAACAATGAAGTCAGGCATCCTTTTATATCTACAAATGAACCTCAAAATACTAATATGTAATGCTACAAAACCTCATTTCTACAATTTGTGGCATGTAATCCTTTTTTTCCTAATAAAATACTCTCGATAGGGGAAATATGGTTTATGGTACTATTTGGCAACTTGTTGCAGCGGAGGCCATGTGGTTTCATCATCATCTGTATATCCTCGGATTAGAAACTCTGAACAATTCTTGACAAATCCATGGTTATACGGGTTATGAAACCCCCCTTGTGCTCCTTGAAGATACACATATCGTGTGGCATTTACATACTCATTTGTCGTTATGTTTCGACCAATCTGAAATTTACAAAACAGACCCTCAGCAAAGTTTCATCCAAACTGTATTCACTAGAATACCATTATCAGAACAAAGCAATTTTGCTTTCCCAATAAAAATTAAGAAAGAAATAGTGGATGTATGAAGTTCTATAATCTGTATGGATGTGCTTTTTGAAAGTGATTATGTAATACTAAATTATTAGAATAAGAAAATCGGTTGTAGGATTCAACAATGATACAACGTATTTGTATGTACTTCTACTATTTGAAGTTATAGTATATTGATAAGAGAAAGGTTCAAATAGAAAGTCTTCTAAAACTAAAAAGTCTAAAAAGTAATATCAATCATCTACCTTATTAATCAATGGTTAAGATCAAATTGTTAGAAAAAATATGTTACATGGGAATTTTAGGAATAGCCACTTTTGTTGACTTTTTGCAAGTTCCCCATTTTCTTTAAACGTTCATAACTTTTATATACGATATTATTCTTTTATAAAATTACACCATAAAAACGAACTTTTTTATCTTTAAAACGAGTACAATATTTTTATATAAAAAAGATAAAAAATTGGTGTTTTTAAGCTCATATCTCGTCATTGTGTCTTTAGTGCAGTTCATTGTGTCTTTTTGTTGGTTATTGTGTTAATTTTGAATACTATCGTGTTTTTTTCTAAAATGATGAATTTCAAAAAGTATAATGATGGAATAACACTGTTGTGTATCTCTAATATGTAACATACAAAAATAAATTAACACCTAATTAATCTAATACACTAAAAACAATAACAAAATAACACAATGTCTCATTGTGTCTTTTGATCATCATTGTGTTATCTTGAATAATGAGTTTTGAAAAATACATTGTTAAAATAACATCAATGTGTATTTCTAATGGTAAAATACAATGAATAATTATAATTTATTAAAAAACAATAACAAAAATAACACATTGTGTTATCTTCAACACGATGAGTTCTGAAAACTAGATTGGTGAAAGTATATCATTGTGTCTTCTAGTTGTAAAACACAATGAGAGATAACAAGTTTATAATCTATAATAACAATAACAAAAATAACACAAAATGATCTAAAACGTAAAACACAATGATTAATACACATAACAAATGATGTAAAATATATGACACAACGAATTTATATTTGACACAATGAACGTATAAGACACAATGAGTTGACGTATTTGACACAATGACCAAAATGTCCTTCTTTTTAAAACAATAGAAGGACACGTGTCAAGCCCACAATCTCAGATGTTTGAGTGATAGACAAATTCTGATTATATCCAGATTTAATAAATGAAATGACAAAAGGGAATTTCTAATGAAAAATATGATATGTACTTTATTAAATGGGAATAAGTATAAAATCTGGTTAAACAGAAAGGGTGAATTGGTAATATTATTAAACCTTACATTGTCATTTTTGTTCCAGCTAAAATACAAAAAGCTAACTGACTAATAGTAATTGATTTCAAAAAATAAATCCAAACACCCCCTCAAGGGTAATCATCCTATAAGATTAAGAGAATTATCACCTGGTAAGCTTGTATCACAAACAAAGTTCCAGCAGCAAGCAAGATAAAAAAATCAATAAAAATGAAGACTGAAGCACCAGGATGTTGAAAAACGACTTGGTGAATCCAAGACTCTTCACTCTGCAATGTTGGTATCGAAGTCCACATTCCTGTCATTTGAAGGATAAGGTGTAAGTTTGAATAAAATGGTATATGAAAAACATCACAAATATACAGGAGTTGTTGGTATTAACGCACTATGAACTGCGACCACCCCGCCTATCAACGAAGTCAAAGTGCCCAAAAATAGAAACACGAAGAAATCCCATTTATTCTTCTGCCAAAATAGCAATACAATTGAAATAATACTCCAAAGTCCAAAGAGTTTCTCAAAAAAGATTTACATGTGCATTAATATACATGGTATATGTCCATACCTTTCCCACACAATTTGAGATCCAGGGGCAGTGGTGATCAAACTGTTCCACACAGCGTTTGCATGTAGGACAGTGCTTGGAGCGAACGGGTCTTATTATCTGGGCAAGAGTCATTAAGCATCAATATTATTAAAACATAGCTCGACTGCATCTATGTGTGCTTTTATCAATACCAGGGTCTATGTAGAGGTGCAAAATGGATAAACTTTAGAGCGCCTAAAAGTGGGTCAACCCACAATCCATTTTTAAAAATATATAGAATAATAATAATCTACCTTTAAAAAATCAATGTAAGAGGTATAATGCATTTGAATACACGTCAGATGGTTTTCCTTTAAGTTAAATTTTTTAACAGAACACACAAATTAATTCATTTGTAGGTAAATTAACTTTATAAGAACCTTGCAAGTAGGACAGAGCTGAGACCAATTTCCAGTCCAATTAGCCGTGTTTGTCGGATCAATTTTCAACAAAGGACCCTGTATAACGTCACAAGAAGAATCATCGCTATTCCAATATGGTAGTTAACTTTCATACCAATTAAAGGCATTATCTGCAACTGGTGATGAAGTAAAGCCAATTTTGGATATGATTTCTTAGGGCATAGGATATTGAAGTTTGAGAAGCCAGTAATGAATAATTAAAATAAAGTGGGTTTTGAGGAAAAATGTAAAGCTACTTCAATATCTCTAATATATCACTTTGTTGCAGCCAACTTTCTGATTCTTGAATGTTACAATGATCTGCTTAAAAAGCACATCTAAACACCACCCAAGTTTAACTAGTACTTGTTCTGTTCATTAGGCATTCATTTGTTCATTTGTATGGTCGCACATCGTGAGTGTATATGTGGGCAAGACTTGCTTATCAATTTATTCTTGAGAAGTACCTCAACATCAGCATCATTTCTAATCCCTCCGGATGTTTTCACATAACCAGGGTCTTTACTGCAACCAAATAATTAATTAGAGGTAAATATGGTCAGTTGTGTTTGACCCTCTATTATCAAAAGCCCACAGGGCGCGCGCCTAGGCACAACACCTCAAAAGCCCCATATTCAGCCTAAACTAGCCCAAAACACCTAAAATGGTATTTTTAAACCATGCGCCTCGCTTATAAAAACCCTCGCTTTTTGAGCACCTTGCGCCTAAGTCTAAGGTTCACCCATGTGCCTTTGACAACTATGGTTTGACCCAAGACAATTTATTTGTACAAAATTATTTAAATTCTTTTATTGCAACCAATTAAAGCATACCTGCTACAGCGGATAAACATAAATAGCGAAGCAACTGAAAGAAAAACAGCAGTCCATCCCCAAAGCCCAACAACAGCAGTGACCTTTAGAAGATTAGAAGCTAACATGGATGAAAACCAAAGATCCTGTTTAGCATAGTAAATAGCATCCTTCTGCATCCTTCTATGGTGTTGGGTTAATTAAAGATAAAAAAAAATTACTACTTATTGATTTACCCACCAAAAAGAACAGAATTGATGAAGATTATCGTGCAGACAAATACTATGCAGAACAGAATAGGGGCATAACCTTTATCCCCTACTCTGTTGATCCAACCATTGTCTTTCCAACAACTGTTGTGTCCACGGAGACCATTAGACTGCATTAATTGAGATTTATAACGTATCAAACAAAAAATTTTTTGCTAAAAATTAAGAATAATCTGAAATAACATTCCCCTCATAATAGTTGGCATTAGACAAATCTTAATGGTACCCTTTCCAAATTCCAAGTACAGCCGTTTTTGCATTCAAGTTATGCAATGTCCCAACACACTCATCTTTGGAAACTAATGTGTTATTTGGAGAATTTTCGCAAGAATAAAGTGGTTTGTAATGAAACAACAAGTATGATGGTTCAAAAAGTCAATCACTGATTTAAAGCATATGATATTGTGAAAAAACCAGAATGTCACAAAACGTATATTGTTGAAGATATTATTAGTAAATATGATACACACAAGGATTAAAGAAACATTGTGATGGCCTCTATCTGCTGCAATCTGCGCAGGTGTGAATCCGGCACTATCCTTCACCATTAGTTCCTGTTTTGTCCCTGCATGTATAAGTATAACACAAGCCTCCAGATTTCCTCTCAATGCTGCCCAATGCAAAGGGGTGCAACCTAGCAAAAATATAGTTGCCATTATGGACATTCATATAATGGTTAACTTGCATTAGGGGATGTTTGGATGTGTGTTACACCAATTATTGCAACTTGATGCTGCAATAAACAGTTTTTTGGAGTTTGGATGTGTGTTTACACCAATTATTGCGATATGATGTTGCTATAATCAGCTTTAAAGGCTTTGTAAACTCAGCATAATTCTGATTTTCTGATTATTTAGGGTCACATAATCAAGGAGTTTGTTGGTTATTGAGATAAATATAAAATTACCTAACCATCTATAATTTAAAGCATCCGGCTATCAAAACCATCCCTTGCTATAATAAATTACAAGTGAAAGAAAAGTACCTTCTTTATCTTGTTTTCCTTGAAAGGCGTCCCAAAAAAGAAGTAATCTAATTGTATCTGCAAATCCTTTATATGCAGCCCTAATCGAGCATAAAAAATAGAAACATATTAATACCATACTCACTTTGGAAAAGTTTAAATTAAGATAAAATTGCTCCCACACTCATAAGTATGCAAAAGCACCTATGAGTTGCTTACCTACAAGGCTACCAAACCAAGAAGGCAAGAAGTAAGTATAAGTTGATGCATTTCCATGGATGTTTTTTTATTCCAAGCGTTCATAAGAGATGGGAAAAGAAACATACCAATGAAGAGGGGTCCTTCCATCATTATCTGGTACATCAAAATCGGCATGATACTTGGATACAATGTAATTTAAGAATGATGTTTGACCATACTGAGCTGCAACGTGAACCGCCTGCAGTGAAGTCCATAACTATGAGAGAGTTGATGTTCCATGATAATATTAATAAGACAAGCGTTTTGTAAAGGTAAGCGATTATATTTACCCGGTAGCCATTAACATCAGCGGCCTCTACACGAGCACCGTTCTGCAACAAGACATCTGCAGCCGCAACTGAACCCCTTACAGCCGCCCAGTGCAAGGCTGTCTGCCTGACGTTATCAAGGGCATGAACATCGCCACCGTGCTACAAAAAGTCAAAGTTGAGATCTAATCTGGGATCTGATCTGATTATTAGGTCATTGATAATAATCATAGAAAAAAGGTCAAGTACGTGGATGATATAGTGAGCAACATGAGCAAAGTTATTGAGAGATGCCCACTGAAGGGGGTAATAGCCATTGGCATCGGGTTGGGAGAGAGAGACTCCATCTTGTTCGACCAACTTTCTTAGATTGGGAAGATCACCGTAAGCAGCAGCTCCAAACACGTCAACCATCGCTGTCTTGTTGTCTTTTGATACAACACTTTCCATCTCCATTTCCTTCTCTGGTAGCGTCCTTTATCAGCGGTTTACTTCAAACTTGGGTTGGGGTTTCTTGTTCCGTCAATGGGTTTATGCATTATGACGCCCAATTCTACCTGTTAACTTCTCATTATTAAATTATTTTTTGTATTTATATATTTATTTAATTTAATTATTATATTGTATATAATACTAATTTTTAACTTCTTTATGCATTATTCGTTGTAATTCATGTTTTATAGGTTATACTTTTGTGTTTTCTTTATTATTTTTTCTTTAAATTTTAACATTAATAGTATCTTTTATATTTAACACTAATATTTTTTTTTTACTTTCGACTTTGATCTCATATATATTTTTCATCTATTACAAAATTTTCGTTTTTATGTTTCAATCTAAAATTTTTCGAGTTAACATACCGCAACATGCGTATGTGGTTCAATGTTTTTATCTCATTTTTTTATGTTTGTTGATTGTTTCATGTTTTACGTTTCGGTCTAATTTTTTCACGTTAACACCTCGCAATGAGCCTCCATGGTTCAACGTTTTTACCATTACATTTTCTTTTCATTATTGTTACTTTTGTACATATTCACAATGTGTTGATTATTGTACAATTACCTTTAATAATTGTATATATTCTTTGTTTTTTTCTTTATTTTATTTTTTTATTTTAAACACAAAACTTTTACATCTTTTATAATCTAACCAATAAATTTTGTCACGTTCAACTTTCTTCCCTTATACACAATTTTGTTGTTTTACAATTTGGTATAAATTTTAACAGCTAACATGGCGTAACATGCGGGGTTCATCTTTGTTATGCCTTTTTATGTTTAACAACCCCGTAGTCACGTGCGGGGTACTAGATCCGCTTAATTAATGTGTTTAATATTTTTGTGTTTTTACGTATACTTTTCGTTCGGTTTTTATTTTTTATTTTCTAATACGAGCATTTCTGGTGTTTGTGGTCACTGAAGGTGACGTGACATTGGTGCTCATTTGCATGGTTTTACGCCTCCACCGCAACACGATAAGGCTTAATACTAGTTATTACTAATTACTAATACTTTCATAAAGAAACTACTACTAAGCCCATTCGTTGATACGGGGGCGTAAAACTGTAAAAGAAAAAAAAAACAATTCGAAAAATTTCCTGAAGCAAGCATTAACTCCTAAGATCTAGGATTTAAAGGCATAAACGAGTTTTGACCGACGCAATATGAGAGACTCACCATTAAAGAATTTGTATGGCAGAACATACAACTTCTTTATTTATGTCTATGATCAAAAGGGAGCCAAATGAGAAAAAAGGTGAAAGTCCAATTGTTATTGTCAAACTAAACAAACAAATACCATTAAGATCATAAAGAATACTCAGTTTAATACTTTTGTACGGTTGCTATACAAATTAAACTAAGCAACCATAAAACTTATCTACAATTTATCAACTCGACAGTGGACGGCTTCAGAAGTAACCATTTAGATAATGTCCTAGGGCATGTAAGTCATGGGTACCCTAGCACATGCAGACTCCTCGCATTTTCATATGGTCTGAGGCAAGAAAGAACCTTTTTAGCTATCTAACCATCCATGGCCTCTGTTGTTGAGGTTGGTTCTAGGGTTGTGGGTCTGCATATTCCTCGCCCATTTGCAACCAAGAGAGACTAACTTTTGAAGTAGGATTCATAATGAGATTACTGTCATGGTTACCCCAACATAAACCTAATGACATGAGATGCCCTTTCTTCTATATCTTTACTTCCGTGGCTTCTTTTGGCTTGTGTATGTTCTTCAAATGTTTGATCTTTAGTTCTCCTCTAAGGTTTAGAGGACCTAACACCTCTAGGTTACTCACACGTGACATGATGTACATTAGCAACATTTAAAGTTGCAGCAACTCCTTAATTTCATTAGCCATATAAGCCAGTCTATCGCAACCTGCTATGTTTAGGTGCCTCAAACTTTGGATGTTATGCATTTAGGGCAACTAGTATAGAGTTTAGCAACTTGATAGATTGATAATTAACAAGTGTAAGAGGTTGACTAGAATAGGTAAACACTTGTAAGAGTTATATTTAGAGGTTGATGCAACCAAAGAGCTCTCAGTATGCACAACAGAAGTACAAGGAAAGTTACGTCATACGATTTGATATAACTCAATAAAATTCACTAAGTATCAAATCTTCCAAAGCCAAAAGACCAATTCTTCCGAAGCTTCAAGACAAAGTCTTTCGAAGCCAAGAGACTGATTTCTTCCAAAGACATAGAAGACATGCCTTCTCTAACATGCTTTTGACAAAAGTTGAATCACTTTCCGCTGCCATCTCTGAAGACTAGCTAACTTATACAAGTTGGTGAATAGTCCATACTTTTATCAACTGTAGATTAAGGTCTTAGAGTCTGTAACTTTTTACCTTTCTACTTTTATACTTTTATCCTTTTGTAATAGTGCAGGATCAGGTTTGTTCACTCAACACGATTATGGTCTCTCAAACTCACGAAGTCTCACTCGTATAAATGATGTAGAATCCTCTAAGAGTTGATAATAATATAGCAAGTATAAATAAGCAATACACAAGAGAATGATTTTTCAAGATACTTGTATATATTACTTCTCAACTTAAAGTTTTACAAGACTCTTACAAGCATGTTACATGAGTTACAATGAGAAACTATATATACTACTACTACAGCCGGATATACTTTGATACCAGCTGGAACTTACAACTAGACAAATACTACATTACTAGAAGTAATGTATCTTAGATAAAATACTATCGAAGATTTGGTAGTCATGACATGTCCATGACTTACTTTTTGTCACCAACTAAAGTTGGTAACTGTACTAACTGATAAGAAATGAACAGTGAAATAAAGTATGGTTAACTACATTGGTGTGGGAAAAGCACCATGTAGTATCTCAAAGATTGCAGCGGAGTGTCAGAGAGACCATAGTTATGTCCACTGGTTCATAGTAGGTTCTTCCTAAGGTTAATTGGCTTCGGAAGAAATAGTTCTTCCGAAGCCACTTATACTTCAGAAGAGGCTATTGCAGGACCGTTTAAGGGCTTTAACACAATTACAACACAACAACACAATGAGGAGATTAACTAAACTTTAATCAAACAGTAAACTGGGTAACCAAAGGTGATACAAAGAAAACAAGTAAAGCAAGAGATAGAACAAGAGAGTATGGGTTTCAAGGAGGCAGTATATTGCTTTCTCAAGTTCTTTTACAAGTGTTACAAAGCATAAAGAAAGATACAAGAACTTGAAATACTTATACTACAACCTACAGCCGGCTATACTTTGAAAGCCAGCTGGATACAATTGACTAGACACTAACAAAATCAATTGTAGGATCAAAAGGCATATCTGCCTTTTGACCTTGTGACTATGACATGTCATAGCTCACATCCTTATACATTACAAAAAGGATAAAGTACATGAAATGGAAAGTTACAGACTCAAGACCTCAATGTACAGTTACCAAAAGCAAGGCCCTTTTCACCAACTCATGTAAGTTGGTGACTTTACAGAGATGCAGTGGAAAAGGTGCTTTATGGAACAGTACATCAGATAAAGCATGTGTACTAAAAGTCTTCGGAAGAAATCTGTCTTCATAGGTTGAAGCTTCGGAAGACTTTGTCTCTGAAGCTTCGGAAGACTTCATGTTTGGCTTCGGAAGATATTGGTCTTGGCTTCGGAAGATTTTACACTTAGAGTATTTTCTAATGCTTTGTGTAAAACTTCCGAAGCATTCTTCACTTCAGTACTTAGTGCATGTTGCTGAGACACTTAGGCTGTTTTGGGTTGCATCAGACTTCAGGAATCCTTACAAACTCCCCCTAGGCTGATGCTACCAAAACACTTAGAAGATCTTCAAATGTTGGTAGTCTTCAGTACAATCAGGACCATTCCTTTCTTCATGAGATGGTTAGGATCATCAAGACTCTCATAGTATCTTCTCATCTCAAAGAGATCATGCAGAGGTAAGTTGATTATGTCTTGCCATGAGTAGACATTCTCAACACCTTGATCTCTGATAACATTCCATCTTTCTGGATTGGTAGAGTAAGTCCAGGACAAGATGGGTGTCTCAGTTGTTAGAGGAGCCACTTGCATAGGAGTTGATTGGGCTGCCTCATCATGCACTTACTCAGGTTGACCTGATTCAGCCTGAGGTACAGAGGTAGATGACTTTGGCTTCTTCTTCTTAGTCTTTGGTTTAGAAGCCATCCTCTTCTTCCTCTTGGATGTCTTTAACTGAGAAGACTGGTCTGCAGCACCATGTTGATCATCAGTGTCTTTCTCAGTTGGGTGTTCCTCCCTCACAGGTTCAGAAGGAGAGGGAGTTTGACCCTGCCTAGGATCAGAAGATGAAGCTTGCTGAGGCTCAGCTGGAGGTGCTGGTTGAGGTGTCTCTGGTTGTTCAAACTTGACCTCCACTTCAGGTGGGACTTGACTTGGAAGAGAGTGCAAGTCAATGAGTTCTCCACTTTTAATCTTCTGCTTGATCACCCTAATATGCTCATCCATAGTGGATAGAGACATGGGTCCAAGTCTCCTTCCGGAGAATCCATACAGCTTCAAGAAGCTCACCATTCTTTGTCTGTCAGCAGACTTCTTTGCATTCTTTTGAATGATGGCTCTTGACTTTGCAGCTTCTTCCCTTAGCTTCCTTTTAGTTGTCTTTCTTTCCTTGACTAACTCAAGCTCAAGTTGCTTTAGATACTCGAACTCAATGAAGTCATAGGACAAGGGAAGAAGTGCATCTGCCTGATAGAAGCCTGTGGCACTCAGGTAGTTGATCATCTTGATCCTATCTTCTTCTTTATCTACCTGAGGTTCTTGTGGAGCCACATCTTCTTGTGCAGGACTTTCTTGAACTGGTGAGAGAGTGGGAGCATGCTTGTAAAGTCTTTTCTGTCTCTTCTCCTCTTTGAGTTGGAGAAGTATCATTGCATCCTCTTTCTCCTTCAACTCTCTTGACACTTCCATGTGAGCCAGTTCATTTAACTCTTCTAAGGGGAGGGAGATGATTTCATCAATGTCATAGTTCCTGGTCTGTAAGTAGGTAATCTTGACTGCCCTTAACTCATCATCTTGAGTATTTGGTCTGGGAGCAGCCCTGATTGCAGCTTGCATGAAGCTAGATGACCCAGTAGAACTTTCTCCCCTTAGTCTCCTTTTCCTCTCTCTCTCTTCCTCCTCAATTTCCTCAGGAGTCATTATCCTTTTCCCTTTGTCACCAACAGACCTTTGTGACTCAGGGTGGATTGAGGCTTGGCCTTCATTGCTTGGTGTAGCTTCCATGCTCTGGCCAGAGAGAGGCTGAGAAACACCTTCACCAGCAGGTGTCTCAGATGGAGTTTGGACCTCTGCAGCAGTTGTTGATGATGAGACAGGGGTCTCAGGTTCTGCCACTGGGCCTTCAGTCAAGGTTTCCCCTATGAAACTAATCTTAGGGTCCACCTCAACATCCAATTGACCGATGACATTGTCTGATTCCCTAAGTCTCCTTCTTAGAGTAAACTCTGCAAGGATCCTATCTTGGATTCTTTGAGCCAGCCTGTCAGCTTGTCTTGAATTGCTTGGATTGACAAGTGGCAAGTTGACTAAATCCAGTCTTTCATAGAAGCTCAGGCTTTGGAATTGAAAAATTTCTTGTTGGCCTTGAACTCTCTGAAGTATAAGGGCTCTCCTGTCATCATCATACCTCCACCTTATGATGTAGTTGCCAATTCCTTGTGGTGGAGATGAGACAGCCCTTGGTATACCTTCCTCAAAGAGACTCCTGATGAGAGAGTCTATAGAGTCCACATTAATGTGAACTTGAGGAAGTTGCTGAGAATGCACAACAGCAGTGAGGATGGTGAGTCCTCTATGTCCATTCTCTCTGAAGAACTCCCAGGTTCTGTGGTTGTAACAACTTTCTCCCCCTTTTTGGTAGCATCACCCACTTGCATAGATGAGCTGGAGGATAAGTCAATCACTTCCACAGGTTCTTGTGTTCCTGGTTGAGCTCTCCTTAAAGGTCTCCCAGCTAGTTTTTCCTGCAGATATGAAATCTGAAGTTGCTGATCATTGACCCTGTTTTGCAGGGTAGTCACCTGAGATTCCAAGTGACTAACCTTAGAGACTAAATAGGTGCATGTTTTTGATAGTTTTTGCACCTTTAGTCTCAAATTCCCCTCATCTTCATCAAAAGATTCATTGGGGGATGAGATGATTGGACCAAAGTCCTCTCTCTCACCACCAGCTTGAGTTTCTTGGCTGCTGGTTTTCCTCTGCTCACTGGCAGCCTCAGTTGAGATGCCAGTGGGCTGAGTTGCCATGGTTGAGGTCTTAATGATGTAATCACTTTCAAAAGTGAGAGCCTCTTCCATATGGACATCCTGAACAGGTTCAGAAGTGTCCACCTCAGTAATAGGTGACTGATGGGGGTTAGACTGAGGAGAGTCAGAGGTACTCATCTCTCTTTGAGTAGGGGAGGAGAAGAGAGACTCATGGTACTCACTGAATCCTAAGTCTTCATCAGTGTAAAAGGATAGGTTGGGAATTGGTTGGTTGAGATCCAAAGGCTGGGGATGGTAGCTGTCCCCTGAAGGTTGTTCACTTGAGTGTTGAGACTCAGAGTGAAGGCTTAAGGTTGTTGGGCTAGTGAGCTCATCAGGGTGAGCTTGAGGAACCTCAGCCCTGATAGGTGAAGTAATGGGAGTGGTTTGCTCCTCAGGAGAAGTGGGAGCTCTAGTGTCCACTTCTTCCTGTAAGGTTGAGTATTTGGGGGCCTGCACAGACTCAATAGCCTGAGCGGGGGTTCGTTTGGATTTTCTTTGGTAGGTGAGGGTGATTTCTGGTCTTATTAAAGGTAAGGACAAAAGAGGTGTGGGTTCAACACTAGCTTGTGTTGCTAGGTTGTCACCTTGAGCAATGAGCTCTAACATTTTTGGGACTAGGGCTGTTTCTACCCATGAGAAGCCTACAGTTGGCTTCTTCATTATTTTAAAGATGCCGGGCTTCATCTGTCCCAATTTAAGAATATTACTTGTTTCCCTCAACTGTGAGCCCAGTTCACAGTTGAGAATGTGTTGAACATATCTAGGAAACATGTAATACTCTAAGGAGTCTAAGTTTGCAAGTAAATTAGTATAGACAAATTGTGAATACCTGAACTTGACCCCCTGAACCATTCCATGAACTATAAAGGAGAGATCCTCAGGAATCTGGTCCCATCCACCATGCTTGTTTGACAAGCTGTGGATAACCACATGGAGCAGGAATTTCCATTGGGATGAGACCTTCCCTTTCCTAAAGGTCTTTACAGAGAAATCTCCCTCATAGCCCATCTGCTCAAAAGAATGATTAACAGCTTCTTTTGGGAAGGACACCTCACCTTCTTCATCATCCAGCTGCAAATGTTGATTAATGATGGCCGGAGTGATGAAGATTGTCCTCCCTTGCACTGTGGCAGACAGTGCCTTCTCCCCATCCATAATGACCTCTTGGCAGGTCTTCCAGAATTCAAGCAAGTGATCCTCATATAGAGTAGGATCAATGGTCAGGGAGGTGAAGTAGTTTGACAGAGTCAAGAATTGGCAAATCTCTGAGAAACTTGCATCTTTCTCAGAGCTTAACAGAGCAACTTGATTATGTTGCCTGTGAAGTTGCATGGAGAAATCAGGGTTGTTTCTGCGGTTAAGGTTGGCCATTTCAGAAGCTTAAGGGTGAAGAAAGGTAGAAAGCAAAGGCGGTTTAGAGAATTAGGTTAGAGAAATAGTAGAATTGAGGAAGATAGTGGGAAAGAGGGGGAACCGTTGGGTATTTATATGAAAAGGGATTTGAACCAAAGTTAATGAAAGAGGATAAACTTTGAAATCCGGAAGTCGGTCCCACCTCTGAAAAGGTAGTTTACTTTTGCTCAAAAAGTAGTTTTCTTGGAATTCGAAAAGCTTCCGAAGTTTATTTGTCTTCGGAAGTTTTGATTGAAAAAGCTTCCGAAGCTAAAATGGCTTCGGAAGATTTTCCTGAGAGTCTTGAAGATTTATGCTTCGGAAGAGAAATAAACCCTTGAATGCTTTGTATAGGAATAAACAAAGCTTCCGAAGGTTAATTTTGCTTCGGAAGGAAAAGGTCCTTAAAAATAAATAAGTGTCTGAGATAAGAATTTTAAGCTTCGGAAGATGAATTTGACTTCTTCCGAAGGTAAAATCTCTTAGACAGTTATGTATTTTGAAGACATGTTTTTCTTCCGAAGATAAAATTTTATCTTCCGAAGTATCAAAATTTTCAAGAATCTAAGGAAAGTCTTCAAAAAGAATTTTACATCCAAAGAAAACATGAGCTTATGAAAGTGATGAACTAGACAACTTAGGACACACATATTTTAAGAAGAAATAATTAGAATTAGTTTTAAGAAAAAGTCTACTCAAAGTTAATCATCCCAATAGCTGATATCAGATACTTAAATCTCTGTTCATCAAAGCTTTTGTGAACAGATCAGCATATTGTTCATCTGTATGAACTTTGACTAGTTTAATTAATCCCTTTTATAGTTATCTCTTATTAAATGATACCTGATGTTGATGTGTTTGGTCCTTGAGTGCTGCACAGGGTTCTCAGTGATAGAGATAGCACTATTGTTGTCTATGTGGATAGGAGTCTCTTTGAAGTTAAATCCATAGTCCAGCATCTGATTTTGAATCCAAAGCACTTGAGCACAGCAGCTTGCAGCAGCAATGTATTCAGCCTCAGCAGTTGATGCAGACACACAGGATTGTTTCTTGCATTGCCATGAGACCACCCTTCCACCAAGGAATTGACATCCCCCAGATGTAGACTTTGCAGTCATATTGCAACCACCATAATCACTATCTGTATAGGCATACAGATTGAAATTTGGATTCTTTGGATACCATAGACCAAGTGTTGAAGCACCTTTGAGGTATCTTAAAATCCTTTTCACAGTGATTAAGTGAGACATCTTAGGGTTGGCTTGATATCTTGCACAAATACATGTAGCAAACATGATATCAGGCCTGCTAGCTGTAAGATACATAAGAGACCCAATCATAGCCCTGTATAAATGTTCATCTACACACTCCCCCTCAAGATCTGGACCAAGGGAGTGGTTTCTGGCTATGGGTGTCTTAGCAATCTTACAATCAGTCATGTTGAACCTCTTGAGTATGTCTTGAACATACTTTGACTGACTTATGAAGATGCCATCTTCAACCTGCTTCACTTGAATTCCCAGAAAGAAGTTGAGTTCTCCCATTGAACTCATCTCAAATCTGTCTTTCATCAGCTTCTCAAAGTCTTTGCAGAGCTTTGGATTAGTTGAACCAAAGATGATGTCATCTACATATACTTGAACCAGCAATAAGTCATTTCCCTGTCCTTTGATGAAGAGAGTTCCATCTATAGTACCTCTCCTGTATCCATGTTTACAAAGATACTCAGATAGTGTCTCATACCACTTTCTGGGTGCCTGATGCAGCCCATAAAGAGCTTTGTCAAGCTTGCAGACATAATCAGGATGATCAGGATCTACAAAACCAGGTGGTTGTTTGACATAAACCTCTTCATCAATCACTCCATATAAGAAAGCACACTTTACATCAAGTTGGTAGACCTTGAAGTTCTTGGATGCAGCAAATGCCAGGAATATCCTAACAGCTTCTAGTCTTGCTACAGGAGCAAAGACATCAGTGTAGTCAATCCCTTTTCTTGTGTGTATCCTTGAACAACTAGTCTTGCCTTGTTCTTGATGATGATTCCTCTATCATCCTTCTTATTCCTAAAAACCCATTTGGTTCCAATGGTAGTCTTCCCATGAGGAAGAGGACAAAGGTTCCAAACTTTCTGCCTTTTGAATTGAAGCAGCTCTTGTTGCATAGCTTCAACCCAACTTCCATCCTTTAGAGCTTCATCAACTTTCTTTGGCTCTATCTGAGATAAGAAACAAGAGTGAAGACAAACATTTGCTTCATGGGTTTGTCCTCTTGTTCTTACCCCTGTGACAACATCTCCAATGATGTTTGTGGTGGGGTGAGACTTGTGGATCCTTAGCTGAGGGATCACAGCAAGTTGCTGAGAAAGATCCAAATTTGAGAAATTTAGATCTGGCCTGGAAGATTCACCCTCCACATTATCACACTTATCAAGATTAACTTGATCCAATGAGTGTGTGACATCATTGATGTTGTCATCTATGGTATGGTTATTAGCATCAAGAAATTCCTGATCACTATCACCATCACCATTGTTGTCTTCTACAATTGAGGTGTCTTTATCTGGTTGAGAAGCCTCTGAGCTGGAATTTGAAGGCATACCAGATGTATCAGCTGAATTTGTCATTGTTGTGCTGATAGAAACCTCATTTGCTGAAGTAGTTCCAACTGGAGCTGAAGATGTATGAGTTGAGGGTCTTCCTAGCTCAAATCTTGGATCAGGATCACCTGTATTTAAATTTTCTGCAGATCCTGAAACATGCTCACAAGATTTGTTAAAACAGTTGGTAACTAAATCAAGATCAAACAGCCAATCCGGACCAGAACCAGCCACACAAGGAGTGTGCTCATTGAAAGTCACATTGGCTGACTCCTCAACAATTCTAGTTCTGAGATTGTATACTCTATAAGCTTTAGCTTGGGAAGAGTATCCAATGAAATGTCCATCATCTGATTTCTCAGCAAACTTGGCAATTTGATCTTTGGTATTCAAGATGGTGCAGGGACATCCAAATGACCTGAGAAAACCAATGAAAGGTTTCCTCTTGTGCCAAAGTTCATAAGGAGTCTTACCATGTGTCTTAACTACTAAAACTCTGTTTTGCACATAGCAAGCAGTATTAACTGCCTCTGCCCAGAAGGTGATAGGCAGTTTAGAGTCAGACAACATAGTTCTTGCAGCTTCAATAAGTGTCCTGTTTCTCCTCTCAGCAACTCCGTTTTGCTGAGGAGTCCTGGGAGCACTATATTGTCTTGTAATACCTTTTTCATCACAAAATGTATCAAGGATTTGGTTCTTGAATTCAGTTCCTTGATCACATCTTATGGTTTTGACCTTGTGATCACATTGATTCTCAACTTTTAAGATGAAATTCTTCAGAATCTCAGGGGTTTCATCCTTAGTTCTAAGGAAGAAGACCCAAGTGAATCTTGTAAAATCATCTGTGATCACCAGACAGTAAGAGGTCCTTCCTAAACTCATTACACTGGTGGGGCCAAAGAGATCCATATGTAACAAGTGTAGGGGAGTAGTGATGGAGTTCTTTTCCTTAGGCTTGTGAGATACCTTGTGTTGCTTCCCTTTCAGGCATGCAACACAATGATCATCACTTGTAAACTCTTTCTTTGGCATTCCAGTTACCAGATCATGTTTAATTAATTTATTCATGTTCTTAAAGTTTACATGGCACATTCTTTTATGCCATAGGAAAGACTCATCACTATTTGCTTTAGATAGAAAGCATGAAACTTCTCCAGAGGGAGATGTTTCTTGCAAATCCATCTTGTACATGTTCCCTTTCCTGGGGGCTCTGAGCAGGATATGCTCATGAGGAATGACCACACCAGGCTTGAGAACAATGCACTCATGCTCAGTAAAGAGCATGTTATGACTCTGATCACAAAATTGGGATACACTCAGAAGATTGTACCCAAGCTCCTTAACAAAGTTTACCTTCTCAATGCTGAGCTTACCATTTGTGACCTTGCCCCTTCCAGAAATGTAACCACCTTCATCTCCTCCAAAAGCAACTGGTCCTCCATCAATTCTCTCAAAATTATGGAGTAGAGACCTATTGCCTGTCATGTGCCTGGAACAGCCACTGTCAATTATCCAGACATTCCTGTTTGTCTTGAGCTGTTCCTGCACAAAGAGAATGATTAGTTACATTTGGAAACCCAAGCCTTACTTGTCTTGGGCTCATTAAGTGTAATAGAAGGTAATGCAACAGTAATAGATCCTATGGTTGTACTATGGGGATCTTCAGCTGTTGTTGATGGAGAAACCTCAGTCATTTGGTCTTTCTTAGACTTCCACACCACCTTTGGAGTCTTGGACTTGACCTTCAAAACCTTAGAAGCTTTTGGAACTTCACAAGTTTTGATGACTGATCCTTCGGAAGAATCTACAGTCACTGCAGCAGACTTCAGTGCTTCGGAAGAACTCCTTTCTTCCGAGACCAACTTTGCTTCCGAAGGTAATTTTCCATTTACCTTCTTCTTTGATTTGGAGCTTCCGAAGGAAACAGACTTTCCTTCCGAAGCTTGAGACTTCTTGAGACTCTTTGAAGTCTTTGTTTTGGTCATGTGGACAGTACTTTTAGGATTGTATGGGCAATCCTTGGCAATGTGAGAAGTACTTTCACACATAACACACAACATTTTCTTCTTCAAAGAAGTCTCCTTTTGAGAGCAAGACTGGCTTTGGTCACATCCCTTCTCCACCTTCATCTTGGTAGATGCTGAGACAGTTCCTTTGGGCTGTGAACTGTTCTTGGAGTTTGATGGTCCAGGCTGTGCAGCAGTGGTACACAGCAGCTCAGTCTTCTTCTTTGTACTGAGATGATTTGAACAAGAACCATGACTCTTAGCTGAGGAGTCTTGGTTGATGTCTTCAGTCCTTACTACTTTGAAACCTGCAGAGATAAAACTTGTTTCTGCTTAGCATCAAAAGTAGCCTTGATTTCTTGAGCCTTCTTTGCTTTCCTTTTGCTCTTCCTGATCAAGTTCTTTCTCTTGGACTTGGTCATCACAGTTGATTTCTTCTCCTCAGAAGGATAGTGGCCCTTGGAAGAATCCTCTTCTTCACTCTTCTCAGAGGAATTCTTCACTATCACTTCTTCATCATCCTCACTTACAGGATCTATGAGAGGAAGCTCATCTTCACAAGTTCCACACCTAGGAGATCTTACAGACAAGATTGTGTGTGGAGGAGCTATCTCATTTGATCCCAGTCCCTGTCTATTTTGATAACAAACCTTGTTGTGCAGGGATGAGGATATCATGTTCTTGAAGGTCTCTTCTTCAAGAACACTCTTCTCTGCCTTGGCTTTGCTGATCACAAGCTCAGCCTGGCACTCAGTTAACTTAGTGATGAGATCTTGGATCTGAGTTCTAAAATCTGTATGTTCATGTTTTAGTACTGAAATGGTTTTCTCCAAGTCCTCTATCTTTAACTTGTAATCATTTTCAGACTTTCTAAAATCAGATTTTAATATGTTTAATGACTCAAGATCAGATCTCATCTCTAGGTTGTAGGACCTGTATCTATTTACTTTAGCAATGCATTCAGGGGAGCAAAGATGTTCCAATACCTTGGCTTCATCATGGTCAGCCATCAGTGCTTGGTTTGGAGAAGCATCCTCCACCTGAAAACTCCAGTCAAAGCCTCCCTCTTCAACAGCAACAGCAGCATGTTGCTTTGTCTTCTCAGCCTGAGGGGCTTTGTCAGTGTAGTTTGGTCTGGGTTGTGTTTGGCCCCCATTTGCTTTAGGTGCCTTACACTCCCTAGCAAAGTGACCCATAAGGTTACATTGTAACACTTAACTTTGCTTTTATCCAGCCCAAACTTTCCACTGGTAGCATTGCTTGGAAATCTTCTTCCTGTCCTCTTGTAGAACTTTTGGCTCTGTGAGTGAGGAGAGCCATCTGCTGAACTATCTCCATGTATTCCAGGTCATCTGGATGGATACAGTCCAGGTCTTCAAGAGTGAAAAGATAATTCCCACAGCTTTCATCTGCAGACACAAAGGCTTGAGAAGAACTTGTCTCTTGGAATGGGCTTCCTTGAGTAAAGTTCTCCCTTGGTGTCTCCGGGAAGGTGATGAAAGGACCCTTTTGTGAGTTGTCAGGGTAGCATATGAGATGATGTTGGGGTTCTATGTTGTCCCTTTCAACCACATGAAGGGCTGAACCCATTTGATTGTTGGAGTTGCCAGATGAACCTTGCATGTTCATCTCCATCTGGTATCCACTGAGAATCCCATACAACTCTGTAAGAGTAAGAGTCTTAAGGTTCTCAGTCCTCTTGATCACCACACAATAGTGTGTCCATTGCCTAGGAAGTGAGGACATGAACTTCCTTACAATGTCCCTGTTCTCAAGAGGAACTCCTCCATCCACTAGGGTATCCACAATCTCAACATACCTGAAGTATTGTTGAGTCATGGTTTCACCTGCTTTGAAGGTGAAATTCTCAAACTGCTGCTTCAGAAGATCTTTCTTGTTCTCCTTGGCTTCAGAGGAGCCTTCATACATCAGCTTCAGTGCATCCCACAGCTGTTTGGCTGTCTTGCACTTCTTAAAACCTCTGTATACAGAGTTTGGGAGAGCAGTCTGAAGAGCAGTCATGGCCTTCCTGTCAATCTCTACTCTTTTTCTATCTTCATCTGAGTAGTTGGCCACATCTTTAGGAATCATACCAGCACCAGTAGCAGAGGGGGTGTTGGGTATGAAAGGTCCATTCTCAACAGATTCCCACATTCTTGAATCAAGAGACCTGATGAAGCCTTCCATCCTCATGCACCAGGTGTCAAAATCATCAAGAGTGATCAGTGGGGATTTGTTCATGGTTCCAGTCTCCATATCAGTCTTTGAGATGGAAGCCATTTGAAGAGTTTAGTTTTTGTGTGTGTGAGGGATCTTAAGATGGTTAGATCTTATATCAAGAGCCTGGAATGCTCTGATACCAATTGCAGGACCGTTTAAGGGCTTTAACACAATTACAACACAACAACACAATGAGGAGATTAACTAAACTTTAATCAAACAGTGAACTGGGTAACCAAAGGTGATACAAAGAACACAAGTAAAGCAAGAGACAGAACAAGAGAGTATGGGTTTCAAGGAGGCAGTATATTGCTTTCTCAAGTTTTTTTACAAGTGTTACAAAGCATAAAGAAAGATACAAGAACTTGAAATACTTATACTACAACCTACAGCCGGCTATACTTTGAAAGCCAGCTGGATACAATTGACTAGACACTAACAAAATCAATTGTAGGATCAAAAGGCATATCTGCCTTTTGACCTTGTGACTATGACATGCCATAGCTCACATCCTTATACATTACAAAAAGGATAAAGTACATGAAATGGAAAGTTACAGACTCAAGACCTCAATGTACAGTTACCAAAAGCAAGGCCCTTTTCACCAACTCATGTAAGTTGGTGACTTTACAGAGATGCAGCGGAAAAGGTGCTTTATGGAACAGTACATCAGATAAAGCATGTGTACTAAAAGTCTTCGGAAGAAATCTGTCTTCATAGGTTGAAGCTTCGGAAGACTTTGTCTCTGAAGCTTCGGAAGACTTCATGTTTGGCTTCAGAAGATATTGGTCTTGGCTTCGGAAGATTTTACACTTAGAGTATTTTCTAATGCTTTGTGTAAAACTTCCGAAGCATTCTTCACTTCAGTACTTAGTGCATGTTGCTGAGACACTTAGGCTGTTTTGGGTTGCATCAGACTTCAGGAATCCTTACAGCTATTTTTTCCGAGGCTTGAGTTATTCTTCAAACTTCATGCTTCGGAAGTCATTGTCTTGAATTCTTCTAAGTGTTGAACTTCGAAAGAATGAAGACTTTGTCTTTGGAAGTTAGAGTTCCTCTTTGGAAGCTCTTTCAGACTTGACCTTCAGAAGCTCAGCATTTGCCTTCGGAAGTTCTGCTTTTTCCTTTAGAAGTTCTTCATCAGTTGCACCAAAATTTGTCTAAGTGTTTGTTTTGGTTGCACCAGCCTTACTTGATCCAACAAACTCCCCCTAGGCTGATGCTACCAAAACTTTACTTGTTTCTACTTCTTAAAACTTTCAGCACCAGGAAGAGAAAATACTTATCTGTTTTCTTGTTCTTTCCAGATGTGGTGCTGAGAAGTTTATACAAATCATTCGTAGACAGGAAATCCAGTCTGTCACTTTGAATGATATGTACCCTTTGTTGTGGCACTCTGAAGAGAGTTAGTTGACGGGAGTTGTAGTCATACTCCCATCTAACTATGGATTCTAGTTCAGGGCCTTCAACCAATTGTAAGAAGGCTTTGCCTTTGGTTGTTGACCATTTTCCTTCTTCCTTATCTCTCATCTTCAACCCTTTTCCAATCATAACTCTTGCATTCAGCTCAGCCAGATTAAGGCTGCTCAGATGATTCCTGATGTGAGCAGTTACCTTAGAGTTGGAAGGATTGGAGAATGGTTTCTCTGCTAACTCAGCAATGTCAAATCTGCTTAAGTGTAACAGGGAAGAGGCATTTAGCCTGTTGATTTCACCATTCTCTCTTTCTACAACAAAGTTATGAGAAGAGTCTTCGAACCTCCACTGGACTATTTTCTTTCTAGGAATGAGAGGTTGAGATGGTAGCTTGTCTCCCTTCCTAGGGTCCAGTAAAGTCACCAGCTTTCTTCTCAGCAACTTCTCTTCTTCTCCAAGATTGTCAGAGTTGGTTGCCAAGAGTTTAAGAGCTTGGTCCAGTGTTCCTCTAGGCAGATCAAGGAATTGTTCTCTTATGAGGGAACATGAGAAGCCATCAATGAAGGTCAGTTTGATGGACCCCTCCTCATAAGAGATATCGCTCAGGGTAGTGCAGTTGATGAGCTTCCTCTTGATCTCCTTAAACTCTTCTAAGGAAAGAGGTTTGGATGGTTAAGAGGATGACTTAGGTGGCTATTGGGTAGATGATTTTTGGGTTCTAAGGAGTGTTTTGGGTTTGAGGATGGGTAGGTGTGGTGGTTGTTGTGATTGAGTGGGTGAGAAAGAGGGTATGGTTGATGGTGTGGGTTCAGGGGTGTATGGCTCAGTGGTTGGCTCGGTTCTGATAGGGAAAGGGAAAGGGATTTGTTCAGGTTGAGGTTGTGGTTATGGTGTTGGCCTAGAAGTCATCCCATGTACTCTTCTATACATCTCTTTCCTTCTTCCAGAGCGAATATCAGCTTTGATATTACTGACATGTCGCTGCAGAGTCTTCTTAGACATGGGACTAACTTTCCTGCCAGAGAAGCCATGGGCCCTGAGATAATCTTTCATCCAGGTTTCATCACTCATCTTCTTGAGAGCCGCAAGCTTAGCTTCTTCTTCCTTCTTCTTTTCCTTTAGCTTTTCCTTAGAACCTCTCTTTCTCTCTTTCTCCATTTGATCTTGTTCTTTCTTGACAAGCCATAAAGATCGTGTCATTGTTGTGAGGAGTTAATTCCTCAAGAGAAAATCTCCTAGAGCTTAAAAAAGCTATCCTTTCACTCCTAAGCTGTTGTCTGCTTCTTCTTTCTTCCTCTAATGTAACACCTAATGGCAACCTCCCACATATTCGTTGGGGCAAAACCTCATCGAGTGCGATGAGTCCCTTATGGGGGGTGATTGCAACACCTAGAGGCGTACCTCCCACATTGTCCGTGGACAGGAGAGATTCCTGGCTCATAAGTAATGACCTGCCTCTTAAATCACCGACGCGTTTTGGGCTTAGTTGGCTGTGGAGCCTAAAAAACTCCACAGTTAAGCGTGCTCAGGTGGGAGTAGTACCAGGATGGGTGACCCCCTGGGAAGTTTTCACCTGGGTAACCAAAAACAAATCCGTGAGCTCTTAGTGAGCAAAGCGGACAATATTGGTGATTACGAGGGGCCGGGGTGTTACAGATTGGTATCAGAGCCCATAACTATAGGGATTTAAGTTATTAGAAATGGTGACCTAGACTATAGTTGCATGAACCTCATAGAAAGATCCTTATACCTTTGTGCTTACATGTTGTTTGCATGCTACATAATGCTATGCCTTTTGTGCAACTTGATGCCTTAGCATAGGATTGCCTTATGTATGCTTCAACTTAGTTACTTGTCTCCCTAAACTTAACTTTGACTCTTTGACCCTCCCCGACAAATGAACTTCCTAAACTTATTCTCAACGACATGTGGAATCTACACTTATCGTCGTGGGTTCAATTCCTTAGACTCTATGTCTAATCTATGAAAATCTCATCAAGGTTTTGATTTCATAAACCAAAGAAATTTGTGTGACATATAGACACCTGTATTCTGGATTTCCTGGCAAAAGGCCTTCGGGCTAAGGCAAGCATATCGTATAAATCTCATTGCGAGACCAGTTATGCTTACCTGGGGATTTCTGGGATGAGTGATAAACTATGGTCAACATACACAAGTCTTTAAGGCAAATGGGTCAATTTACCTTGACGTGTCAACGATTCCAAATAGTAATGCGTTACCAAATGGAACCATCCTCTTTGTATCTAAAAAAATCCTTGATTTTCTTAAACTGGTTTATCACCAAAGTTTTAATATCTCCTCATTTTAACATATATAATGTTCCTGTTAATATTGAACCCATTCTACATTTCAACTCCTACATTTAAACATCGCTACACGTTGGGCGTTTCATGTATCTATTTCTATACCTTGACCAACGTGTGCATGACTCTTAATATATCCAAAGATATTGGGAATCTAAACCGAATGGCCTTCAAAAATTTAAACCGTTACTTATGGTTCTCAAGTCTTCTTAAGGATTTGTCCCATAACTAAGAACATGAAATCATGTAGGTGGAATTTCTACATCTCGGGATACTTTGTCTAGGCAAATTGTAAATGGTGATTTGACTCGATCATTGAATCCATTTACTTGACTCGAAACCCTTGAGATGAGTGATCTCTTATAAGTACGCATGTCTTTAATAAGGTTATGGCTGATCTCATATCTTGAGAAGTCCATGTATTCCCTTCGATTGTGAATCGAATGTTCACATCTCATTATGATGTCGAATCATTCTTGTCCTTGATTTTGCCTTCCTGATTTAAATTATTCAAGATTTGAACACCATCATAACAAATTCTGCTATCTCGAACTTTGATCTTAAGCTTGTAAGCATGATTTTTCCTTTTGTTACATTGATGTAACTTGAAATTTTCCGAATTTCTAATTGATATTATTTTCTTTTCGCTGTTATGTCAAACTTCATACCGTTTGCACCATGGGAGATGCAAGAGTTTGTAAGTCAACCTATAACTAAGAACATTCGTATCTCCTAAATGATTCTAACTCATCAAAACAGGGGTGATTCCCTTACTTTGATGATTTTCTATTCGTTTCGATAAATGGTTTCCAATTGTGATTTATAAAATTTCATCCTCTGGATCGGGATGATTTCCTTATCCCGAGGATTGACTTCAATTATTTTCTTTGGAATGGCATTTCACAAATGACATGATCTCACCAAAATAGGATTGAAACCCGTACTTGGTGACAAATGTCAATCTTCGATTGTTTTCTTGCTATTATGAAATTCAGTCATCAAGATAGGCGTGAATTCCATACCTTGATGATAATATCATCTTAATGAATTGTATTTGTTCAAATGAGACGACTTCATCAAAGTAGGAGTGAGTTCTGGATTTTGATGAAGAAGTTCATCTTGTTATATGGATCCTCAAGATAGGAGTGATTTCCCTTACCTTAATGGTGAGTTACCTTGTCTTATTTCTATGGATCCTCAACAAGGAGTTGGGATCGAACTTTTTGATTGGTAAGTTAGTGGTCATACCTTGGGAATACACCATTAAGTTAGGAGTGAAAACCACACCTTGATGACTATTCCCATTCTTTGATCTCAAACTTACCAAGGTTTTAAGACTTCAATTGACAAGAAACATGTAATAACTTGAAGGGTGAACACGTTATCTGATTTACCGACGATAGTGTTCCAGCCAGTCAAGCTAAAGCATGAATCTTGAACTCAAAAGGGGTCGTTGTTACTTTGGGGTAACTCTAGTTCCAAGCCTGGAACAGTTAAATTTTAAATCGATTTCTTCTCTCACGCTTTTATATTTCAATTTGACATTTGATCTAGTTTATGGAACCTTTTTATCGATCTTCATTCTGAGTTATCATCAAAACCTAATTGCATGATGATAACACTCCTAAAACAATCTTTCGTACCAGATAAAATTTATTATAAATTTATGCCATATTTTTCTGGTTATAGCAATGCACGGTTGTGTTCATGAGTTTGATAAACCGCGTGTGCAAGCTGTACTTGGAAAGCTATTTGTGATTGTCTTCATCATCGATATTCTGAATTATTTAAATTCCAATCCGATCATGAACGATGTCTTTGTTTAACTCTTTATACCATTTCACTTAATGACCATTGAAAATTTTTCTAAACATCTTTCCCTAAAAACTACACTTGTCCCAAAAGCCTATTACAATGATGCTTTCATTCTATATTGAATCCTTAGTCATAACGAACACGATTCTCGTATCAACGTTAAACTAATGAAACTTTGAAAACCTCAACGATATAGTAAACAAGAATCGATCATCTAAGAACCTTGTTAACGTTAGTTGTTGAAAGGCTCTTATGAATTTCGTATTCCATCCAAAAGCATCATGAACTTATCTCCGAGTCTCGTGTCACCCTAATACTTAGTGCTTCACTCATGGCAAAACCTTCCTAACCGTCTTGAACCGTTTAATATACAAACGTTTATCAATTAAAAATTCTAGATTAGTAATCTTGTACCCTTTGCCAAGAAACACATGAAATCATGAATTATGAAACTTGACAAACTTAAGCATAACAAAACATTATAATTAAAACTTGTTGAATTTAAACGCCTCCAAGAGTTCACCTGCGAACGTGAAATGAAATCCAAGTCTTCTCATCTTCTTGAAACTTGTCTTCTCGTGATTAAATTTCGGGACGAAATTTCTTAAAGTAGGGGAGACTGTAACATTCGCCATTTTTCCAAGTTAAAACCTAAACCCGAACTCATTTTGAGCTTCCATTATTAATTTACTTAATAAATGGATCAAATACATTAAATATGTAATCAACTTATTGATTGATAAATAATTATTTTTCATAAAATTATAAAGTTTATTAATCATGTTACAAAAAATAACTAAATGGAAAAGACTTATTAAAACTTATAAAGTTATAAAATGAATTTTAATAAACTTATATAAAGTTTTATTAGTAATTATGAATTTTAAATACTGAAAATAAATAATCAAATTATAAAGTTTATAAGTTTTGTAAAAGTTATAAAGATTAACAAATAAATAATTTGATTGATTATTCAAATTGGTTTTATAAAGTCTATAAATATTTTATAAAAAAAAGTTGTTAAAATTAGAGTCTTCAAGAATTTAAATGTTAAATTATAATTATTCTTTTATTTATTTAAATTATTTAACTTTATATTTATTTCAAATTCCAATCATAACCCCCTTTTAAAAGACTTATAAACCACCATTAACACCATTCATAACCTCCTCCTAACCTCAAGTATAAAAGCAAGGCTTAGGCCTCACTTTTCATTTGCTCATTCTCTAAAAATCTCACTCTCATATCCTTCTTTCATCTATTGTTTATGAACAATTTGAAGAATTTTATTTTACAAGAGATTTCAAGAACTCTTAATACTAAGGTAATCTTTTATTGCTTTTATATTATACATTTTAATCATCCTACCATCCAATTATTTTCATGACTTTATGTTCTTACTATTATTCTTTCTTCTTCTAAATCTCTATTTATTTTAATCATTAACATTTTAATAATCACTAACCTTATAACGATCACTAACATCCCTAAATTAAGCTAACAACATACTAACATAAACAAAGAATCCCGTTTGCATATGGACGGCTATGCCGCCGCATTCGGTTATTCAACAAGATTATTGTTCTAAATGATTGCTAAGCCAAAGTTAGAACATTTTTATAACTCAAATAAAGACTAATATACCATATATTGACATAATAAAATGTCTAACCCGTTTCATGCTTTAACGATTTTAAAAGTGCACATAAGTGCCTTACTACAATTCTGGCAGAATATAATGTTACTTCAACCGACCATAACTTGATCATAACAAACAAAATTTGAGTAAAATCAGACTCCAATATTAAGTTCATTGAATTAACTTTTCAACGACAGTTTATACGTCTTCAAACTCAATCGGACGACTCAACAATAGCCTTTACAAGATAAGTGCGCATTTCAGCACCTTCTGTCTTGTACTGCTTGTTTGACCTATTTAAAGATCTTTTCATAAAATTGTTTCTGAATGAAAGTTGTCCGGGATACTTTGAACTAGTCAAGTATAAATTTTTATAATTTTATGAAACCGTTTGCTATTTTAAAAACCTGTTCAAACACGTATCAAACATTCTGTCCAGAATCTAAAATTGGTACAATAATCGTTTATCAATCTACCTTTTGCTTATTGGTATTCCTAAGCGTCCTAACTTCTCGTAATGAATCCCAAACTCAAGTTATTGTTTCTTTTTATCATTTAGGACATCACCTTTTACTCTTAAACATCCAAGCTTTCTTATGTACTCTACATCCATCACTATTATTGTGAGTTTTCCATGTGAGTATTTCCATACCCCTTTTTTGCTTATTTTCACACTTTGGGGTGAAACATGTTAACTTATACTATTGCACTTGTAAACTTATTTGAGACTTGTAAACTTATGGCAATTCATCTTGTAAAGTTGTGGTTAGTTGAACTTTTGTGGTTACCATGTTATGGCGTTATATGTACAATCATTAACTATTGCTAGCCCAGCGAAGTCATAGATCTATGGGTAAGACAAGCCTTCTTGGTTGATCCAAGTACACTTAGCTGATCGTATATACTTTTAACGTTTGAGACTTGTAAAACTTTGTCGAGGTTTGATTGTTGCATTGTTCATAACATCCCTAATCACTTTATTCACTAACTTATGACTTGAATTGCCATCTTTTATATACTTATGTATTGAAAACTATGGAATGCTCACCAACATTTTTATGTTGACCTTTTATTTTTAACATGTTTCAGGAATACCTCAAGTATGTGATCTACTCTTTGAAGCTTGCACATCTAGGAATGGACCTAGATAAATGAATGAAATAAGAATGATTTGTTACATTCTATGTTATGCTTTTATTTTCTTTGAGACTTATGTTTGTAATGTGACAATTGAAGCTTATGTTTAAATTATATTTGGATTATTAATAGCGTTATGTGGCTGTGAACGATCTTAACTCTCACTCCTCGACGTTTCCGCCGTCAAGGTTGGGGTGTGACAGATTGGTATCAGAGCCACTCCTGTGCCATCCGGGATGTGGGGCAGAAACTCATCGAGGACGATGAGTCCCTAAGGGGGGGTGATTGTAACACCTAATGGCAACCTCCCACATATTCGTTGGGGCAAAACCTCATCGAGTGCGATGAGTCCCTTATGGGGGGTGATTGCAACACCTAGAGGCGTACCTCCCACATTGTCCGTGGACAGGAGAGATTCCTGGCTCATAAGTAATGACCTGCCTCTTAAATCACCGACACGTTTTGGGCTTAGTTGGCTGTGGAGCCTAAAAAACTCCACAGTTAAGCGTGCTCAGGTGGGAGTAGTACCAGGATGGGTGACCCCCTGGGAAGTTTTCACCTGGGTAACCAAAAACAAATCCGTGAGCTCTTAGTGAGCAAAGCGGACAATATTGGTGATTACGAGGGGCCGGGGTGTTACATCTAAGGCCAACCTTGCTGCTTCTTCTTGTTCTATCCGCAGCAGGGTTGCCTTTTCTAACTCAACCAGCTCCTCAAGTGGTAGCAGGAGCACATCTTTACTAGCAGCTCCCAGATTGATAAGTCTATCAATGATCTCTACCCTTCTATTATTGTTGATAGCCTTCTGGTTGGCTACAACTGCTTTGCTACTTGCAGCTAGTAGCTTCCCAGTGGGGAGTCTACCTTTCCGTTTTAGCTTTTCCAATCTTTTTTCCTCTAGAAGCTCTTCCGCAGTCAAATTCCTCTTCCCTTTAATGTCTTTGAAAGTTTTAAACTTGGGAGGTTCTTGTGTAGAGGTTTCAGGTTGGGGGTGGTGATTGGAGCAAGAGGTAATGATGGTGTTTGAGTGATAGAGTAATTAAGAAAGTCTTCACTATTTACCTCAGGTGCTAGTTCAAGGATTGAATCTGTGATAATTAGATCCTCAGACAAAGAAATTAACCCTTTCGCAGCTTGTATCTCAGCTTCGGAAGTTTGAAGTGATTCTTCTAAAGCTTTGACTTCTTTGGAAGTCTGTGGGATTACACTATTTGTCCCAACTGTTTCAGTTGCTAGGCCATCAGCTCATTTCTCTTTCAAATTCAATCCTAGGTTCAATATGGACCTTAGGTTGGCCAACTTCTTTGATAATGGTAGAAGGTACATTCAACCTTTAAAGCTCTTTAGCTCCAAAGTATGCCACAACAACATCCGGACTTAACTGTTCAATAGAAAATCCCATCAGGAACTTGGGAAAGAACCTGTTTAGATCTTTGAGCATCCTTGGATCCACTTGAAGAATGATTGGAGGAGGCTCAGGGAAAACAGTTGATTGTTGAACAGGATATCTAGAAGTCAGTACTGAAAGAGCTAAGCTTTATGGTTCCTCATGTGCTTGTCTTTGAATATTCTCCCCCTTTTTGGTAGCATCATCTTGAGAGCTTGATGATCTAGAGGAAGATGTCAAAGAGACTTGAATTGGTACATGCCTAACAAATCTCTCAGTCTGTTTCTCAACTAGTTTGGCCTTGAGATTTTCAATCTGCTGAGCGGCAGACCTATCCTCTAAAGTCTTAACCCTGTATTCAAGGTTTGAGACTTTAGAAAGTAGGTCTCTGATAATGAGTTGCATACTTCCCTCATCTTCTTTAGAAGAATCATGGGGAGATAAGGTACATACCTAGTATGTTCATCCTCACCATCAGTTGTGGTTTCTTGGCACCCTGGTTCCCTTGCCTAATGATGTCTCTTTCAGAGTCATCAAAGGACACGGTTGCCGTAGATTCAGTCTCAGAGATGTTACCACTATCCTGATGGTCCAATGAGGCACCTTCAGTAGTGGCAGCTGAATCTACATGAGTCCCCTCCACACCAGTAGGACTCACCTCAGTTGGGGTTTGCTGATGGAGGCTAGAAATCAAAGATCTCTTTAGGCTTAGTTGATCCTTAGGTTGGTGTTGTGGATCAACCTCATGGCATTGAATAGACATGATCTCCTCATCAGTTCCTATTAACAGGTCAGTAAAGGATATGGAAGTTATACCTAATGACCCGGGACCTTGATCAATGTCTAATGGCATTGAGTCTATGATGGGGTTGTTCTTTTTTGGCTGCTCAGGAGAGTATAGAGACTCATCCTGAGGGTTTTCAGCTTGGGTTTTGGGCTCATAGGATTGAGACTAAGGAGACTCGATACCCTTATTAAGGTCTATTGTGAAGGAAGGTGGGACCTCAGACTGAGTGGAAGCCCATGTTTCCACTCTAGCCTTTTTGGATTGAACAGGGGGACTTGTTCAATCAGAGGAGATTGAACAAGGGTTCGTTTGGAACGTCTCTGATAAGTAATTTTGATGGGATGGGAAGGTAGATTTGGCATTGTGGGGGTTATTGCTGGTGTGGGTTCATCACCTGTGGGGTTAACAGGGATGTCACTAGGAGCCATTGGCTCAATCATACCTGGAAGAAGCTCAGTGTGTCTTCCAGCAAAGTTGGTGGACACCCTCTTCAGCACCTTGAAGATGGCTGGCCTCATGTGAGGGACAAGCAGAGTAGCTGCATAGACAAGCTTACTCTGGTCCAGCTCATAGTTGATTATGTGCTGAATGAACCGGGGATACATATAAAATGTTTCCCTTTGAAGGTTTCCCATGAGATTGGTCAGCACAAACCTTGAGTAGTTGAATCTGAGGCCTTTTACCAACCCGTGAACTAGGCATCCTAGTTCATAGGGAATTTGATCCCATCCCCCAGACTTATTTGATAAGCAGTGAAGGACTATGTGAAGTAGGAACTTCTAGTTGTAAGAAAAATTGAATTTGTACACAGTTGACCTGCTCACATCACCACCATATCCCATCTGGATATAAGTTTCATCTAGGTCTGATTTGGGGAATTCAGTAGGTGCGCCCTCATCATGAAGCTCTATATGCTCCCTGCTGATTTGTTCAGAAATGATCAGCTCTTGACCACAAATTCTCGACCTAATAACCCTAACTCCTTTCAGGGTTTCAATCTGACCGTTTCCCCGAAATTCTGCCATATGATTCGAGTAAACAATGGGGTTGATAGTTAGGGTCGTGTAGTAGGTGGATTGGGTAAGGAAGAAGATGATTTTAGAGAATTCAGCATTCTTGGAAGAGTCAAGGAGTGCGACTTGGTTATGCTGAGGGTTTAGTGCCATTGTTCAAGAAAGTTACAGAGGAAAAGTTTGATTTTGGGTAAATTAAAGACGAAGGAAACTTAGGGCAGTGAA
Source organism: Flaveria ramosissima (assembly GCA_025215565.1). NCBI lineage: Eukaryota > Viridiplantae > Streptophyta > Magnoliopsida > Asterales > Asteraceae > Flaveria > Flaveria ramosissima. The sequence continues at coordinate 104,490 of CM046038.1, forward strand.
ATTGGTAAAAGGATTAAGGAAATGAGTAGGAAGTATTTAAATGGGTTAAAGTGACGGATGGATAAGGTGAAGTGATTGTTTGGGGTATGATGTGACAAGGGCGGTAAGGTTAAATCTATTTAATATATTCCAACATCATTAATAAAATCTTTACCTTTTTACAGAGTGGGGCCCAAAAGATTTCCGTTACACGGTAAAGCTTTCTTGTGAAAGTAAAGGTTCTTCGGAAGCTACTCTTCTTGCGAAGCCAATCTTACTTCCGAAGGTAAATTTATCCAAGGAGAAATTTACTTCTGAGAGTAAGGAGGTCTTCAGAGTGAAAGAGGTTTTCAAGCTTCGGAAATAGACTTGATATAACATCAAATTTTCTTTCGAGACTAAAAACCCTTTGGAAGAGAAAACTAACTTGGAGAAATTTTCCTTCGGAAGATAAATAACATATTATCCGAGGGTTAATTTCTCTTCGGAAGAACATACACCTAACAAATTTTGAAGAAATACTTTTTGTAAAAGGGTCTAGATTATATTGACAAAGACAATACATATTTTGAAAAGGTTTTTCAAATGAGATAAACTAATCAATGTTTATCATCCCAATAGCCTCTAGCTTTCAACTTCTCCTCTACTGCCATGGCCTCTAGCTCTTCCGATGGCTCCATCCCCCTAAACACCATCATTCACATGCTAACTATCAAGCTATCAACTACTAATTATCTATTATGGAGGAATCAAATGCTTCCTATTTTATCATACCAAAACCTACTCTCGCATGTCGACGGCTCGGCTATTGCCTGACTCCGACCATTTTTGTCAGTGTATCGGATCAGAAAACTATCATTATTCCTCATGCCTCTCTTTCTGAAGAAGTGGTTACCATGATCGTTGGCCTCCCTACCGCTCGACAAATTTGGCTTGCCTTGGAACCCACCTATGTAAATGCTTCCATTGAACGTGTGCATACCTTGTGTGATCAACTCAGGCTCACCCTCAAAGGAACGAAATCAGTTGTCAAGTATGGTCGTGTGTTCAAAGGCTTGTGTGATCAGTTAGCTGCCATTGATCACCCTGTCGATGAAGACGATAAACTCCATTGGTTTTTATGTGACCTTGGTCCCGTGTTTGAGACATTCTCTATGGCTGTGAGATCGCCTCGATCTGCCCCGTCTTTTCCTGATTTGTTAAGCAGGGCCGAGAGCCATGAGCTCTTCATGCGGTCCCTTCATGGTTCTGCCACCTCTACGGTTGCCTTCACCGTTCAGTCACAGCCTCATTCATTAGGATTTCAGAGAAGTGGTGGTCGCTCTTTTCGTCCTCCGAGCTCTTCTAATGGACATGGACGTGGTCGCCGTTTCCCGCACTGTCAGTTGTGTCGCACCAAGGGACACTATGCAAACTTATGCCCTAAACTTTGCTCGTTTGCATCTCAAGCACCCGCGTCTGATGGCAAAAGCTTTTCTCTCGCTGTGCCATGTGACCACGTCTGGACATGATTGGTATGTAGATTCGGGTGCCACCGATCACATGTCTACTTCATCTGGCTCTGTGTCAAATTCCACTATGCATTCAGGTAACAACTTTGTCATTTTTAGGAATGGTCACTCTCTTCCTATCTCACATAAAGGAACTTCTATCATTGGTGCTAATGGTTCTAATCTTACATTAAAGGATGTTTTGGTTGTCCCACATCTCACAGAAAACTTGTTATCCATAAGTAAATTAACTCGGGATAACCATGTAAATGTTTTATTATCTTATCCTGAGTTTCGTATACAGGATCGCCTGACAAGTCAAGTTCTTGCCCGAGGGAGATGTGATAATGGACTTTATGTCTTACATCAAGATCAAGTGGCTCTTGTTACTTCCAATAAAAGTCCCACGGCTTCTTTTGAAATTTGGCACTCCCGATTGGGACATGTTTCTCATGATGTTATTAAAACTTTGAACACTTTGGGACATTCATCTATTACTTCTTTATTACCTAAACCAGGAACATGTTCATCATGTTGGTTAGCTAAAAGCCAACGGTTACCATTTGACAAGAACTCAAAACGGGCTTCCCACCCATTAGATATTATCCATTGTGACGTTTGGGGGTCTTCACCTATTATGTCAAATGAAAATTACCAGTATTATATCGTCTTCATTGATGATTTCTTGAGGTTCAGTTGGCTCTACCCTTTAAAATTAAATTCTGAGGTATTTAATGTCTTGACGAGTTTCATGAAATTTGTACAAACACAATTTTCTAGAAAAATTAAAGTGTTTCAAAATGACGGGGGAACTGAATTTGTTAACTCTGAAGTTCGGGAATTATTTGACGATAATGGAACTTTCCATCATCTATCATGCACGTACACACCGGAACAAAATGGAAGGGTTGAACGAAAGCACCGACACATTGTCGAGACGGGTTTGGCTATGCTATTCATTTCTCGTCTCCCACCCTCATTTTGGGTTGATGATTTATCATTGGTAGTTTATATAATTAATCGGCTACCTACACCTTTGTTGGGAGGAAAAGACCCATTTAAGCTTTTATTTGCTCAACCAACTACTTACCATAATTTTCGGATATTTGGTTGTCGGGTTTACCCCTATCTACGTGATTATTTTGAGCACAAGCTTGCACCACGTAGCTTACCGTGTATTTTTCTTGGTTACAGTCCAAAATTTAAAGGCTAAAGGTGCCTTGATCCTCTCACGTCCCGTGTCTACATATCACGACATGCTTATTTTGATGAAGCCACTTTTCCATTTCATAATACTTGCAACGAGCAACGAGTAATATACTTCATCTACTACTACCTCCACTAAACCACACACCTCCCATCCTCACCTTGTCAACTTTGCATGAGTGACCCACCGTTGACCCATATCCCATACCCACCTACTAACCCATTACCCTTTCCTATCCATGATGAACCTCTCCTTAACCCCACATCTCCTAATCCCCCCTCCTCGACAGATAATGCCTCCCCCATCTCACTATTAATCGATCCTCCTGACACCCCCGTCCATACATTACCAACCCCTGATCCCCATCACCCTTGCTCACCGACCACAACCACTCTGCCACCACTACCATCACCTCCGCCTATTTCAACACACCATATGGTCACTCGATCAAAAGTGGGTACATTTAAACCACGCCACATTGTTGACCTTTCCTTTGCAAGCACTCATGCACTTCATGCTGCTCTTCTAGCCACCTCCGACCTTAAATCTATAAAAATGGCCCTAAAGGATTCTAAATGGGTTGATGTTATGCATCAAGAGCTTAGTGCCTTAACAAAAGATAATACTTGGACGTTGGTTCCTCGGCCAACAAATCGCACAATTGTGGGTTCTAAGTGGTTGTATCGCACTAAGTATCATTCGGATGGCACCATTGAGCGACACAAAGGTTGGCTCGTTGCTCAGGGATTCAGCCAAACACCAGGTTTGGACTACTCATATACATTTAGTCCTGTGGTCAAAGCTTCTACTTTTCGTGTTATTCTTTCATTGGATGTCATTAATAATTGGAAGTTACATCAACTAGATGTTAACAATGCATTTCTTCATGGGAATCTTCACGATTGCATATATATGGAACAACCACCTGGCTTTCGTAGCCCTCATTTCCCTAATTATGTTTGTAAGTTAAATAAAGCTCTATATGGGCCCAAACAGGCACCTCGTGCATAGTTTCATTGATTAAGCACGTTTTTACTCAATAATGGCTTCGTTGGTAGTCGAGCTGACACATCGCTTTTCATCTATCGAAAAGACTCTTTCATCATGTACGTATTGGTCTACGTTGATGATTTGATTCTAGTTGGCAACCATGAGCAATGTGTCACATCGTTCATTACTCGATTACATAAATAATTTGCCATTAAGGACCTGGGGGAGCTCAACTACTTTCTTGGGCTAGAGGTTACTTATACCACCGATAGGCTTTTTCTAAATCAATCCAAATATGCTCGAGAAATTCTTGAACACTCCAAAATGCTAAACGCTAAGCTCGCACACACTCCGCTACTGGCTCATGTTTCTTTAACTACTGAAAGTGATTTGTATACTGATACTACACACTACCGTTCCATTGTTGGAGCCCTTCAGTACTTGACTATCACTCGTACTGATATTTCCTATGCTGTAAATCAGGTTAGTCAATTTCTGCATGCCCCAACAACATATCACTTTCAAGAGGTAAAAAGGATTCTTCGCTACATCAAAGGCACTTTAACTTTTGGGTTATCTTTTACTGAACAGACCAAGTCAGATCTCGTTGGTTATTCTGATGCTGACCGGGCACGATGTCTTGAGACTCAACGCTCCAATTATGGTTACTCTATATTTTTGGGTGGAAACCTCGTATCTTGGAGTGCTAAAAAACAACCTACGGTTTCTCGATCAAGTTGTGAATCTGAATATCGTGCAATGGCAAATACCGCTGCTGAGATCATATGGTTAACACATCTTTTACAAGAATTTCAAGCTTTACCACCACAATGTCCCACCATCTCATGTGATAACCGCAGTGCCATTTTTCTTACTCAGAATCCCATCTCACACAAAAGGGTTAAACACATTGAACTGGATTATCATTTCATTCGGGAGCTGGTATCCTCCGGAAAGCTTCACGCTCGCTTTGTTCCTTCCAAGCTCCAGGTGGCAGATATCTTCACTAAGAGTCTCCCTCAACCACAATTTGAGTCTTTCCGTGAAACGCTTCTCTAGGGCCGCCACTGTCTCGCTTGCGAGGGATAATAATTACCATTTAGTATTTTGTAACTTATATATTTATTATTCAATTATTGTAATGTGTATTCTTAGTTATATATAAATCTCTTCATTTTGCATGGAGAGCATTGAATCCTACACTAACAATTTTCAACAATAGCTTGGATCATGGGGAAGGTCTTTTCTATCCCCTTGAAGTTTTCTCAAGACTCTATATATTACCAAGTGTCTGGAGCAAGGGGGAAGCTAGTTTTTCAAAGATCACCTGAAGAAGTGGGGGTAAAACTATTTCCGCCGTATTTTCTTTCTTCTTTTGCTTTGATTCTATACTATATTGATGGAATAATTTTGCTTTGATTCTATTTGATGGAATAAATGGCACTGCAGCTGAATTTCATGAGAAATTTAATGCAACATTTACTCTTTAGTAGACTTTTCATTGCTTGCTTTCCGAGGTGGTCCTTCGCTGTTTGTTTGGATTGTGGGTGGAAACGTATAACTTCGTCACCAAGTTGGAAAGATATTCTTCCTTTATTTACTTTTAGGTAGTAACATATGAATACTTTTTATTTGACGATAACTTTGTACATGTATATAGGTTTTGATTTCATAGTTTTTAATATATGTTGCCTACAACCAACATTGATCTGCTTGAAATCACAGCCACAACTTATATTTCATTTTAATATGTACTGATTAGTCTGCTGATGTTAAAACTGAATTCAATTATTATGTACAGTACCAATATGTATCATTTCAAATCACATTGACCTGGACCTTTGGATCATGTAGAGTCATCCCTGTAATCAATGTTAACTCAACCTCACTTTTTTACTACTCTAGCGTTGGTTTGGAACATTATCGTTTGTATCAAGTTCACAATATAAGACACCTCTCTCATCCTCGCCTAGAAGGACCTCGTTGTTGTTGCTGGGATTGGGCTTGGGCTTGGGTTGTTCCTGTGTCATTAAGATGCGGTCCCTCTCCACTTGGCTGATTCTAACCGATTCTTCCTTGCCAGAGACCGCTGCTACAGATGTTCTTGTTGCTACTAAATCTCCAACTCTCACCTGTAGTGGCTTCATAACATCAGGGTTGGGTTCCTTGGCTACAGTAATTGCTTGAGCTTGCAATTCCATTGAATCTCTAACAAGTTGACTTAAAAAGTTTACATCATCAGACATAACACCCAACCCTTTCAAAAGCTTTGACCCAAGCTGCAAACTTGTCTGCATGAGCTCATTTATGTCAGTATACCCAAGCAATACCAAAAAATTAATTAAATTGTTGTTGTCATAATTATACCTCTGCATTTTCGAGAATAGCATCAGTTGCCCCTGCTTCTTTCAGATCTAAGAGATGTGGGATGTCCTGAGCTCGGGCATATATAGGCACCTGCAAATTCAAATTCTTCTATAAACTTTTAAACATCCACCTCTAACATTAATCTAATTTTCTAATCATAGATATAAGACAATTACTGCAGGGAATGCAAGCCGAATCCTTTCAACAGCCTCAACTGCCCTCTGCCTTCCTTCATACATAACCATGACAGCTTTTGGAGAAGAGATACCAGCAGACTGCAAAACAGCTGCACGCGATCCATCCCCATATAGGATTGGGAAACCAAGTTTACTAGATGCCTGCCCCAATTTATAATCTTTTTTATTACTAAATTCGAGAAAGAATAATTCAAATTTGGATCAAGCCCCGTACTTCTTTAAATATGCAGGTTTGAAAAGAAAAGGTAAAAGCAGCTGACCTTTACCACAGAAGGATCAAGATCAAAGGCAACAAAAGGCCATCCAGCATCCCCATCTATACCATTGGCCAGTGGCGTGGATAGGAAATTTGCAAGAACCTATATGCAAAAACAGCTTTAGAAATATAACCCAACTTTACACACACTCTCTCTCTCTCTCTCTATATATATATATATATATAGAGAGAGAGAGAGATTAAAAGTAGAAGTTATGTTGTACCTGGCTCATTTGTCCAAAACCAAGAATAACAATTGGGTCGGCAGCATAAAAATTTGATGCTTCAGAAGGTTTCTACAGGCAAAATTTGAAAGTGATCATATAATCACTGATAACAAAACAAGCAGTAGGAGGTGCATTTGGATGTGTTTTTTGAAGGTATAACAATCAGAGAATTAGTTGTTTTGAGTGTTTGACTGATTCTGATTATTTAAGATGTTCAAATATAAAATGGTCTAAAAGGACAGTTTCATGAAGAGAAAAGTATAATCATCTTCTGAGATGGGAGTAAAAGTCTCAAATTAGGTTAAAATACATAGATTGTATTATTTCACCCTTCAACAATCCGTTTTGTTGCATCTGCCTGATAGCATGAAAATGATTACTTGACCCCTTTGTCTAAAGCAGAATCAATTTATTCAAACATTAAAACTAATACTTGGGGAGTTTTAAAAAGCAAATCCATACACCCATAACCACAGTAGAACATGAAAGGAAAGGAACCAAGTAGCTTACATCTTCTTCATCAACATTTTCTCCAATAAAATCAGCAGCCTTGCGCCCAAGATCATTAAGTAAGGGGGTCAACGCCATTGACAACACAACAACAATTATAAGAAGCTTGTTAAGCTCAAGTGGCAACACCCCTAGCCTACAAACAAAGTTGTACGTTTAAACCACCTAAATGATTGTCAAAAATTATGAAAATGAAAATTTTGCTATGTTAACCTGTTGGCAAGAGAAAAAACTACAAATCCAAATTCACCACCTTGAGAAAGAAGCAATCCTATCCTCACACTCTCTTGAAAAGTTAGTCCAACACGTGGCCCAATTGCTGTTATAATCAGTGTCTTGATGGCAATCAAACCTGCTAACAGTGACAATACATTTGGCCATTCTCGAAAAAGTAGCTGCACCATAAAAATATACTATTAATCTTTCTAAATGTAACAAATTGTGTATAAAACATTTATATTCACAAAATTACCTGCATATCAATAGATGTCCCAGTAGTTACAAAAAATAAACCCAGAAGTAATCCCCTAAAAGGCCTTATATCAGCTTCAATTTGCGTCCGGAAATTTGTTTCAGCCAATAGAGCTCCAGCTAAAAAAGCTCCAAGCTGCATACAACAGTATCGAATTAGCAACAACCTAAAGAAAAGATAGATACTGGATATGTCCAAAGAGATAAATTAGACCGTGTCACTGAAGCCTAATTTCTGAGTTATAAGTGACGTTCCAGCAACTGTTAATAAACAGAGCGCTACAAAAGCTTCTGAGCTTCTTGCTTCTGCAACAACCTGAAACATATTAATATTATTTATTTTCTACAGCATTCACTAAACTAATGCTTCATTTTAGTTTTTGTACTCATGAAAATATAAGGGATTTTCATACCTCAAAAACACGCCTAAGAAGGAATTTTCCACCAAGTGATAGCAAACCTAAACCCCCTAAAGCCTTCAAACTTTCTTTCACAAGCATCGGCAAAATACTTTCTTGCACCAGGTTCTGCACAAATTGATGCAAATTAGCGAAATATAGAACTTTAGCAGTTCTCTATCAAAGAGCGCTGAGCCGCTGAGTAAAACTTTTTATTCCTTAACCTGGCTTTCCAAAACCGGAAGTATGACTAGCAGAGGGACGACTGCTATGTCCTGCAATATCAAACCATAAGTACCCATAAAGGTTCTTGATTTAATGCTCTTCAATGTAGGTGTCACTCATGACCATGAAGTAGAGGTAGCAAAATGGGTGGGCTAACCTTCAAGGCTCAAGCATGGTTGTAAAAATCGCTAGGCGCTAGTCGGGCGGTGGGTACCGCCTAGGGATTAATCGGGATTAACCGGATTGGAATTTTATATGTAAATTATATACATATCTGTGTATATGTACACATATATATAATTAAATTCAAAAAATTCAAACATTAACGTATTTTGACCAAAATTTGACTGATTTTGACCAAAATCTGGGCAATTTTGACTAACTTTGAAAGAAATTTGACCAATTTTGACCGATTTTTGTCTGATTAGGTCCAACTAGGTCCTTCAAGGGGTGGGGCAGTGGTAAGCGCCTCACTCCCTCTAGCAAATGTATCCCGTTTGCACCGAGCTCCCACTGGTTCTGCCTTTAACCCCATGAAGGTCACCAATTCAGTGCAAGGTGCACTGCCAGTGATGGGTTCTCAAGGTTATGAAAAGAAGAAGGGTGGGTTGGGTAACAGGTAATTTTGATATGCGTTGAAACAGGTCAGCTTGGATTGACCTAAACACCTCTCCATTTTTTTAAACAAAGCAGCAGCGTTAAATATGAATACAAAAACTATGTTGTTACAATATTAGTTTAATTTCTTACATAAAGTAATTTAGGTGGCAACCTTCAACCCATTTGACATGTTACCTGTTACAAATTAATGGCTCAACTTTGTTTGTATTATACCTCCAATGGGCCGAACGTGGTGCAAAAGATAAGAGATGAAAATATAACCTGGAGTAGGAGTATCCCAAGAGTAGCTGAGCCAAATCGAGTTGGTAACTCACCCTTCTCTGCAAGAAGCTACATAATACTAGGTAAGCATACTGTAGTTGACCCGACTATAAAGTTATCCTTTTATTATATGGCAGGAGAAAATATTTATTTGTTATTAAGGAATTTAAGACATTTTTGTGGTTTTGCCCAAGTTACATCATGCTAGGTATGCAAAAATTCAATGTAAATTACGAATTTGGTCATTATAACTCATGCTACAGCTTTTGATCCAGCGATTCCCTTATTAACAGTCGATGGGTATTTAAGACAATTTACCGTGGCCAGTCACTTTTAGCTGCCCAATCAAATATTCCAATTATCTTAGGACACAAGAAGCAAATGCTTTAAAGGAAAAAAGAAAAGGATTCAATTTGCTACTGTAACTGGTGCTACAAGGGGAAGTTCATTCGTTGATATAGAATTACAAACTTCAATACAGATTAAATAAATGCATGAACTCTTTCTTTAATACATCTGTGAGCAAAAAAAAATTACAATACCTGTAGAACAAATGCAGAAGATGACAGCGAGAGAGCAGCGCCAATAACTATAGCCTCATCAATACTTCTGATGTTCACCTGCGAACCTTTTAAGCTAATAATCAATGACCACAAATATCACAACAGAATACAATATATTGCTGCTTCAATCTGCATGTGTTCTATCAAGACTTCTTCCTTGACAAACCACACCAAGTATTACATTGATGCAACAACAATATATTGATGTATTTACCATAGCAAAAGAACAGAGATTGCTAAATAAATAAGGACATGAACTGCAAAATAGTTTCTCACCAGATCAGGCCTGGAGTGAAATAGGAACTCCAGAATTCGAGTTCCAATAGCCCCGTTAGGTGGGAGTTCAAAGGCTGTGAAAGCAAGAGTTGACAGAACAACCTTGGAAAAACATAGAGAAATAATTATTCAATAGAAACATTTGGGTAACGATAAAGAAAGCAATTGTGTTAGACAACCCCTGCTGTTAATAACATGGAACTCAAACAAAAAAACATGTGAATGTAAAAATTGATGGCATGCTAGCATTACAGTCTTACTCTTCAGTAAATGAGAGTGCTAAATTTGGTAAATCTTATTCTTACCTGAGTTAAACCCATACCAAAGGCGAATTTAGCAAGAGCTTTCAAGCGTGCGAGGGAAAGCTCTAAGCCCATCTCAAATAGCTGGACAGAAAGTAGCAGAAGTCACATAAGTGAGGATTAGGTAATCAGAAGTCCTTTTGAGCAAGTAAAAATAGATTGTTTGTTAAAGCTATGAACGTACCAAGAAAAGGATGCCCCACTCAGAAAGAACTTTAACATCTGTGAGATTTCTAATCAAACCAAATTGATTGAGCACAACTCCAGCAAAGAAGAAGCCAAGTATCTGAAATTCAAATACCCTTTGGTCAGGTCATCATCTATGATGGATCTATTTACAGAAGATGGGGATGAGGATGGGGATGGGGATGGGGAAGTTATGCTTACAGGGCTAGCTTTGACGATCTTGAAAGCAGGAACCACTAAAACAGTGACAGCCAAGAAGGTCAAAGTATCCAATCCAAGGTCATTGATGACCTCAATGGCACCACCAACGTCATCAAGTGTGGCATTCATACGAAATCTTCCACCTCTCTGGGAATGTGTGTGATTCTTTGAGATGGAAAACCCAAGAAATGATGAGGAAGTTGATAAAGGTGCATTATTTGGTAACTTCGCAGCAGCAGCAGCAGCATAGGGTGTTTTGCGACAGGTGGAAAACGGTGGCGTATAGAGTAGTAGTTGGTTATATCTAGTGGGCAGGCGTCGAAGATTGGAACTTATCATGCTCGGTTGAATGATAAGGTCATGGCCCTGCAATGGATGCTTTTGTTAAATTCTATTCCTAGAAAGAAAGAAAGAAAGAAAGAAAATCTTGAAATACCCTTAATTTGTTTCTACTTCTTCGAAACACCAAAATCAAAATTTGTATGTATAAACTCAAATACATGGGATTGGAGATTCTTACCATGGGGCCATGACAAGAAGCAATTGCCTCAAGCATTAAAGAAGAAGAAGATGATGATGATGATGCTGAAGGTCACCAGATAGGGAATTGGAAAACATGAGACATTTGCTAGCTTTTTAGGTTTTTGTGTCAAAGAAGATGACGACGTTGTTGTGTTCCAGTCCCTGATATGATATCCAAAGCAAAGCAGCGTGTATGACTGAAAAAGAAAGAGTGGCCACAAGTTTACAACAGAGTCAAACATGCTTCTCCTCTGACCCGCACCCTTCTCATATATAACTTCTTTTTCATTTTTTACTCTCCATTAACCCACTTGAGAATGTATGAGATTTTATATATACTAGAAATGTCCGGCGCGCGTTACGCGGGCAGTTGAATCACAAATTTGAATATGAAAATCGGAATGTAAAAAGAATCAATATGGTTATCACTCTGACTTATAACTCGAAGACACCAAGTAGTTGTGGCATGATATCTTATCGACACTCAACAAACCCTAACCCATCAAAACGATTTATCATAAAAGGTTGTAAATTAATAATATGATTAATTGTTTTGAAATAACATGTGTTATAAATAACAAATCGTTTATGCTAACTTGGTGGATATAAAAATATAAATCATTAATGAGAACTAATATTTACAAATAATAATTTGTGCTTGTTTCCTCCACTATATTTTACGATGCAAATTAATAAATATGTATTAAAATTTTTTTTAATTAAAATCACTTACAAATATAAATACCAAAGAACTTTTGTGGTCAAAACATAAAAGTTAGAAATTCCTTGTAGCTAGAAGTTTCAAATCATATAGATAAGAGCATTCACAGCCCACGCCTTAAAATTATGTGAGTGTGAGTCCTTAAATTTTATAGGATGGTTTTGAGTGGTTGTGAGTGGAGGAGAGAGAAAATGTTACTGTTTATCTGTAAATTTAAAGATTCACTGTTCAACCCTTATAATTTTTTTAATATTTTTGAAAATGGTTGTGAGTGAAGGAGAGAGAAAATGTAATGAAAAAGGTATAAAAATATATTATTTAATTGAATGGAGAGAGAAAAGTGATGATTTTTAGTGTAATTATATGGATAAAGATAAAAAATGGGATGTGAATGCTCTAAATAAGAGCATTCACAGCCCATGTCTTATAATTATATGAGTGTGAGTCCTTAAATTATATGGGATGGTTTGAGTGGTTGTGAGTGCAGGAGAGAGAAAATGTTATTGTTCATCTGTAAATTTAATGATTCACTGTTCAACACTTATAAATTTCTTAATATTTTTTAAAGTGATTGTGAGTGAATGAAACAAAATGTAATGAAAAATGTATAAAAATATATTATTTAATTGAAAGGAGAGAGAAGTGGTGATTTTTAGTATAATTATATGGATAAAAATAAGGAATGGGATGTGAATGTTCTAATATAAAAGGAACTAAAAACAATAAAATACACTATTTTTTGTGTATCTCTTTATGTTCACTCTCTCTCTCTCCATCTCTCTCTTGATCCAAGGAACCATGCAAGTATAATGGAAGAGTTTAGCGGGACGTACCCAACACACTACGTACCACATCACCGCGCGGCTCAACCGAATGCCTAGTCTTTCTTTGCGTCAACTCGACGACGTTGTCACCTACACGATAAAGCCAAAAACTTGACTTAACTAACCAAGCGAGAAAAGCCTTTTCTATCTTTTACCTCAGGTATCAGATTGGCGGAGTAGAAATTCAAAAAAGTTAAGCTAAGAGAGAAAAATAAAATTGCTAGCTAGACAACAAAGCTTTGCTAAACAAGGATGAAGCAACAGTTTTAGAGGGCAATCGTTGTTTGGTTTGACTATAGATAAGGTGGAACCCTTAAATCATTGTTATACATCTTTTGCTTAACACTTCATTATTTGCCTAGAAACCATCATGTTCCCGACCACCTCATCTCATAAGGCCACACAGAGTGGACATCGACAAAACAATCCATAAAGTCAACGAAATAGGTTTGCATTTGGTAAAAACCACAAAGTAGGGGGATTTTTTTCTCACTTTATTTTCTTATTCTTCTTTAGCGAATGAAAATTGAGAGAAAATGTTTTGAAAAAAATAGAAAATTGATAAGACCACTCCCTCCTAAATAGGGAAATTAGTAAAATAGGAAGAGTGTTGATGTGCCACTAATGAGACATGTGAGAAATTTGATATAGTAACCACTTATCATGGCCTAATTGTAGACGATCCACACCACCATCAACCATCTCATTTGCCTTCAACACAAGTGTAAAATACTTTATTGTTTACATAAGTATAAGGTTTGATTTAAAGTAAGAGAAATCAAATTTTCACCCAGATATAGGGTTTTTTTATATTTAACCGGAGGCTACATGTGTTTGATGAAGTTGTAGATGGGTAGATGGGGTTTTAGCCAGAGATGGTGACTACAACTGATGATGGCAATGGAGGACACGGTGTTTTTATAGTAGAGAGGGGGGGTGCTGTGTGTATGTAGAGAGTGGGAGGAATTTTTAGATATAATATATTTATGTATTGTTTTTTTTAATTTAAGAGAATATTTTCTTATTAACTATATGTAACTAGTTTTTTCTACGCGCTTTGCGGGGGGGGGGGGGGGGGGGGGTTGTTTCTTTTCTCACAACGCAATAGGAGTTTGGTCATTATTAATCCGTCTCGTCAAAAAACATAAAAGTGAACACCACTGCGGGTTCTAATAATACCAAAATACAATCAACGATTTGTTTGTTCATAAGTGGTTGGGTTCGTCATAGTATCGCAATGGTAACATCACTCGTTTCTAGCCTATGATACCAAACAAACATTCATTTTTTTAAAAAACTACATTTAAAAAAGAATTATACCATAACACTTTCAAAGAAAAACAAAAAAATACCTAATCTAGTTCCGCCATAAACATACATATGCATTCAGTGTACACTTAGGTGTAGTGTTTTATTATATTTGCATACGTGTTATCTTTTTCAACTCTTGATTTGCCAAAAGATTTTGATTGAAAACTAAACGTATAAAACCTTAAAACCCAAACTTAAATATATAAGATACAGGCATATAAAACTGAACGTATGAAATATTAAAACTTAAATCTGAATATATATAAAATATAGGTATAACATTAACTTTTGGATTGGTAAAAGAAATAAAAATAAGTAAAGGAGTCCTGATTATATCTAACCTACACATATAGCAAGGTGCAAAAAGTTAAACTTAAACAAGTAAGTTAATTGTTATTTTCGTATCTAAGGTTTGGTGCCTTTTGTCGTTTCCATCCAAATACGTTATTTTTCCGCTTGGTGTCCTTGTCATTCTAAAAACTTGTCATTTTCATCCACTTCCGTTAACGACATTTGTTTTATCCGTTAAGTGGACATCAACTTTGAATATTAAAAACAATCGAATAATGTTTGAATGTTTAGAGAAATTGAACAATGTTTATTTAGGTTTTTTCCCTGGTGAGGTATAAAAGTACATAAATGCCCATCACATTAGGTGCACGTGATATCTGCTTAACATGTAAATAAACGAGGTTAACAAAATTGGATTAAAATGCAAGTTTTGTAAATGTCAGCGACGCACAGGGGAAAAAATATTTTTGAACGAAAATAACACAATATACCAAACCTCAGGTACGAAAATAACAATTTACTCTAAAGTAAAATGACCAAAAACTCAAAATACAAAATAAAAGTGACCAAAAACTCAAAATACCAAAAATTTCTGTAAAACAAACTAAGTTAGTTAGATGGACTCCAATCTCAAAAAGTATGTAAACCACAATGTCTCCTACACGAAAAGAATAGATTGAAACCGTTATTTTCACCAAACCATATGGACAGAAACCATATATAACTCATTAGAAATATGAGAATTAAGATTTTGAGGGAGCGAGAGATTCTCGACGCCATTTTGTTTGGTGAGAAACAAGACTTTTAACAATTAACGCTAGACTCGACCATTTTGATTTGGTTTTGGTTTTGGTGGATTTGCTAAATTAACAATTAATTAGTTAAAAATCCCTTTAAACCATTAAATAAAATATTTACTTAATTAACGATTAATAAATGTTCCATCCCCTTTTAATTAGTTATTTCTTTAAATAATTAATCATCACTTATTAAACTTAAACTAGTGGGCATTCCAGTTCGTGCGTTGCACGAAATGCCGTCCTTGTTACGTAGGTTAAATTTGTTCGAGACGCGTAATGGTTTGTTTTTTCTGTTGCGTATTGTAAGTGTTGCGTACAACATGTTTATAAGACATGACTTCTGAGTTGAATGCGAAGAATGGCGCCACGTCTGTGATGACGTCTCAGAAGATGAATTAGATGATGATATGGAGTTTGAGACAACAATATTCAAACGCCTACACTTTTGTCGTGACCGCTAGTATAACATCACAAAATATTAAAGCAACATAGCAGTGGCATGCACACGACTAAAAGTCAGGCAAAATGAAAAGTATAACCAGGTTACCATGTAAGACATCAAACTATCACACACCTACGCACTTTATAACACAACAAAGAAACGGACAAAGCTTGGAAAACGAAACACGTACGGGTTGAATACATGTCATAAGAAAACACAAAAGAAGCATACAGATAACAAAGCATGTTTGCAACAACGAAAGCACGAACACGTAAACAATCATTAGCCTGAAACCCTGCAAACATCTGACAAAGAAAACAACGATTAATAGGTCAATGTTAACATACATAAACACACAACATGTCCTTATTGCTCTAAACAAATAAATAACCCAACAACAAACAATAACAACAAATATTTAGGTGTGCTAAATCTTGAAAAACTCAACTATTATAAACTACTAAAATCAAAGGAGAAAAATAGTCTAATTACATGATAGCATAAAGTCTATAAACCTATTAATCAGTTTTTACTTGGACTAAACTACAAATTTAATCTTCAAACCTGAAATTATGTAGTGATTGTTTCATTTTAGTTTTTTGTTTCAGGTTTTGTTACATCTAAAACTCATATAAATCAATTGGTCATCACACCTCATATCATGATTGTATAAGCAAAGCTAGAAGAGATAGACATGACACTTATGTTCTTTGACGAAAAAAAAGAACAAAGTCCACTCATACTCATATTTAAACACACACACACACACACACACACTTATATGCAAACACATTTAGCTACCCAAACATAAGAGGACAACATTCTTAATTAGATTCGTTTTAGACTTGCATATCAAAACACGGTTACATGATTTATTTCAGTATTTTTGGCAAGTTTCATGTGAGGACATTGAATAGCATTTTTCAACAGAAGTCATGATCAGCATTAAAAATGTGTTGAATCATTATTAGTTTTTCCAAGCACCTAACTATTGTTTCAGCATATCCAAACCACCCGTAAAACACACTATCAAAATGCTTTACACGGTCACAAACATCCCTACCCATGCTTCATATACATATATCTCATTGAATGTTGAATGTATTTCATACAAAAGTTAAAAGAACTAAGATAATGATAATTAGGTCATGAGGCAGATGATACAAAAGAAAATGCTTATTATGAAATAAAAATCTCACCAAAAAGTGTTATGAAGGTTCATCAGGTAGTACAATAAACCAAATTTATACTTACTTACTATAACAAATGTACATAACAGATTGCATAATCAATGAGGGATTGTTTGGCCTCGCAAAGGAAATAATGCCAACTGGCCCAAAATCAACAGACTACATATACACATATACCACCTATTGATATGGTTAAATACTGGCAATTAATTACCTAATTCCTCTGATGCCAACACTATCTTTTCTAACTTGCTATTAAACTATTTCTGGTTTAAAGAAATCCATACATTAATCTTAACTTGAATTGATTATCATGTTCATCACTCCCATAAACCAAAGATACCCACACAAACCCTCAATTGAAAACCCAAATCCCATCATAATTAAAGAGCCAAAACCCTAATCATAAATCGAAACCAACAAAAACATAGGATGGATGATCAAGCCTGTAAAATTATAGGTTAAAAGATTATATTAGAAGAGCAGAAACTCATATGATCGGTAAGTGCATGCCGAACACAAAATCAAATCGAACAGAAAAACCCCCAACCAACAACACCTGAAAACATCAACGATGAAGAAAAAGAAGAACATCGCAATTGAGCCAATGCACACTGAAAGCTAAAAGAAGGCAACATAAGCACATGCAGAACCCAACAAATTAGAAATGGAAACATAAAAAAACATACCTGCATAACGGATCCGAATTCGCAGTTGAAGTAGAGAATGTAAAGGAAGAAAGAACATAGCAGATAATAACTGGTTTCAACAAAGGCTCAAACCCAGAAATTTTTAAGTAGGGATCAAACACAAAGAGTGTAAAAATCAATAACCATCTCAATTGAAGCACAAAGGCGAAACATCATTGAAAGAAAAGCTGTTGCTGAAAGAGGATCAAAGGTAAAGTCACAGATAACCGGACACCAATAATGCATTGTTGACCCTGACACCACCAAGGCCATCACCGACTTGCACACCACCATTGAACATTTGGCCACCAACAAAGAGGAAGGGGTAAACGATAGACACACAACCAGCAACATGCATACCATCATTGAACCTTTGGTCGCCGACAGGGAGGAATGGGTAAACGGATGGAAGCTGAAAGCCATCGTCATCACTATCTCGCAACCCCAAGTCCTTTCTTTGAAGCACTGGCCAAAGAACCTAAGAAACTCATATCAAGGTAATTTAGGTTGATATATACATTGCATCACTTCGTTGTACTACAAGCATAAGAAGCAGTAAACTTGCAATGACAAATTATACACATAGCTCAAACAGTTGTACGTGACACTGTTCATTCAACTTCCTTTATTAACATTATATAATTCGTGATTCATAACTTAAAACCATTACACGTTATTACTTGTCATTGCTCTTAACTCTTTGAATCATACCTCAATAGTAATGTTGAATTTATCGATGATCGAACATCTAATTTCCAACATGATTTAATCCTATGAAAAATTAATCATATATTGAAGTCGTCCCATGCAAAGCACGAAGCAGAAAATACCAAAAAGATGGACCCCACAACAAATAAGATGTAAGTATTCAGAGTTGTTTAAAAATAAATCATTCTTTTAATAGATCATGTCTTATTCATCAATCTTTAAAGAACGTGACATTGTATTATCAATCTTTAAAGAATCTGGTTGTCGAGACTCGATAAAAAACAAGTTATTATATCCGTCTTAGCTACCTTTATTATGTAAGGCTAAGTAACGTCATCTCCATAGGGAATATGTGGAAAGTGTTTTATCAATATGACTAGATTAACTTAAAGACGTGAACTTTATAATTAAAATCTGAAACTTTAAATGAATTGAATAACACAAGTGCAAAAAACAATAGACTTTGAAATGAATTTAATAAATAATGAGAAAACCATCACTTTCGAGTTTCCAATTCTACAAGATCAACAATTGATGTGTTTAACCTAGGGTTTGTAATAAACAATACTTTAAGATCTTAGCTTTTGATTAAAGTGATTTGGCTTAAACAAACTTGAAAATCCACAAAATCCGGATGTTGTTAGGCTACTGGCGTATCATACGCCCACCGGCATATGATACGCCGCCTCATATGCCGCCCATACGCCCAACTTTCTGTTCCTTTTGTCAAATACGCTCACAAGTATGTCGCCTCATACACCGCACGACGTATGATACGCCCAAACCCGGAGTATCAATACGCCGGGTCTCTTTTTTAACCTCTTTTTTCCATTTTTTGGTATTTACATATTAATCCTTCAACTTTCATATTTTGCTTCTTGCCTCCAATTAAGCTACTTTAAGCTTCAAACACCTATGAATCAAATATAAACAAAGTGAACTTGTTCTACACTTATAGGACATAAAATCGCACATTTAGGTTAATTAAACACTTAATTATTGCCATGCGATCACATCCCCACACTTAACATTATGTCTATGTTATACATTACATCACGAGTCACACCACATAATACATCGTAAAAAAACTAAAGGAGTTAAATAACAGTTAGATAGAGACCGTTAATTAGTAACAAAATTGAAAGTTTGAATCAGTACTGGTCAAACTATTAGTTGAGATTAGAGATGTACAAACCGGGTTTTTTGAAAAACCGGTTTGGGGTTCAAACTGGAACTGGTTTGGTCAACCGTGGTCAAAATCGGTTTGGCCTCAAACCGGTTTGGCTTCCCAAACCGATTTGAATGTGGAAGATCTCAAACCTATAAAATCGGTTTGGAAACCGGTTCGGGTTTAATTTTTTTTAATAATCGTTACAAAGTAATGAAAAATATTAAATGTGGAAATCATAAAAATTATGAGAGATGATAAATTAAATAAACAGTTAATTGTTTTTATAATCATAAGATGCATTTATATATTTTTATTTATAAAAATTAAAACATATAAAATTAGAAACATTACATAATTTTTTTTAAAAACAAAGTACGCAATTTAAAATTAAATACACAATTTAAAATCAAAGTGAAATATATGATATATAAACCACAGAAACAATTCAAATGACGTATAATTTTAAATAATTGTTTCTAAAAACTAAACACATTTAGCCTAATCATTCTTCATTTGTTCGTTGCATATTTAGATACTTTATTCTTCACCACCCGAAGCCGAGTTATTACGAAGGTAATCATCATATGCCACTTCATCATCGGTCATTCCGGGTGTCAATCCACTCTCTACCTCGTACTTATATAATTCTACATCATATTCCAATTCTACTTCAAGTGAGCATTTGTCTTGTACTCTTTTCGCGACATCCAAATAATCCTTCAAGCAAATTAACATTTCAACCGCTTGGAGAGTGAGTCGAGTTCGTCTTACTGATATAATACTGCCACTAATAGAAAAAGCAGATTCTGAAGCTACCGTGAAAACTTGGACAGTTAGTAAATCTCGGACCATGGTAAATAGGATGGGAAATTGATCTTTTTTACCTTTTTACTAAGCCAGCAAGTCAAAATTTTTAAAATTTTATAGAGTCATAGTAGATAAAATGTTCGTTCCTCCATACCTCCTGAGTCCACTACTCAGAGTGTTACCACGTTGACGTTTATTACATTCATCCCTTAAAGTATTATATAAAGTAAACATTGGATCGTTTGAACTTTCGGCATGTGCCGCATGCCTCTATGAGTCATGGATGTTTGATGTTTCACCATATTCTACTAAATAAACATCAAACATTTTTGATAAATGTTCGTTAGAAGTAGCTTTTTAACTTTGACCATAAAATGAGTTTTCTTCTTCTAAATCCAAATTAGAAGTAATTTTATCAAGTAAAGTTTAAAACCCTGACGTATTTAAGCAAGGGTTTAAGGCAGCGACACAGGTAATAACCGGAAGCATTTTTTAAAATATTTTTTAAGTTTTACTTTTATTGGGGGTATTATATCTGAATAAGGTCTACCCCTAAACGACAACACATTTAATTTTGAAGTTATTGAATAAATTTGGAGAATTACTAATGGACTCGTTGTATAATATACTCCAAAACAACAAGTATTTGCGTTTTTAAAAAAACTTGAAGCATTTTGCTTATTTTTCAATAACAATCCAACCCGATGAATGGTAAGTATTTGCCTTTCCACGACTCGACAAACTATTATAAAAAGCTATTAAACTTTCTTTTTGTTCAATAGGTTTTTCAACATGTTACAAGTGGAATTTCATCTTACAGATACATCCCAATTCGAATCTAAACATGTAGAATTTGCGTCTTTGCAAAACTTGTGATACCTGCTATATCTTTGGTTATTGCTAAAAAATGTCACGTAACATTCTTTTAATACCATCTTTTGTTGGTTCAATCGTTTTTATACCGTCTTGAACGACTAAGTTTATGATGTGCGTAACATATCGACTATGAAAAAACACACCGTCACAAATTGGTTTATATTTTAATTTTAGATGTTCTATCGCAAACATGTTATTTGACGCATTATCAAAAGATATAGAAAACATTTTGATTTCTAATTTATACGTTTTAGTAACTTTGTTAATAAGATGAAAAAATGTTTTCACCGGTGTGAGAATAATAAAACAATTCAAACACAATCGTATGTTTCATCATTTGCCACGAAATGAGTCGAGTCAAACGTTCGTTGTCGAAATGTTTGAATGACAAGCTTTCTTGAATTACAAAATGTGTCGTTTGCTCTCGAACCACATCAACGTTATAAGCCCAAACACTTCTTTCGTTTGTCATCGAAGCTTGACCTTAAGACGGTTCACCTTTCAACGCCTTGCAATATTTATGCACAATGTGGTTTTTCAAGGTTGTGTTTGCATCTTTTTTTGGAAAACTTATGGCAAATTTGCAATGAGCTTTGTTCGGACCGCTAGCCATTTGACATAAATCGTAATTTCACCATATTTCAGGGTTCCTATTCGTAGGAAAGATTGCTACCAGCATGTTGCTTGAAGACGCATCACAACCAACGGATGATTAAACACTTGATGAAGCCATTTGAGAGTTTTTTTTTGATAGCATGAAAGTAGTGAGCGTTTTTAAAATTTTTGAGAATAAAGAGCATTTTAAGTTGTTGTAGTTCAACCAAAACATCCAATACATATATATACTAACCTAATTGGGGTATAATGGTAAAACAAACACTAAAAACGGTCAAAAAAGCTCCCCAACGGTCAAAAAACGGCTATATAGCTGTTATGTAATGACTAGTTGTTGAAAATCGGTTTGGGTGAACCGGTTTGAACCCACCACTACCTGAAACCAATTATAAACCGCCGAACTGGGTCAGTTTGGGATCGGTTTTTTGGAACCCAAACCGGTTTCGTTTTTTTTTCACAAACCGTTTTTCGAGCCGGTTTATTTTTACTGCCTCTAGTTGAGATTATTATTGTCCAATAATTAATAGGTTGTGTTATTAAAATTTAATTTTTTTAATTAGAGTTAATTACACGATTGGTCTATGTGGTTTGTCCGTATTACAATATTGGTCCCGACTTTTGAGAAATTACAGGTTTTGTCTCAATTGTATACTAAACCGTAACAATATTGGTCGCTGGACTGGATGACCGTTAGTTTTTGCTGTTAACTGAATACGAAAAGAAATTTTCACCTTTTAGTAAAAGATAAAATAAATAAAAAAAATAATAAAACCCAATTTTGTTAATGTATTTATGAAATAGAAGATGGAAACAAGAGAAAAGCGGAAGGAAGAGTGGAAGGAGAAAATAGTCAAAGGAGAGAGAGAGAGAGAGACACAGGTTTCAACCACAAATCGGAATCGATTCAATCTCACTTCCACCCTCTGCAGCTTGCTTGTTTGGTTGGGTAATTATAATCGCTTTTCCTTTTTAGTTTTAGTTAGTTAATCAATATATACTTAATCTATCTATCTATCTGGATGATTCATAAAGCCTTTACTTTGCAATTTCACTAAGTTTCTGAAATGTATCTTTGATGCAGCTGCAACTGCAACCATGGATGTCGATTCAACTTCGTCTCTCTACCCACTGCATCGATCCAAGACTCTTCACCTCGTTAGTATCCCACCTTGTAATCAATTTCAATTTCAATTTCAATTTCAATGTGAATATGAATATGAATATGAATACGCCTCTTTCTCTTTCTTAGCACATTGATACTATACTATACTATACTCTTCCACCAGGTTAGACATGCACAGGGAATTCACAATGTAATAGGAGACAAAGATTATAAAGCCTACATGTCCCCTCACTACTTTGATGCCCACCTAACTCCTTTAGGCTGGAACCAGGTACCTATCTGTTTATTCATCTACTTTGATTTGATAGTTAATTGATACTCTTCCCTTTTCTTCTCTTTTCCCTTCATCATCATCATCATCATCATCATCATGTCGCCCTTAGGTTGAAAATCTGCGCAAGCATGTCCATTCATCTGGCCTCGCCAAAAGAATTGATGTGGTTTTTACGTCTCCTTTGTTGAGGTAACTAAACCACCTACCTCACTGCATTCAATTCGTCCGTCCGTCCGTCCGTCTTGTATAAACTTGTTGTTGGATCCGTAGGACAATGCAAACAGCAGTTGGAGTATTTGGTGGGGAGGGCTACACGGACAATGTGGATGCTCTACCACTCATGCTTGCAAATGCTGGGAACAGCGCTCGATCTGCCATTTCAAGCCTCAACTGCCCACCTATTATCGCAGTAGAACTCTGTCGAGAACATTTGGTACGTCAACATCTCTTATACCACTACCAGGAGGAGTAATTCATTACAATTCTATCTCAAGGTTAAAGATTTGCAGAATATTTCTTTCTTCTCAGGGTGTTCATCCTTGTGACCGTCGGAGAAGCATCAGTGAATACCAATGCCTGTTTCCCGCTATTGATTTTTCATTGGCAAGTGCTGCTACTATATACTTTCTTTCGCTGTTACTGAAAATAAGGAATTATCTGCCAGACCATTGATTACCTTCCATCTTGTTAGTCCAGATAGAAAGTGACGAGGATGTTTTATGGAAGCCTGATATAAGGGAGACAAAAGAAGAGCTTGCAATTAGGGGGAAAAAGTTTTTTAATTGGTGACTTCTCTTCCTGCATTGGGGATATTGCAATGACATTTTTTTTTTATGTTTTTATAATGGATTTTGGTCCATGAGATGTTTATATTTGTCATTTCATATCCCATTGATGAACACAATGCATGAAGCAGGCTATGGACACGGAAAGAAAAGGAGATAGCTATTGTAACTCACAGTGGATTTTTGTTTCATACGCTAGCTACGTTTGGCGATGACTGCCACCCATTGGTCAAGAAAGAAATTACCAAACAGTAAGTCATGATGACTTTAATATCTCACTTTGTTCAACCACCCATTAAACATTCTGTTATGGAGCCTGAACTACAAAGGTTTGGTCACTATGCAACTTATGTGCAGCTTTGCCAACTGTGAGCTTCGTTCCATGGTGATTGTTGACAAAAGGTGGATTTCCCAATCTTTTTATATTTCATTGTATTAAAGTCTTTCTTCTTTATTCAGGTGCTCTTAATTTCATGTTTATGCATTCTTCCAGCATGTTAGGATCAGATTCATCAACAACTGATTATCCAGGAAGGATTCCTTCTGGACCAGATATCCCAAGTGAGGCTGTTGATGAAAAGTTTGCAAATGACAAACCGGTTTCTGGGTCCACTTGATCAGTGACAATCCCACCGTAATCACATGCCAACAACCGAAAAGATGGCACTTTTCATAAGTAAGCTATTTATTTACTGTTATGAGTCTTGAAATGTCACCAGTCCTATTTTGTGTCAAATGAACAAGGAGCTCAAACATGGTAATGCTACTAGTGATGAGACTTTGTTGCTGTGCTATGATGTTGTGAAATACTTATATATCAAGTTTAAATGGCATGACTTACATTAAAAGACGTTACTCCCTGAAATAATAGCAATAAACATCTCTTTTTTTTCCTTTTCGATTTCTATCAAACAAACCTGATAACTCAATAAGGCTATAATCTTAATGCTATGCTACAATTATAGAGTTGATAGTAGCTAGATACAAACTAAATAGGTGATAAAGATTGGCATATAACGTGTGGCAAGACTCAGAGAGTAAGTTTGTACTGTCTTAGTAAAGATGCATGCTTCTTAGACTCGGAACAATTGCCCAAATGTTTGGATATAATGCGAGTATGGTGCGTGCTGATGCATTTTTGCATCATGTGTGTTTGGATATTGGTTAAAATGCAGCGAGCAAAAGCAGAAAAGCCCTTGCTTGGCATAGCCAGCCCGCAGGTTATTGGTCTCTCAAAACAAGCGTCGGGTTTGGGTGGTGCTATGTATGATGCTTGATTACATAAATGGCTGAAGAATTCATTGAAACATGAGAAAGATGCAAACAGTAAAATCAAGCATGTGAAGAGCACTAAAATCAATTTAAGGAGGTGTATTAGTCTTCCATGTGATAGATACTAGATCAACTCCCCACTGCAAATGCAAATGGCAATCAAGCCATCATCCGTTTATCATAACCTCTAAATTGAGTTTTTTTATAATATAATACATATTTTTTTAAGTTGAAAACTATGTATGAAACCTTATACAGCAAAATTTCCAATTTAATAATTAGAGTCATGATAAACCAATTTATTTATACATTTAATGAAAAATGTCCAAACACAGCTAACAGTGATTATAAGTATCATCTAACAATTAAAACATAGTTTCATAAAGAATCTTACTCTGGGTCAAAATTAGGAACACATGCATGTTCTTGGTTGTGCAAGATAATCCTATTACACATCTCTATCATGTTGAAGAAACCCGGAAGAAGGCTGTGATCATCATGCTTGGGGATGAATTTGCTCTTAATATTAATTTGAGAGACTAAAGGGTTCTATATATCATAGGTGGGTCGGTTGTAAGGTGGACGTTACTAGATACGTGGAGATTGAATCTGAGTGTTCTGGGCAAAACTGAACAATTAGAAAACCATTGGCAACCGCAATAGAGGTTAATTAACCTCCAAAAAGTCGGATAATTGTTTATAGGGCTGAAATTAGATTTTATGGTGGTTATGATTTTTTATATATATATTTTTTTCAAATTAGACCGTCGGGGTGAATTTGAAAATGCGTTACACTCTCCATAGTTTGTATTTTATATAATTCAAAATCTTGAAGTCATAACCCAAGCAATCCACAGATGAGGCGGGCAAGTATGTATAATCTGCAGGCAAATTAAAAAATTACTCATCGTTTGTTTCTATTTATTGTTCATCTAAATCACATGACAGGACTTTGATGTATGTAACATCTATCATACCTTCCTTCACACAAAAAATGTGGGCATGCTATTTATCTCCCATGATTATAATCTTACTATATATTTACTTTTTTCCCTCTTGGCCTAAGCAATCATTTACGATGTGTTCCCGAGTTCATTTAAGAAGAAAAGAAAGTAGAAGGAAAGAAAAAAACAGTTGTGCTCAAGGAAAGAAATCAACAGGAGAAAGAAATGCGAGGTGAAGTCACATACCACAAACTATATTATCTTTCGGGCAATTTACATTCGCCATAAACGCACGCCTGTATGTGTATGAATGGCCTTGTTTGTAGCAGTAGAGCTTTGATACTCTTAAGAATGCTTGGGATCCGGTTGGTGATCGATGTAAAGTCCATGGTTAAATATTGTTTCTGATACAACTTACAAGTCTAGTTGGAGGTTTGTTTTGATAGAGATAATGTTAGCATAGGATCGGGTGGGTTTTCCGCTTCAAGTGGTGAGTATTTTGAGATTTCATTCTCGGGATTCCGATTAAAGGAGCATCAATTGGTGGGTTCAGAGAAAAGAGAAGGAAGATGGGCGGGTCTGCGCGCATCAATCCCACGAGCCACCATATCTTGTTCCTTGAAAAAGAGAATGATTAGGAACAACTTTTCAGAGCAAGAGGAATAAAAGAGTATTGAGACACAGAAATTAACTTGGGCTACTGGTGCCATCAACTCCTACTAGTTTAAGACAACCAAATGACTTGGTCAATTAGCTATAATGTTGGCAGAATGTATAGTAAGTAATTCACTTTATACATCTCTTTTCTTTTATGAAAAAGTGCATGCAGTGAAGTAGGTTTTCAACAAATTTGATTCATTTCTGTTAGTTTTCTGCCACCCAGCTTTACTTGGTTAAATATTTGGGCTTTTCTTTTGTGAAGACTTAACTTCTGGACCCCTGCAACTTGAGCATTGGGTGAAGTCCATTTCATTCATTGACTATTAGTTAGTTAATCATTTACATCTAGACCCCTGAATTACAAAATCAACCTGCTATATATTTGTTAGACCATAACACAAACAAGGCTGAGGGATATGTAGAATGCAATCCTACTGTGAGTGTTTCCAAACTACAAATCAACTTGAGCTGTATGTATGAAAATAATATCAATCCAAATTCAATTTCCATTTGTCTCCTTAATTTTGGCATCTTCTCCTTCTCCTTCTCCTACACCATCATAAATCCAGCCCAAGTTTCTCATTCATTCTTTAATATCTCTTTTTTTTTTTAGAAAAAAAAAAGAAAGAAAAAGAATAACAAGCAGAAAAAATGAGATTTACCATATAAAATGAAGCAAACATTTAATCTTATTATCACACGTACAAATACTTGGCAACCAGTACGTACGTGTTGGTATTATTTTGCAAAACAAAATCAGCTGCTACTTAATCATACATACATCAAATGTAAATCAATGTTCAAGCACTTTTCTCTCAAAGATAACGAATTAAATTTTTATTTGAAGAAATAAGATGGAGGGAAAATCAAAATCAGAAATACATGTACATCTATTAATCTGGGTGCCTGCCAAACTGTGTGCACTCGCTTACTAAATCCTTATATTTGTTCCAACACCAGAAGACAAATATTTCCTTGATCTTGTCAATCTTTGAAATTTTGCTTTTGGACTTGACAGAGAATTGTAGGCAAAGGTACTAAAAAAGAGAATAATCCCACTCATCGCAAAGGTAACACCAAAAAATTGTGTATTCTTTTCGTCACACTGTATGCCATCATGAAACTTGGTCTTCTTTATATATAATGTCGACAATTCATGTCCCAGATTCACAATATCAGTTTTCTTGAGAATGGAGTTAAAGATACTAGAGCAATACATATTGGCGGGAATTCTAGCTACTTGGTTAGGTTTTGCTCTCTTGTATTTCTTGGGTGTGAAGAAGAACAAACAAGATGATGATTTGCACTTTCATAAACGCAATAACAACGAATTACTTACGACTCGTCGTCTGCAAAACGATGGAGCCACTGATATAATCATAGTCGGTGCTGGTGTGGCTGGTGCAGCCCTTGCCTATAGTCTTGGCAAGGCATGCTTCTTTTCTTAATTTTTCACCAAAATAAAAATTCCATTCATCTTTGTCATTCTAATCCTTGTATATTCATCTTTTCTGGTCGGTAATTACACCAAACCATGAAGAGCCCGAATAATGAAAATAAGGGGGTGCTGGGACTCCTTGATCTGTTTGTTGCATTATGTTTCACTCGTAAACAATTAGATACACAATTGCTAATACACTAAGCAGATAAACAGTGTTAACTACCAATCCCAAACAACCTCCTGAGTGAGAAAGAAAAAAGTGTCTAACTCGTCTGGTTCTGTATATATGTTATAATAGGATGGGCGACGAATTCTTGTCATAGAAAGAGACCTGGGACTGCAAGATAGAATCGTTGGTGAATTGCTCCAACCTGGTGGATACATGAAACTGATTGAACTGGGTTTAGAAGGTATGTAAGTACGTTACCAACACATGCATCAATCTGCTGGTAGGTGTTAATTAATGATAGTTCCAATGTCTGTTTATCTCTTTTGTTTCAGAATGTGTAGAGAACATAGATGCTCAGAAGGTGTTTGGCTATGCTTTGTTCATGGATGGAAGAAGCACTAAACTGGCATACCCATTGGAAAAGTTCACAGGAGATGTTTCGGGTAGAAGTTTCCACAATGGGCGCTTCGTCCAACAGATGCGTGAGAAGGCTGCAACAGTCCCAAAGTAAGCTAGCAACACTAAAAACTCCATTTAGTTATATTCAAATATATATCTTAAGTATATATATATATGGAATTTCAGTGTGAGGCTTGAACAAGGAACAGTGACGTCTCTTATCGAAGAAAAAGGGTCTGTCAAAGGTGTACGCTATAAGACCAGTGCTGGTCAAGACATTACAGCTAATGCCCCCCTTACTATTGTCTGTGATGGCTGTTTTTCAAATCTAAGACGTGGTCTGTGCAAACCTGAGGTGAACCATAATCCAAGATTTTTGCATGTAATTTAAGTGTTGAAAATGAAGTTTCATGATCAGGATATAATTAATAATATATCTGGGCTGTAGGTAGATATCCCATCTTCTTTTGCTGCATTGCTTTTGAAGAACTGTGAGGCTCCATACCCGAATCACGGACATGTTATTTTAGCAGACCCTTCGCCTATATTATGCTATCGTATCAGCAGTACCGAGATTCGGTGTTTAGTTGATATTCCTGGAAAGAAGGTCCCTTCTGTTGGCAATGGTGACATGGCCCTTCATTTGAAGACAAAAGTCGCCCCTCAGGTACAGCACATATATTTCAGTGATGCTCTTTGGTGCAAAGGATAATCGTAATCTTAAAGTAACTAAACTTCAATTTTATGTGGTCTAGATCCCTCCTGAGCTGCGACGTAGCTTCATTGCTGCGGTGGACGAAGGAAGCATAAAAACAATGGCTAATAGAAGCATGCCAGCTGCCCCAAAACCAACCCCGGGTGCCATCTTACTCGGGGATTCATTCAATATGAGACATCCTTTGACAGGTGGAGGAATGACGGTGGCCTTATCTGATGTTGTCATTGTTCGTGATCTTCTCCGACCTTTCGAGAATATGAATGACTCAATTGCCCTCTGCAAGCATCTTGACTCTTTTTACAGTTTGCGCAAGGTGATGCATGTATCTGTGTTTCTTTAATTACTGTCGGATTTCTAAGAAACTGATTAATTGAAGCTACGCGCGTTTTGTTTAATTAACAGCCAGTGGCATCCACAATCAACACACTGGCTGGAGCCTTGTACAAGGTGTTTTCTGCATCACCTGACCAAGCGAGAACCGAGCTACGCCAAGCTTGTTTTGACTACTTGAGCCTTGGTGGCATGTTCTCAAATGGGCCCATTGCACTCTTATCGGGTCTGAACCCCAAGCCATCGAGCCTGGTGCTTCATTTCTTTTCGGTCGCCATCTTTGGAGTTGGCCGCTTGTTGCTTCCGTTTCCTTCACCACAGCGCACTTGGCTAGGTCTTAGATTGATCTTGGTACTCATCTACAATACATCTATTATATATGCATGGCAGTGTTTTTTTTATTATCTGCTTAATTTAACAAGATGATAAGTAGTTTGGTTTCCAAATAAATAACTGATGTATCTTTATGTTTTGAATGGCAGGATGCATCAGGGATCATTTTCCCAATCCTAAAATCTGAAGGAGCTGCAAAAATGGTATTATCGTCTCCAAATGCAGCATATTATAAATCGCCTTTTCTGCATTGAAAAATGTAATGTAATTAACACACACATACACACACTGATTTCTAGTTTTTGCAGTCAAATCTCTTTTCTAGTTAAGATGTTTAGTTACTTCATGATAATATGGCAAAGATTGTGAAATGGATTCTGTGATACTATAAATAAAGAAATATAATTATATAATGTCGGTTTTGCTTAATAAGTTAATGTTTATGAAATAAATGTTAGATGCTTAACTAATCTCTACAATGGAGTCACAATATTAATACGACAAAGAGAGGAAGGAATAACTTTCTTGTTTTCCAAATTAAGAGGTAGGTTACAACTGGGCAGTATGGTATTCCAGGTTTCGGAATATTATTTACAGTTCCTTCGGTGTTGTCGATGCCAAGTATTAATAGGATCAGCCACCGGTACATATGTTATTGCTTAATGTACAAGCTGTTGATGCACATGGGTGTTTCAGTTTCTTCAGCTGCTTTACTCATCAGGCGCCGTTCATCTGTTAGTGGTGCCGCTCAACCTCCTGCAACCTCTTTCTCCGTGTAGAAAACCATCGATCCTCCTCTTCTATAGATATGGTTGAACCCCAAACAGTCACAAAGTCCCGATCTATTCGTCAAACGCAGACCCACACCATCCACCGTCGGATCATTAAACCACCGTTCACACTGTCGTTGCCTTCCCTTGAGCTGATGTTGTAACGTGTAGCATTTGGAGGGTCAGAAGTGATCTCCGACGGAGCCGACAACACTGATCTTCGATGAGATCGGTGATAACATGCTCTAGAAATAGAATCATTTTCTTCGCTCAGACTTCTTTTTATTAAGATATGAATTGAAAATTAAAATGCAAGTTTTGAACAGAAATATAAGAGAGATGCGGACTTGAAGGAATGGGTAAATAAGATTGAACAAATTTGGGTTGGAATAAATGATATTAATTGTTAGAATATATGGTTTATTGTGAAACAAATGTAGATAACTTTATTTTTTGCTAAGACGAACAAAAGTAGATAACTTGACTCACAGAACAATTATAACTATGTAAAAAGTTATATTTTATGCTAGAATTGGCTATTTGTGTACAAAATAGTCAATTTTTTAAATAGATGTTATTTATACAAGTTCATTTAAGGTTAGCTTTTGTTATTACTTAACTAAGTGATTGTGATTGCACTGGAATGGTTAGGTTAATTGGTACTCCTTACGTTGATAAGAGAGTAGGAGGGTGATTGAAGTTTTGAACAAGAAATATAATCACTCTATTACAAAAGACCCCGTAGCAACGCGCGAGGTTCAAATTCTAGTATATTATTAATTATATATGTTGGTGTCTATAGGATTTTTTAAAGTTTTTGAAATTTACCACCAATCTTTAAGAAATTGCAAAAAGGCCCTTACTCACTTTCATCTTTAGTTATCGTTGTTTCTCTGTTCGGTTTCTCTCATTCGAATCTAGATCACCACACCACCTCCAACTACATTGAGTTGGCCGGACAACCGCAGGGAAGGTGATCGGTCCGGTTGAGCATACTTAAACCATTTTCCAACAAACCGGCCGGTTCTCACGGTGGCTGGTGGCATGTGACCGCGGTGGAAGTAGCGCCGAGTGAATTTTTTTTTGAAATTCTTCTTCTCTATTCGAAGATAAGTCAAAGGTGGATTCAAGGACGTCAATCGCCGACACTTTCCTTTTATGTTCTCGTCTGGAGGAGTGGAGATGTAGAACAATCAATAATGAAAGAATGAAAAAATGTATTAAACTCAGTTTATAGTGACTTTAAAATCCAAAGTTATTATTGATTTACTGCTATTTTATATTCACCTAATTTAGTTATGTTATAGTTTTTCAGATTAAGTGCTCAATGAGCGGTGTCATTCGGGTGTTTTAATCGGGTTTTGGGTTCCTCGGGTCGGGTTCTTCGGGTTTTTAGATGTAGAAAATCAACCCGAAGACCGAACCAAATAAACTATATTTAATCAGTATTCGGTTTTTGGTTTTCGGGTTTATTCGGGTCGATCGGTAAACGGGTTGGTCCACTTGTAAATATAAAAATCAAAGACAACATACTTTAAAGTGTTTTGGTTTGGTAATTAAATTTGACATCTCTTCACAAACAAGTTTGGTAGTCATAGTTGAAAAAAAACCAAAATCAACCTCTAAATCCACATATTGCTCGAACATATGCTTAACAGAACCAATCATCATAACTGTTATTGCTCGAACAAAGTTAAAACAATAACACGTTACTAGGCCTATACAACGTGTTTCCTTTATATTATTAAGCTCGGACGTACAAGGAGTAATAAACATATATTTAAAACAAATATATGATAATGCTCAAATATAAAATCACTATACCTTGTTTGTAATCGGTTTAAATGGTTTAGTATGAAAGATGGACTGATGGAATAATCGAGTTTAATATTTGTGTCATCGATTGAAATATAGTTATGGAAGGATTGATCGAGTTCATAAAAAGTTAAAAACAGATGACGTAGATTGAAATCTAAAAATATGAAATATGGATTGTCAATTATGACGATATGGTATTCGGTTATTCGGGTCAACCCGAATTGCCAAAACACCACCCAAAGACCGACTTAAACAAGAATTTCATGTTCGGATTTGATTGTAATCGGGTTCGGTTTTTTCGGGTTATGCCTTAATCGGGTTCGGGTAGAGTATAATCGGGTTAGGTATTCGGGTTCGGGTAAAAATGACACGGTTTATATTTTAATACAACATATATTTAATTGTTTTTAGTTTTAATCAACCTTACATTATACACGGTGCAGGACCGTTTAAGGGCTTTAACACAATTACAACACAACAACACAATGAGGAGATTAACTAAACTTTTAATCAAACAGTGAACTGGTTTAACCAAGTATGATACTAAAAACACAAGTAAAGCAAGGAGACAGAACAAGAGAGTTTGGGTTTCAAGGAGGCAGTATATTGCTTTTTCAAGTTCTTTTACAAGTGTTACAAAGCATAAAAAAAGATACAAGAACTTGAAATACTTATACTACAACCTACAGCCGGCTATGCTTTGAAAGCCAGTTGGATACAATTGACTAGACACTAACAAAATCAATTGTAGGATCAAAAGGCATATCTGCCTTTTGACCTTGTGACTATGACATGCCATAGCTCACATCCTTATACATTACAAAAAGGATAAAGTACATAAAGTGGAAAGTTACAGACTCAAGACCTCAATGTACAGTTACCAAAAGCATGGATCTTTTCACCAACTCATGTAAGTTGGTGACTTTACAGAGATGCAGCGGAAAAGGTGCTTTATGGAACAATACATCAGATAAAGCATGTGTACTAAAAGTCTTCGGAAGAAATCTGTCTTCATAGGTTGAAGCTTCGGAAGACTTTGTCTCTGAGGCTTCGGAAGACTTCATGTTTGGCTTCGGAAGATATTGGTCTTGGCTTCGGAAGATTTTACACTTAGAGTATTTTCTAATGCATTGTGTAAAACTTCCGAAGCATTCTTCACTTCAGTACTTAGTGCATGTTGCAGAGACACTTTGGATGTTTTGGGTTGCATCAGACTTAAAGAATCCTTACAAACTCCCCCTAGGCTGATGCTACCAAAACACTTAGAAGATCTTCAGATGTTGGTAGTCTTCAGTACAATCAGGACCATTCCTTTCTTCATTAGATGATCAGGATCATCAAGACTCTCATAGTATCTTCTCATCTCAAAGAGATCATGCAGAGGTAAGTTGATTATGTCTTGCCAGGAGTAGACATTCTCAACACCTTGATCTCTGATAACATGCCATCTTTCTGGATTAGTAGAGTAAGTCCAGGACAAGATGGGTGTCTCAGTTGTTAGAGGAGCCACTTGCATAGGAGTTGATTGGGCTGCCTCTTCATGCACTTCCTCAGGTTGATCTGATTCAGCCTGAGGTGTAGAGGTAGATGACTTAGGCTTCTTCTTCTTAGTCTTTGGTTTAGAAGCCATTCTCTTCTTCCTCTTAGATGACTTTAACTGAGAAGACTGGTCTGCAACACCATGTTGATCATCATTGTCTTTCTCAGTTGGGTGTTCCTCCCTCACAGGTTCAGAAGGAGAGGGAGTTTGACCCTGCCTTGGATCAGAAGATGAAGCTTGCTGAGGCTCAGCTGGAGGTTCTGGTTGAGGTGTCTCTGGTTGTTCAAACTTGACCTCCACTTCAGGTGGGACTTGACTTGAAAGAGAGTGCAAGTCAATCAGTTCTCCACTTTTAATCTTCTGCTGATCACCCTTATATGATCATCCATTGTGGATAGAGACATGGGGCCAAGTCTCCTTCCGGAGAATCCATATAGCTTCAAGAAGCTCATCATTCTTTGTCTGTCAGCAGACTTCTTTGCATTCTTTTGAATGATGGCTCTTGACTTTGCAGCTTCTTCCCTTAGCTTCCTTTTGGTTGTCTTTCTTTCTTTGACTAGCTCAAGCTCAAGTTGCTTTAGGTACTCAAACTCAATGAAGTCATAGGACAAGGGAAGAAGTGCATCTGCCTGATAGAAGCCTGTGGCACTCAGGTAGTTGATCATCTTGATCCTATCTTCTTCTTTATCTACCTGAGGTTCTTGTGGAGCCACATCTTCTTGTGCCGGACTTTCTTGAACTAGAGAGAGAGTGGGAGCATGCTTGTAGAGTCTTTTCTGTCTCTTCTCCTCTTTGAATTGGAGAAGTAGCCTTGCATCTTCTTTCTCCTTCATCTCTCTTGACACTTCCATGTCAGCCAGTTCATTTAACTCTTCTAAGGGGAGGGAGATGATTTCATCAATATCATAGTTCCTGGTCTGTAAATAGGTAATCCTGACTGCCCTTAACTCATCATCTTGAGTATTTGGTCTGGGGGCAGCCCTGATTGCAGCTTGCATGAAGCTAGATGACCCAGTAGAACTTTCTCCCCTTAGCCTCCTTTTCCTCTCTCTCTCTCTCTTCCTCCTCAATTTCCTCAGAAGTCATTATTCTTTTCCCTTTGTCACCAACAGACCTTTGTGACTCAGGGTGGATTGAGGCTTGGCCTTCATTGCTTGGTGTAGCTTCCATGCTCTGGCCAGAGAGAGGCTGAACACCTTCACCAGCAGGTGTCTCAAAGGGAGTTTGGACCTCTGCAGCAGTTGTTGTTGATGAGACAGGGGTCTCAGGTTCTGCCACTGGGCCTTCAGTCAAGGTTTCCCCTATGAAACTAATCTTAGGGTCCACCTCAACATCCAGTTGACCGATGACATTGCCTGATTGCCTAAGTCTCCTTCTTAGAGAGAACTCTGCAAGGATCCTATCTTGGATTCTTTGAGCCAGCCTGTCAGCTTGTCTTGAATTGCTTGGATTGACAAGTGGCATGTTGACTAAATCCAATCTTTCATAGAAGTTCAGGCTTTGGAAATGAAAAACTTCTTGTTGACCTTGAACTCTGTGAAGAATAAGGGCTCTTCTGTCATCATCATACCTCCACCTTATGATGTAGTTGCCAGTTTCTTGTGGTGGAGATGAGACAGCCCTTGGTATACCTTCCTCAAAGAGACTCCTGATGATTGAGTCTATAGAGTCCACATTAATGTGAACTTGAGGAAGTTGCTGAGAATGCACAACAGCAAGTGAGGATGGTGAGTCCTCTATGTCCATTCTCTGTGAAAAACTTCCAGGTTCTGTGGTTGTAATAACTTTCTCCCCCTTTTTGGTAGCATCACCCACTTGCATAGGTGAGCTGGAGGATAAGTCAATCACTTCCACAGGTTCTTGTGTTCCTGGTTGAGCTCTCCTTAAAGGTCTCCCAGCTAGTTTTTCCTTTAGATATGAAATCTGAAGTTGCTGATCATTGACCCTGTTATGTAAGGTAGTCACCTGAGATTCCAAGTGACTAACCTTAGAGACTAAATAGGAGCATGTTTTTGACAATTTCTGCACCTTTAGTCTCAAATTCCCCTCATCTTCATCAGAAGAATCATTGGGGGATGAGATGATTGGACCAAAGTCCTCTCTCTCATCACCAGCTTGAGGTTCTTGGCTGCTGGTTTTCCTCTGCTCACTGGCAGCCTCAGTTGAGATGCCAGTGGGCTGAATTGCCATGGTTGAGGTCTTAATGATGTAATCACTTTCAAAAGTGAGAGCCTCTTCCATATGGACATCCTGAACATGTTCAGAAGTATCCACCTCAGTAATAGGTGACTGATGTGGGATAGACTGAGGAGAGTCAGAGGTACTCATCTCTCTTTGAGTAGGGGAGGAGAAGAGAGACTCATGGTACTCACTGAATCCTAAGTCTTTATCAGTATAGAAGGATAGGTTGGGAATTGGTTGGTTGAGATCTAAAGGCTGGGGATGGTAACTGTCTCCTGAAGGTTGTTCACTTGAGTGTTGAGACTCAGAGTGAAGGCTTAAGGCTGTTGGGCTTGTGAGCTCATCAGGGTGAGCATGAGGAACCTCAGCCCTGATAGTTGAAGAGATGGGAGTGGTTTGCTCCTCAGGAGAAGTAGGAGCTCTAGTGTCCACTTCCTCCTGTAAGGTTGAGTATATGGGGGCCTGCTCAGACTCAATAGCCTGAGCAGGGGTTCGTTTGGATTTTCTTTGGTAGGTGAGGGTGATTTCTGGTCTTTTTAGTGGTAAGGATAAAAGAGGTGTGGGTTCAACACTAGCTTGTGTTGCTAGGTTGTCACCTTGAGCAATGAGCTCTAACATTTTTGGGACTAGGGCTGTTTCTACCCCTGAGAAGCCTACAGTTGGCTTCTTTATTATTTTAAAGATGCCGGGCTTCATCTGTCCCAATTTAAGAATATTACTTGTTTCCCTCAACTGTGAGCCCAGTTCATAGTTGAGAATGTGTTGAACATATCTAGGAAACATGTAATACTCTAAGGAGTCTAAATTAGCAAGTAAATTAGTATAAACAAATTGTGAATACCTGAACTTGACCCCTTGAACCATTCCATGAACTATAAAGGAGAGATCCTCAGAAATCTGGTCCCATCCACCATGCTTGTTTGATAAGCTGTGGATAATCACATGGAGCAGGTATTTCCACTGGGATGAGACCTTCCCTTTCCTGAAGGTCTTTACAGAGAAATCTCCCTCATAGCCCATCTGCTCAAAGGAATGATTTACAGCTTCCTTTGGGAAGGACACCTCACCTTTTTCATCATCCAACTGCAAGTGTTGGTTAATGATGGCCGGAGTGATGAAGATTGTCCTCCCTTGCACTGTGGCA
This sequence comes from Flaveria ramosissima, assembly GCA_025215565.1. Classification (NCBI taxonomy): domain Eukaryota; kingdom Viridiplantae; phylum Streptophyta; class Magnoliopsida; order Asterales; family Asteraceae; genus Flaveria; species Flaveria ramosissima. The sequence continues at coordinate 142,085 of CM046038.1, forward strand.
GACAGTGCCTTCTCCCCATCCATAATGACCTCTTGGCAGGTCTTCTAGAATTCAAGCAAGTGATCCTCATATAGAGTAGGATCAATGGTCAGGGAGGTGAAATAGTTGGACAGAGTCAAGAATTGGCAAATCTCTGAGAAACTTGCATCTTTCTCAGAGCTTAACAGAGCAACTTGATTATGTTGCCTGTGAAGTTGCATGGAGAAATCTGGGTTGTTTCTGCGGTTTAGGTTGGCCATTTCAGAAGCTTAAGGGTGAAGAAAGGTAGAAAGCAAAGGCGGTTTAGAGAATTAGGTTAGAGGAATAGTGGAATTGAGGAAGATAGTGGGAAAGAGGGGGAACCGTTGGGTATTTATGTGAAAAGGGATTTGAACCAAAGTTAATGAAAGAGGATAAACTTTGAAATCCGAAAGTCGGTCCCACCTCTGAAAAGGTAGTTTACTTTTGCTCAAAAAGTAGTTTTCTTGGAATTCGAAAAGCTTCCGAAGGTAATATGTCTTCGGAAGTTTTGATTGAAAAAGCTTCCGAAGCTAAACTGGCTTCGGAAGAATTTTCCTGAGAGTCTTGAAAATTTAAGCTTCGGAAGAGAAATAAACCCTTGGATGCTTTGTATAAGAATAAACAAAGCTTCCGAAAGTTAATTTTGCTTCGGAAGGAAAAAGTCCTTAAAAATGGATAAGTGTCTGAGAAAGAATTTTAAGCTTCGGAAGATAAGTTTTGACTTCTTCCAAAGGTAAAATTTCTTAGACAGTTATTTATTTTGAAGACATGTTTTTCTTCCGAAGATAAAACTTTATCTTCGAAGTATCAGAAAATTTTCAAGAATCTAAGGAAAGTCTTCAAAAAGAATTTTACATCCAAAGAAAAACATGAGCTTATGAAAGTGATGAACTAGACAACTTAGGACACACATATTTTAAGAAGAAATAATTAGAATTAGTTTTAAGAAAAAGTCTACTCAAAGTTAATCATCCCAATAGCTGATATCAGATACTTAAATCTCTGTTCATCAAAAGCTTTTGTGAACAGATCAGCATATTGTTCATCTGTATGAACTTTGACTAGTTTAATTAATCCCTTTTCATAGTTATCTCTTATTAAATGATACCTGATGTTGATGTGTTTGGTCCTTGAGTGCTGCACAGGGTTCTCAGTGATAGAGATAGCACTATTGTTGTCTATGTGGATAGGAGTCTCCTTGAAGTTAAATCCATAGTCCAGCATCTGATTTTGAATCCAAAGCACTTGAGCACAGCAGCTTGCAGCAGTAATGTATTCAGCCTCAGCAGTTGATGCAGACACACAGGATTGCTTCTTGCATTGCCATGAGACAACTCTTCCACCAAGGAATTGACATCCCCCAGATGTAGACTTTGCAGTCATGTTGCAACCACCATAATCACTATCTGTATAGGCATACAGATTGAAATTAGGATTCTTTGGATACCATAGACCAAGTGTTGAAGCACCTTTGAGGTATCTTAAAATCCTTTTCACAGTGATTAAGTGAGACATCTTAGGGTTGGCTTGATATCTTGCACAAATACATGTGGCAAACATGATATCAGGCCTGCTAGCTGTAAGATACATAAGAGACCCAATCATAGCCCTGTATAAATGTTCATCTACACACTCCCCCTCAAGATCAGGTCCAAGGGAGTGGTTTCTGGCTATGGGTGTCTTAGCAATCTTACAATCAGTCATGTTGAACCTCTTGAGTATGTCTTGAACATACTTTGACTGACTTATGAAGATGCATCTTCAACCTGCTTCACTTGAATTCCCAGAAAGAAATTGAGTTCTCCCATTGAACTCATTTCAAATCTGTCTTTCATCAGCTTCTCAAAGTCTTTGCAGAGCTTTGGATTAGTGAACCAAAGATGATGTCATCTACATATACTTGAACCAGCAATAAGTCATTTCTCTGTCCTTTGATGAAGAGAGTTCCATCTATAGTACCTCTCCTGTATCCATGTTTACAAAGATACTCAAATAGTGTCTCATACCACTTTCTGGGTGATTGATGCAGCCCATAAAGAGCTTTGTCAAGCTTGCAGACATAATCAGGATGATCAGGGTCTACAAAACCAGGTGGCTGTTTGACATAAACCTCTTCATCAATCACTCCATATAAGAAAGCACACTTTACATCAAGTTGAAAGACCTTGAAGTTCTTGGATGCAACAAATGCCAGGAATATCCTAACAGCTTCTAGTCTTGCTACAGGAGCAAAGACATCAGTGTAGTCAATCCCTTTTCTTGTGTGTATCCTTGAACAACTAGTCTTGCCTTGTTCTTGATGATGATTCCTCTATCATCCTTCTTATTCCTAAAAACCCATTTGGTTCCAATGATAGTCTTCCCATGAGGAAGAGGACAAAGGTTCCAAACTTTCTGCCTTTTGAATTGAAGCAGCTCTTGTTGCATAGCTTCAACCCAACTTCCATCCTTTAGAGCTTCATCAACTTTCTTTGGCTCTATCTGAGATAAGAAACAAGAGTGAAGACAAACATTTGCTTCATGGGTTTGTCCTCTTGTTCTTACCCCTGTGACAACATCTCCAATGATGTTTGTGGTGGGGTGAGACTTGTGGATCCTTAGCTGAGGGATCACAGCAAGTTGCTGAGAAAGATCCAAATTTGAGAAATTTAGATCTGGCCTGGAAGATTCACCCTCCACATTATCACACTTATCAAGATTAACTTGATCCAATGAGTGTGTGACATCATTGATGTTGTCATCTATGGTATGGTTATTAGCATCAAGAAATTCCTGATCACTATCACCATCACCATTGTTGTCTTCTACAATTGAGGTGTCTTTATCTGGTTGAGAAGCCTCTGAGCTGGAATTTGAAGGCATACCAGATGTATCAGCTGAATTTGTCATTGTTGTGCTGATAGAAACCTCATTTGCTAAAGTAGTTCCAACTGGAGCTGAAGATGTATCAGTTGAGGGTCTTCCTAGCTCAAATCTTGGATCAGGATCACCTGTATTTAAATTTTCTGCAGATCCTGAAACATGCTCACAAGATTTGTTAAAACAGTTGGTAACTAAATCAAGATCAAATAGCCAATCCGGACCAGAACCAGCCACACAGGGTGTGTGCTCATTGAAAGTCACATTGGCTGACTCCTCAACAATTCTAGTTCTGAGATTGTATACTCTATAAGCTTTAGCTTGGGAAGAGTATCCAATGAAGTGTCCATCATCTAATTTCTCAGCAAAATTGGCAATTTGATCTTTGGTATTCAAGATGGTGCAGGGACATCCAAATGACCTGAGAAAACCAATGAAAGGTTTCTTCTTGTGCCAAAGTTCATAAGGAGTCTTACCATATGTCTTAACTACTAAAACTCTGTTTTGCACATAGCAAGCAGTATTAACTGCCTCTGCCCAGAAGGTGATGGGCAGTTTAGAGTCAGACAACATAGTTCTTGCAGCTTCAATAAGTGTCCTGTTTCTCCTCTCAGCAACTCCGTTTTGCTGAGGAGTCCTGGGAGCACTATATTGTCTTGTAATACCTTTTTCATACAAAATGTATCAAGGATTTGGTTCTTGAATTCAGTTCCTTGATCACATCTTATGGTTTTGACCTTGTGATCACATTGATTCTCAACTTTTAAGATGAAATTCTTCAGAATCTCAGGGGTTTCATCCTTAGTTCTAAGGAAGAAGACCCAAGTGAATCTTGTAAAATCATCTGTGATCACCAAACAGTAAGAGGTCCTTCCTAGACTCATTACACTGGTGGGGCCAAAGAGATCCATATGTAACAAGTGTAGGGGAGTAGTGATAGAGTTCTTTTCCTTAGGCTTGTGAGATACCTTGTGTTGCTTCCCTTTCAGGCATGCAACACAATGATCATCACTTGTAAACTCTTTCTTTGGCATTCCAGTTACCAGATCATGTTTAATTAATTTATTCATGTTCTTAAAGTTTACATGGCACATTCTTTTATGCCATAGGAAAGACTCATCACTATTTGCTTTAGATAGAAAGCATAAAACCTCTCCAGAGGGAGATGTTTCTTGCAAATCCATCTTGTACATGTTCCCTTTCCTGGGGGCTCTGAGCAGGATATGCTCATGAGGAATGACCACTCCAGGCTTGAGAACAATGCACTCATGCTCAGTAAAGAGCATGTTATGACTCTGATCACAAAATTGAGATACACTCAGAAGATTGTACCCAAGCTCCTTGACAAAGTTTACCTTCTCAATGCTGAGCTTACCATTTGTGACCTTGCCCCTTCCAGAAATTTAACCACCTTTATCTCCTCCAAAAGCAACTGGTCCTCCATCAATTCTCTCAAAATTATAGAGTAGAGACCTATTGCCTGTCATGTGCCTGGAACAGCCACTGTCAATTATCCAGACATTCCTGTTTGTCTTGAGCTGTTCCTGCACAAAGAAAATGATTAGTTACATTTGGAAACCCAAGCCTTACTTGTCTTGGGCTCACTAAGTGTAATAGAAGGTAATACAACAGTAATAGATCCTATGGTTGTACTATGGGGATCTTCAGCTGTTGTTGATGGAGAAACTTCAGTCATTTGGTCTTTCTTAGACTTCCACACCACCTTTGGAGTCTTGGACTTGACCTTCAAAACCTTAGAAGCTTTAGGAACTTCACAAGTTTTGATGACTGAACCTTCGGAAGATTCTACAGTCACTACAGCAGTCTTTAGTGCTTCGGAAGAACTCCTTTCTTCCGAGACCAATTTTGCTTCCGAAGGTAATTTTCCATTTACCTTTTTCTTTGATTTGGAGCTTCCGAAGGAAACAGACTTTCCTTCCGAAGCTTGAGACTTCTTGAGACTCTTTGAAGTCTTTGTATTAGACATGTGGACAGTACTTTTAGGATTGTATGGGCAATCCTTAGCAATGTGAGAAGTACTTTCACACATGACACATAACATTGTCTTCTTCAAAGGAGTCTCCTTTTGAGAGCAAGACTGGCTTTGGTCACATCCCTTCTCCACCTTCATCTTGGTAGATGCTGAGACAGTTCTTTTGGGCTGTGAACTGTTCTTGGAGTTTGATGGTCCAGGCTGTGCAGCAGTGGTACACAGCAGCTCAGTCTTCTTCTTTGCACTAAAATGATTTGAACAAGAACCAGTACTCTTAGCTGAGGAGTCTTGGTTGATGTCTTCAGTCCCTACTACTTTGAAACCTGCAGAGATAAAAACTTGTTTCTGCTTAGTATCAAAAGTAGCCTTGATCTCTTGAGCCTTCTTTGCTTTCCTCTTGCTCTTCTTGATCAAGTTCTTTCTTTTGGACTTGGTCATCACAGTAGATTTCTTCTCCTCAGAAGGATAGTGGCCCTTGGAAGAATCCTCTTCTTCACTCTTCTCAGAGGAATTCTTCACTATCACTTCTTCATCATCCTCACTTATAGGATCTATGAGAGGAAGCTCATCTTCACAAGTTCCACACCTAGGAAATCTTACAGACAAGATTGTGTATGGAGGAGCTATCTCGTTTGATCCCAGTCCCTGTCTATTTTGATAGCACACTTTGTTGTGCAGGGATGAGGATATCATGTTCTTGAAGGTCTCTTCTTCAAGAACACTCTTCTCTGCCTTGGCTTTGCTGATCACAAGCTCAGCCTGGCACTCAGTCAACTTAGTTATGAGATCTTGGATCTGAGTTCTAAAATCTGTATGTTCATGTTTTAGTACTGAAATGGTTTTCTCCAAGTCCTCTATCTTTAACTTGTAATCATTTTCAGACTTTCTAAAATCAGATTTTAATATGTTTAGTGCCTCAAGATCAGATCTCATCTCTAAGTCGTAGGACCTGTATCTATTTACTTTAGCAATGCATTCAGGAGTACAGAGATGTTCCAATACCTTGGCTTCATCATGGTCAGCCATCAGTGCTTGGTTTGGAGAAGCATCTTCTACCTGAAAGCTCCAGTCAAAGCCTCCCTCTTCAACAGCAACAGCAGCATGTTGCTTTGGCTTCTCATTCTGAGGGGCTTTGTCAGTGTAGTTTGGTCTGGGTTGTGTTTGGCCCCCATTTGCTTTAGGTGCCTTACACTCCCTAGCAAAGTGGCCCATAAGGTTACAGTTGTAACACTTAACTTTGCTTTTATCCAGCCCAAACTTTCCACTGGTAGCATTGCTTGGAAATCTTCTTCCTGTTCTCTTGTAGAACTTCTTGGCTCTGTGAGTGAGGAGAGCCATCTGCTGAACTATCTCCATGTATTCCAGGTCATCTGGATGGATACAGTCCAGGTCTTCGATAGTGAAGAGATAATTCCCATAGCTTTCATCAGTAGACACAAAGGCTTGAGAAGAACTTGTCTCTTGGAATGGGCTTACTTGAGTAAAGTTCTCCCTTGGTGTCTCCGAGAAGGTGATGAAAAGACCCTTTTATGAGTTGTCAGGGTAGCATATGAGATGATGTTGGGGTTCTATGCTGTCCCTTTCAACCACATGAAGGGCTGAACCCATTTGATTGTTGGAGTTGCCAGATGAACCTTGCATGTTCATCTCCATCTGGTATCCACTGAGAATCCCATACAACTCTGTCAGAGTAAGAGTTTTAAGGTTCTCAGTCCTCTTGATCACCACACTGTAGTGTGTCCATTGCCTAGGAAGTGAGGACATGAACTTCCTTACAATGTCCCTGTTCTCAAGAGGAACTCCTCCATCCACTAGGGTATCAACAATCTCAACATACCTGAAGTATTGTTGAGTCATGGTTTCACCTGCTTTGAAGGTGAAGTTTTCAAACTGCTGCTTCAGAAGATCCTTCTTGTTCTCCTTGGCTTCAGAGGAGCCTTCATACATCAGCTTCAGTGCATCCCACAGCTGTTTAGCTGTTTTGCACTTCTTAAAACCTCTGTATACAGAGTTTGGGAGAGCAGTCTGGAGAGCAGTCATGGCCTTCCTATCAATCTCTACTCTTTTTCTATCTTCATCTGAGTAGTTGGCCACATCTTTTGGAATCATACCAGCACCAGTAGCAGAGGGGGTGCTGGGTATGAAAGGTCCATTCTCAACAAATTCCCACATTCTTGAATCAAGAGACCTGATGAAGCCTTCCATCCTCATGCACCAGGTGTCAAAATCATCAAGAGTGATCAGTGGGGATTTGTTCATGGTTCCAGTCTCCATATCAGTCTTTGAGATGGAAGCCATTTGAAAAGTTTAGTTTTTGTGTGTGTGAGGGATCTTAAGATGGTTAGATCTTATATCAAGAGCCTGGAAAGCTCTGATACCAATTGCAGGACCGTTTAAGGGCTTTAACACAATTACAACACAACAACACAATGAGGAGATTAACTAAACTTTTAATCAAACAGTGAACTGGTTTAACCAAGTATGATACTAAGAACACAAGTAAAGCAAGGAGACAGAACAAGAGAGTTTGGGTTTCAATGAGGCAGTATATTGCTTTCTCAAGTTCTTTTACAAGTGTTACAAAGCATAAAGAAAGATACAAGAACTTGAAATACTTATACTACAACCTACAGCCGGCTATACTTTGAAAGCCAGCTGGATACAATTGACTAGACACTAACAAAATCAATTGTAGGATCAAAAGGCATATCTGCCTTTTGACCTTGTGACTATGACATGCCATAGCTAACATCCTTATACATTACAAAAAGGATAAAGTACATAAAGTGGAAAGTTACAGACTCAAGACCTCAATGTACAGTTACCAAAAGCATGGAGCTTTTCACCAACTCATGTAAGTTGGTGACTTTACAGATATGCAGCGGAAAAGGTGCTTTATGGAACAGTACATCAGATAAAGCATGTGTACTAAAAGTCTTCGGAAGAAATCTGTCTTCATAGGTTGAAGCTTCGGAAGACTTTGTCTCTGAGGCTTCGGAAGACTTCATGTTTGGCTTCGGAAGATATTGGTCTTGGCTTCGGAAGATTTTACACTAAGAGTATTTTCTAATGCATTGTGTAAAACTTCCGAAGCATTCTTCACTTCAGTACTTAGTGCATGTTGCAGAGACACTTTGTATGTTTTGAGTTGCATCAGACTTAAGGAATCCTTACACATGGTTTATATTCTTTTTTCCTCTAATTCTTTTTTCAATCTTTTGTTTTAGTATTGCTAATAATATTGTCTAGTTTATGAATCCCGTTCCACCATTCTGACCGGTTCAACCAGTGAACCAGTAAAATATCCGGTTTATTGACAGGTCCGGTTAACAAATAAATATATAGATGATTTCTTGCTATTTTACACTAATATGGTTACCACAACGTTCCAAGAAGACCCTGCGGCAACAGGAGAGGTTTCATTCCTAGTTCTTTATCATCAAAATTCTCTTATATATTAGGTTTTTCAAACTCCTATATTTTAAGAGGATTAGACCGCTCAGAAAATATAGAAAAAATACAGTGGCAAACACACAACCTTCTAGTAACATAAATAACTAATTGGTAGAGGGTATTGATTCATTCAGTTTTCAGTTTCCTGGGTCTGAAAGAACAAAAGAAAATCAAAGGGAATTCGAATTCGGATTCTTTTACCTTCCTCACCAACTCTTTACTTTCTCCTGCACCTCTTAATTCAAAAATTCAAAAGACCCACTTAACATTAACAAAAACCCTCAGCAGCACTTCACTTCTCAACCGTTGTGTTACACGGTGTTGTTTGTTATAAATTATATAATTTAAATTTTTTTCAACTAGCTACAGATAGATGAAAAAACCTAATGCGAGTCGGATAACTGTGGTAAATGTTAATTTACGTAAAATTATGTATGCATTTATAAAACTAATACTGGACATGCTTTTAAAGACAATAAAAAATTAGATTTTAAAATCTCACATCCATCGAGATCCTTAGGCACCACCAAATTTGATGTTTCTTTCATTCCTTCATCTTTTTCAATCCCTTGTTTAACATACATGTACCACAAACCTCAATATTGTATGTATCGAAATATAGATAATAACAATTTTTCCCATCAACTAAGTGTCATAAATTCATAATTATTACTTTTAATCAATACATTGAAAGATTGTTAAGAAGCGCAATAATTATATAATATATTACTCCCAGTCATTTTAACTGCTTCTAAAATTAATCATGACCCTCATATTTAGCTAATACGGAATCTTAGCCATAGAAAGTCGGCAGTTCCTTCAGTCTAGGAGCAGTTACCATCATTTCTGGATTGAACACGTTCCCCTTCCCCCTCCCCCACGTCGCAGCGGTAACCACTACAAAAGTAACACCGTCTCCCTCATTTATCTTGCAACCGGCAAAACTGCAAACTCCATCGTCTTTGACGGGACTTCATCATCAAACAACTGAAACTTAGATTTTATCAACCGGAGCTTCCGTTCCAAACGATTTTGTTATCGTCCAATGGAACTTCGATTTTTGTTCGAAACATAAAGCAGGTTCGATGCTTTTTTGCAGCGATCGATCGGTGAGAAAGAAGAAGAAGTTGAAGACGTGATCGAATCGACAAACGAGAAGAAATGTTGTACCAATTGTCGCACCACTAGCACTCCTCTTTGGAGAGGCGGTACCGCTGGTCCTAAGGTATGAATGCATGATTATCATTCAACGATTTATGCTCTATTTGATTAGGATTCCGAAGTGATAAGGTCTGATTTACTGCATGATTCTGAAGCTTTTGATTTTCGTTTGTGTTGTTTTGATCGAAATCGCTTTGCAATGCGTGTGGAATCAAATACAACAAGAAGCGTATGGAACAGATGAACGGATTTGATAAAAACGGAATGAGATCCGTAAACAATATGAAGATGAAATTGTCTCTTATAGATAGAACACAAGCGCATCATCAACATCAACAAGATCGTAATCAACATCGTCATCATCAGCAACATCTGCAGGAGAGAAAGAAATCATCGTATGAGAGAGGGAAGAAGAACAAGTTACAATACTGTTAATGGCGATCTCTTGTGGTGGATCTCTATATTGATGATTGATTTTGAGTAGTTTTTCCCCTTAAGGGATTTGAATTGAAGAACCCTAACTAATTCTTCCACCATTGCAGTTTTGGATTTAATTTTCTGGATTTTGGATTTATATTATGTTCCATTGTGTTAAGTTTCTATTCGAATGGAACTATTTTGGATTTGTTGCACCAGCTTTAACTTGAACGATTAAGTGATATTATTTTTGTCAAAGCAAGAAACTAACATCACCTTAAATGTCTCAAGCTTTTCATGAGCAATTTATGCATGATATATATAAATTATAACATCATTTTTAACATTTGGTTACTTTCTGTGAGTACTGCATATGAGGGCACCATTTGGTTTAGTGTCGACTCATAAACATATGTCCATTGTAATCTTGAGTTTTTCCTTTGTGGTTTAACTATTTTAATGCGTCTGTACATGTGATTTTGCTCATTGGCATGTTAGCCGAGAAAGCTCTTCAAGTTTATGTAGATAAAAGTGCAACAAATAATCTTGCAGTAAGATACATATATACATAATTGACTTTTATGGACATTGGTCCCTTACTTGTATGGTTCTATTGCACTTTGATTTCAAACTAACCCTGATTTTTTTAGAGTTTAAAAAAGGAAGGTGTTAGATATTTCATTACGTTAAAATACCCGACCAACGGACGGGTATAAAACTAGTTATTATTTACTTCTAGTCAATCGAGCACAATCGGGTTATGTAGAACCCCACCATCAAAGTCATAGCCTTGTTATTTTTACCATGATAAAATCTTATGAATATATGCAAGTTATTAATTTATATCCATTGAAAGGTTTGACTAGGCATGTATGTCTTTCTTGTATGTTAGAATGTATTAAAGGCTCTTTAAAAAATAATAACTTAAAGTAGAACAAATATTATGAAAATTTCTTAATTGTGGCAATAGGATACCGGCAACCCAAAATAGAAAATGTTGTAGTGTTTCTTGAATGAGTAGAATTAAAACCTCTAAGTTCTTAATCAAGAAAACTAATAAATTCAAGAACTTGTTTCTAATGAAAACTTACAAACTAAAAATGATAAATTAAATACAACCCTCAATTTCCTTAAATCCAGCAAGATGAAGCATCATACCACTGCAACATCAGGCAAATTTTATGTACTCTGATCTAAGTTAAGTAGTATATCAATTTCAAGATCAGTAAATTTAGTTGTCTATTCGCATACTTTATGCGAGTTTAGGACAAACCACAATGAATTTTAGTTTAGGACAAACCACAATGAATTTTACTTTCATTTTAATTCTAACTTGGTTAATGGACTCAAAATCTTTACTAGTAGCATTCAAAATTGAAAAGTTGTTATAAAGATCGTTCAACCTCATCAAAATATTTTAAAAGCTTTTTATTTGTTAAAATTACCCAAAATATACAAATGTGAAAATAAACTGGTTTCTAGCTATCAAATTAGAAACAAAGTAACAATTGCAGGACCGTTTAAGGGTTGGTCAATACAATCAGTCTCACAATGAAGAGAGTGTTAGAACACTTAACAGATCAAATAGGGAACCAGGACTATGTTATGATGATACTAAGAACACAAGCAAAGTAAGAGACAGAAACTTAATGACAACAAGATATTGGTTTCAGTATATTGTTTCTCAAGTTTCTTTTACAAGTGTTACAAAGCATAAGAAAAAGATACATGGACCTGAGATACTTTATACTACATCCTACAGCCGGCCATACTTAGAAATCCAGCTGGAAACACAAATCTAGACAACAAGATCAATGTACATTCAAAAGACAGATTTGCCTTTTGACTAGTGATTATGATATGTCATAGCTCACATCCTAATATATTATGAAAAAATAAAAGTACATAAAGTATAAAGTTACAAACTCAAGACCTCAATGTACAGTTTGCAAAAGCATGGACCTTTTCACCAACTTGTATAGTTGGCGAGTCTTCAGAGTTGCAACGGAAAGTGGTTCAGCTTTATGCATAAGTACATTAGAGAAAGCATGTTATTTAAAGTATTCGGAAGATATCTATCTTTCTTTATGGGCTGCACCAAGCTCCATGGAAGTGGTATGAGACTCTATCTCAGTATCTCTGTCAGCATGGCTACAAAAGGGGTACTATAGACGGAACTCTCTTCATCAAAGGAAAAGGAAATGACTTAATGCTAGTTCAAGTGTATGTAGATGACATTATCTTTGGATCAACTAATCCAAAGCTCTGCAAAGACTTTGAGAGGCTGATAAATAATATATTTGAAATGAATGCCATGGGAAAACTCAATTTCTTTCTAGGAATTCAAGTGAAGCAAGTTGATAGTGACATCTTCATAAGTCAAAGTATGTAGAACACATACTTACAAGATTCAACATGACTAACTATAAGGTTGCAAAGACACCCATAGCAGGAAACCACTCCCTTGGACCTGATCTTGAGGGGGAGTGTGTGGATGAATATCTTTATAGGGCTATGATTGGGTCTCTTATGTACCTCACAGCTAGCAGTCCTGATATCATTTTTGCCATATGCATTTGTGCAAGATATCAAGCCAATCCCAAGATGTCACACCTAGTTACTGTCAAGAGGATTTTAAGATACCTTAAAGGTGCTCCAACACTTGGTCTTTGGTATCCAAAGAATTCTGACTTCAATCTATATGCATATATAGATTGTGACTATGGTGGCGGCAATATGACTGCAAAGTCCACATTTGGGGGATGTCAGTTTCTTGGTGGAAGGATAGTCTCATGGTAATGCAAGAAACAATCCTGTGTGTCTGCATCAACTGCTGAATCTGAATACATTGCTACTGCTAGTTGCTGTGCTCAGGTGATTTGGATTCAGAATCAGATGCTGGACTATGGATTCAACTTAAAAGAGACTCCCAGTCACATAGAAAATAATAGTGCTATCTTTATTATTGAGAATCCTGTGTAGCACTCAAGGACAAAACACATCAATATCAGGTATCATTTGATTAGAGATAACTTTCAAAAAGGATTAATCAAACTAGTCAAAGTTAAAACAAATGAATAATACGCTGATCTGTTTACCAAAGCTTTTGATGAGCAGAGGTTTAAATATCTTGTATCAGCTATTGGAATGATTAACTTTGTGTAGATTTTCTTAAACTTAACTCATATTATTTCTAAAACCTGTGTGTCCTAAATTGTCTATTTTATCACCTTCTATGAGGATCAACTTTTGGAATTTTGGAGGACCTGCCAAGAGATCATCATGGATGGGGAGAAGGCACTACCTGCCACAGTGTAAGGGGAGGTCATCATGGATATGGAGAAGGCACTGCCTGCCATAGTGTAGGGGAGGATAATTTTCATCACTCCAGCTATCATAAACACACATATTCAGCTGGATGATGTAGAAGGTGAATTATCCTTTCCCAAAGTTGTTGTTAACCAATCCTTTGAGCAGATGGGCTATGAGAGAGATTTCTCTGTAAAGATCTTCAGGAAAGGGAAGGTTTCTTCTCAATGGAAGTACCTCCTCCATGAAGTTATACATAGCTTGTCAAACAAGCATGGAGGATGGGACCAGATTCCTGAGGATCTCTCCTTCATAGTTCATGAACTGGTTTAGGGGGTCAAGTTCAGGTACTCACAATTTGTGTATACTAATTTACTTGCTAACTTAGACTCCTTAGAATACTACATGTCCCCTAGATATGTTCAACATATTCTCAACTGTGAACTGGGCTCACAGTTGAGGGGAACAAGTAATGTTTTTAAATTGGGACTCATGAAGCTCGACATCTTCAACACTATGAGAAAGCCAACTGTTGGCTTCTCTAGGATAAAAACAGCCCTTGTCCTAAAAATATTAGAGCTCATTGCTCAAGGTGACAACCTAGCAACACAAGCTAGTGTTGAACCCACACCTTCTACTTCACAACCACCAAAACAGCCACAAATCATCCACACCTACCAGAGAAAATCCAAATGAACCCCTACACAAGCTACTAAGATTGCGCAGGCTCCCATATCACCCACCATACAGGAAGATGTGGACACTGGAGCTCCCACTTCTCCTCAGGAGCAAACCACTCCCATCTAACCAATGATCACTGCTGAGGTTCCTCATGCTCAGCCTGATGAGCTCACAATCCCAACAACTTTAAGCCTTCAATCAAAGTCTTAAAACTCTAGTGATCAACCTTCATGGGAAAGTTACCATCCCCAGTCTCTTAATATCAACCAACCAATTCCTAACCTTGAATTCTATAATGATGAAGACATGGGATTTAGTGAGTATCATGAGTCTCTCTTCTCCTCCCCTACTCAAAGAGAGATGAGTATTTCTGTTTATTTCTGTCTAGCCCACATCATTCACCTATTACTGAGGTGGATCTCCCTAAACCTGTTGAGGAGGTCCATATGGAAGAGACTCTCACTACAAGTGATTACATTATTAAGACCTCAACCATGGAAAATCAGCCCATTGACACTTCACCTGAAGTTGTCATTGAGCAGAGGAAATCCAACAGGAAAGAACAATATGCTAGTGATGAGGAAGAAGACTTTAGTCCCATTCTCTCATCCCCTCATGATTCTTCTGATGAAGATGAGGGGAACATGAGACTAAAGGTGCAATAACTGTCTAAATCATGCACTTATCTAGTCTCTAAGGTAAGCCATTTGGAATCTCAAGTGACTATCTTATAAAACAAGGTCAATGATCAGCAACTTGAGATTTCTTATCTCAAGCAGAAACTAGCTGGGAGACCTTTATGAAGAGCTCAACCAGGAACACAAGAACTTATGGATATGATAGACCTAACTCCTAGCTCACCTATGCAAGAGGGTGATACTACCAAAAAGGAGGAGAAAGTCCAAGCAATCATAGAACCTGGGAGTTCTTCATAGGGTATGGACATTAAGGATTCACCACCCTCACTTGCAATTGTCCATACTCAGCAACCTCCTTAACTCCATATTGATGTGGATTCTCTCATTCAAAGCTTATTTGAGCAGGGTATTCCAAGGGCAATGTCATCCCCACCCGAAGAAGCTATAAATGAAATACTAGGGTGGATGTATGATGTTGAGAGAAGAGCCCTGATACTGCATAGGTCTCAAGGGCAGCAAGAAGTCTTCAACTTTCAGACCTTGAGCTTCTATGACAGTCTTCCTCTAGTCAATATGTCATTTACCAACCCAAGTCAATTGAGGCAAGCTGACAAAAGGCTGAGAGGATTCAAGACAGGATTGTTAAAGAATTCAGACAAAGAAAAATGTCATTGGTCAACTTGATGTTGACGTGCACCCTAAGATTAGCTTCAAAGGGAAAACCTTGACTGAAGGCCCAGTGATAGAGCCTATGAGCAATGTCACAGCAGCTACTACTTCAACATCCTATACCCTCAGTGAGGCACCAGCTGGTGAAGGTGCTTCAAAGCTTCTCTCTATCCAGAGTCTGACTACTACATTAGGCAATGAAGGCCAAAGCTCTCTCCACCCTGAGTCACCAAGGTTTATGGGTGACAAAGGAAAAAGGATATTGACTCCTGAGGAGATTGAGGAGGAGGAGAGAGGGAGGAAGAGGAAGCTAAGGGGAGAAAGTTCTATTGGGTCCTCAGGCTTCATGGAAGCTGCTATTAGGGCTGCCACCAGGCCAAACACTCAAAACAATGAGTTGAGGGCAGCCATGATAAACTATTTGGGGACTAGCTGCTATGACATAGATGAGATTATCTCTCTCCCTTTAGAAGATTTGAATAAACTGGCAAACATGAAAAATGTCTAAGGAGAGCAAGAAGGCAGAGGATGTAGAGTTGCTCCTCAAGATTAAGGAAGAAAGAAGACAGAAAAGGCTTTGCGAGCATGCTCTCACCCTCTCCACAGTTCAAGAAAGTCCTGTGAAAGAGTGTGTGGCAACTAAACAACCTTAGGTAGACAAGGAAGCTGACAGACAAAACATGATCGACTACCTGAGTGCCATAAGATTCTACCAGGTAGCTGTACTTCTTCCCTTATCATATGAGTACATCGACTTTGAATACCTCAAGCAGCTTGAGCTAAAAGTTCTTAAAGAAGAAAAAGCTACTAAGAGGAAGATGAGGGAAGAAGCAACAAAGTCAAGAGCCATCATCCAAAAGAGTCAAAAGAAGTCTGGTGATAGACAGAGGACAATGAACTTCTTAAAGTTGAATGGATTCTCCAGAAAGAGGCTTGGTCCAATGTCTCTATCCACTATGAATGAGCACATAAGAATGATCAAGCAGAAGATTAACAGAGGAGAGCTTGTTGACTTACACTTCCCACCAAGTCTAGCTCCTCCTGAAGTTGAGGTTAAGGTTGAACCCTTTGAGGTAACACAACCTGGACCTCATATTGGACAATAACAAGCTACATCTTCTGATCCACAACAAGATCCAACTCCTCCTTTTGAACCTGTGAAAGAAAGGGACCCAACTAAGAAAGACAAAACAAAACAACCTGGTGCTGGAGGCCAGTCCACTCAGTTAAAGATTCCAAAAAGGAGGAAAAGGATGGCTTCTAGGCCTGTATCAAAGAAGAAACCAAAGGCATCCAGCTCCAGACCTCAGGATGAGTCAAAGCATCCTAAGAAAGTGCAAGAAGAGG
Organism: Flaveria ramosissima; assembly: GCA_025215565.1. Classification (NCBI taxonomy): domain Eukaryota; kingdom Viridiplantae; phylum Streptophyta; class Magnoliopsida; order Asterales; family Asteraceae; genus Flaveria; species Flaveria ramosissima. The sequence continues at coordinate 158,612 of CM046038.1, forward strand.
CTGCTCAACCTACTCCAACTCAAGTAGAGCCTCTTGCATCAGAAAGATCCATCTTGTCATGTACCTTTGCTGCTAATCTAGACTGATGGTATGTCACTAGTGATCAAGGTGGTCAAGATGTCTACTTCTGGGAAGACATGCTTAACCTACCTCTGCATGATCTCTTTGACATGAGAAGATATTTTGAAAGTCTATGTGATCCTGACCAATTGATGAAGAAGGGAATGGTGATGATCATGATTAGGACTATCAATATCTGAATCCTTTGTCTGTTTTGGTATCATCAGCCTAGGGGGAGTTTGTAAGGTTTATATAAAGGCTGATGCACCCAAAACAACCCAAGTGCTTCCTGCATGCATGCACTTGGTACTTAGTAGAAGTTGCTTCGAAAGTTTCATATTCTGCACAAAGAAAATATTCTAAGTATGAAATCTTCCGAAGCCAAGACCAATATCTTCCGAAGCCAAAAGTGAAGTCTTCCGAAGCTTCAAAGACAAAGTCTTCCGAAGCCAATGAAGTGAAGACAGATTTCTTCCGAAGACTTTGAAGAACATGTTTTCTCTGATGTACTTTTGCATAAAGCTGAACCACTTTCCGCTGCAACTCTGAAGACTCACCAACTTATACAAGTTGGTGAAAAGGTCCATGCTTTTGCAACTGTACATTGAGGTCTTGAGTCTGTAACTTTCTACTTTATGTACCTTTTATTCTTTTTGTAATATATTAGGATGTGAGCTATGGCATGTCATAGTTACTAGTCAAAAAGCAAATATGCCTTGTGACTTTACATTGATCTTGTTGTCTAGATTAGTGTTTCCAGTAGGCCTTTAAAGTTTGGTCGGTTATAGAATGTAGTATAAAGTATCTCAGGTCCTTGTATCTTTCTTCATGCTTTGTAACACTTGTGAAACAACTTGAGAGCAATATACATCATTCTTGAAAACCATTACTTTGTTGTTCTATTCTTAAGTTTCTGTCTCTTGTTTTGCTTGTGTTTATAGTATCATAATATAAGTCACGGTTCCCTATTTGATCTGCTAAATGTTCTAACACTCTCCTCATTGTGAGATTGATTGTATTGACCATCCCTTCAACGATCCTGCACATTCTTGTTCTCGTCTTTAATTAGAAGGGGTCTAACAAACTACTCTTAGTTTGAGTATGGCCAAGCGTTTACACCAGTATAAATTGACGTGGGCACCGAAATGACCAATTCTTATTTTCATAGGAGCCCAAAGTTCCTTTTACAACATACAACTCCCACTTAACCTCATATATATTCCCAATCATTACCCTTATAACTATCTTTTACCAAACAACCGTAGATAATATCAAAGAAAAATATTCAGTTAAAATTTATTCGAATATGTATCATATGACATTCAAAAGTTACTATGAATCGGGTCCATGAGGAATTTTTTAAAGTGAGTTATGTTCGATATTATTCTCTAATGAATATCTATGAATCTTGGTTCTCAATGCTTTGAGCTTTCATCACTATGAACCATCCAACCAAACAAGATACTTTTACTTTAGATTCATTATCATGAATCCGATTAACTATAAACATTTGGTATACAATATTCAAGGATTCTTAAATGTATATAAATTCGAACACAAAAACATTTGTTTATAAATCCTTTAACTAATAAATCAAAATAAATATCCAATTTAACTGTTAATATTCAAATGCATCAAATACTAATACAGATCAAACCTATTGTTGAGCAAATCTAAGCTCTATCTTATCAATATGATCCTCATATTTATTTTGAGGCATAAACTTACTAAATGGACCCACTAGATTATGACATGTGAAAATTGTCTGAGTATATACTTTGATCTATAATGTGACATTGGTTTCTTCTCCTGAGCTATGGCAGCAGTGTTGTCACATAATATCTTAATAGATTTATGTACAATAGTTTCATTTTAAGCTAATGCGTAATTAAGACACACTTTAACTATAAGACCGGTTATGGTTATGCAACAATTTCAAAAGATGGAGAATGCAACACTTAATAGATCAAATAGGGAACTAGACAAAAGAAATAATGAACAAAAGTAAGAACACAAGAACTGGTTTTGAAGGATGATGTATATTTCTCTCAAGTGTTTTACTATTGTTACAAGGCTTAGTCCTAAAACTTGAGGATGACTATGAGTCTTGATCCGATCTTCACTTGTTTACAACCATCATTAGAACCAGAGCCATTCCATTTTTCATTAGTTGGTCTGGATTCTTCATGCTCTCATAGTACCTCCTCATGTATAAATGATAATGTCAAGCATATTCTACCAGAAGTATATGTTTTGACCTCCTTGATATCTTATGACATACCATCTGCCTGGGTTTGAAGAGTAAGCCCATGACAGGATGGGTCTCTCAGTAGCAAGATGCTCAACTTGTAGTGGAGTTGACAACAGCCTCTGTTGGTTCACCTCAGGATGTTTTGACTCATCCTGAGATGCAGAGGTGGATGCCTTGAACTTTTTCTTCTTTTTTGATTTTAAGTCCCTTCTAATGGCCATCCTTTTTCTCTTCTTGTACTTCAACTGAGAAGGTTGGTCTGATCACTATGTCTTCCTTCTTTATCCTTCTCAGTTTGGTCCCTCCCCTTCACTGGTTCAGAAGAATGTTCATGACCCTGCTGTGGTTTTGAAGATGAAGCTGGCCGTGGATCAGTACTAGGTCCAGGTTGTGTGTCTCTTGGGGTTGAACCTTAACCTCAGCTTCATGTGCAGCTTGAATTGGTGGAGAATGCAAGTCTAGAAGCTCACCGTTCTTGATCTTCTGCTTAATCATCCTAATGCGCTCACCCCTTGTGGATAGAGACATGGGACCAGGCCTCCTTCCGAAGAACCCATACAGCTTCAAGAAGCTCACCATCTTTTGTATGTCCTCAGACTTCTTCTGGTTAGCTTTGATGGTGGCACTTGACTTTGCAGCTTACTCCCTCATCTTTCTCTTAATAGTTTTCTTTTCTTTCAGGACTTCTTGTTCAAGCTGCTTGAGATATTTAAATTCAATGTACTCATAAGATAGAGAGAGCAGAGGTGTTGCCTAATAAAGACCTGTGGCACTCAAGTGGGTAATCATGTTTTGTTTGTCTTGTTCCCTACCTACTTGAGTTTCTTCCTCTACAGCCACAAACTCCACTTCAGGTCTTTCTTTAATTGGAGAGAGGACATGGGCTTTATACAATTTTCTTCTTTTTATTTCTTTTTTGATCTTGAGGAGCAAATCAGCAGCCTCAGCCTACTTCCTCTCTCCAGAGACCTCAGTATCTGCCAGTTTATTTAATTCTTCCAAGGGAAGAGAGTTCAGTTCATCTATGTTGCAATTCCTAGACCCTAGATAGTTCAATCTGGTTGCCCTTAAGTAATCTTCATGAGTGTTTGGCCTAGGGGCAGCGCTGATTGCAGCCTGCATGAAGCTGGGGGTCTTCATCATCCTCTCTTCCCTTGCCTTACTCTTCCTCTCCCTAATCTCCTCCTTAAATTCCTCAGAGCTTAGAACCTTCTTTCCTTTGTCAAGCACTAGCATGTGTGACTTAGGGAGGAGAGAGCTTTGGTATTCTTGAGCTTGTTCTGCACTTGAGCTCTCGCAAGGGATAGGATGTGAGACACCTTCACCAACTGGTGTCTCACTAAGGGTAATGGGTAGTAAGGGAGTTATAGTCTCAAAGTTCATAGGTGTCACACCGCGACCGACGGGGGAATCATCGGGGCGGACGAATGTCAACGATTGTTCATAGCACATGGAACTAAATAACTTGGAATAGTATTAAATACCATTTTTCATTAAACAATACAAGACAATTAAGTCAATACAATACAACAAAAATATAAACAGCAACATAAGATGTTTAATTAATCTAAGTCCAAGTCTTATATGAGCAAGAAGAGTTCCTCAAGTAGCAATCCTGAAACATGCTAAAATTAAAGGGTCAACTTTGAAAGTTGATGAGTTTCCATGAGTTAAACATACATATATATATATATATATATATATATATATATATATATATATATATATATATATATATATATATATATATATATATATATATATATATATATATATATATATATATATATATATATATATATATATATATATAAAGGTTTACAAGTAGCAATTCATGTCAATGGTTATGAATTACGCAAGTTTATAGAACACATATAGCTACAATCAAACCTCGACCAAGATTACAAGTTTATAAGATTGGCTAAGTGTACTTGGTTCCCATGATGAACAAGTCATACGTCATCAGGAGTCGACAATACATCGGTTTTAGCACCAAATAGGCTTGTCAGGCCCATAGATCTATGACGTCACCAGGCTAACAATTGTTAATGATTGCCAAAATATAATGTATCTCATATAACACTCACAATAATACCAATAACCATGACAAAAAGTAAAGATGAATTGCATGTGCATTTACAAGTATCAAGATGTTTACAAGTGTAAGTTTATAAGGTTAACATGTTTCACCCCAAAAGGTGTGAAATAAAATAAAAAAGGGCATGGAGAACTCACATGGAAAACTCACATGGCAGATAAGTATAAGAACGATGATTAATAAGAATAATAATAGGCGTCGTTCCAACGTAAACCATCACAAGACACCTAAATATAAATATTTACAAGTTTGAGCTTAATAATAAGTTTTAACGAATTCACGAAGACTAGGGTTTTAACTGAATTTTGGGGTGCAGGATCGGGTTTGTCACTTAAACACTTGTGATTCTCTCAAACTCGCTTATAATAACACTTAAATTAGATGAAGCAATGCCTTTAACAAGAGTTGATAATAATATAATAAGTAATCAAAGGAACAAGCAGAAATATATTTTCAAGGTACTTGTATATATTACTTCTCAACTCAAGATTACAAGACACTTACAAGCATACAATAAGAGTTACAATGAGAAACTATATATACTAGATCCTACAGCCGGTTATACTTGATACCAGCTGGAAACCTAAGACTAAAGCATATACTACAATGCTATAGTTAAGGTATCTTAGATAAAGTATTATCTAAGATATGGTAGTCATGACATGTCCATGACTTACCTTTTGTCACCAACTAAAGATGGCAACTGTACTTAACATAAAAAGGTATATAGTGGATTAAAGTATGGTCAACTACATGGCTTTTGAGAAATCGCCATGCAGTATATCAGAGATTTGCAGCGGAGTGTCAGACAGGCCATACTTATGTCCACTGGATAATAGGAGTGTCTTCCGAAGGTTAACTGGCTTCGGAAGAACAAGTTCTTCCGAAGCCACTTATACTTCGGAAGATGCTTCTATGCTTCCGAGGACTTCTTGTACTTCGGAAGTTGACTTTAGATCTTTGTCTCTAAGTCTTGATCTTCGGAAGTAGGTTCTTTGTCTTCGGAAGTTGGAGTTTTCCTTCGGAAGTGCATTTTACACTTAGACTTCGGAAGAGCTCCTTCTTCCTTCGGAAGTTCCATACTTAGCTTCGGAAGTCCTTTGTATGTTGTACTCAAAATCTTCTAAGTGACTTAATTTTGGTTGCAACAGCCTTTCTAGATCCAAATGGGGCTTGTTAAATAATTATATTTAACAAATAAAAATCATTCATATTTTCTAGAAAAATATATAGTTATATATTATAGAAAAATATGAAAAGAAACACTTATAATAATTTGAAAGGTTCATATATATATTGTTTGAATAAAGTTTTATAACTAAAAGAATTAAGTACTATTTAAACAATATTAATTGAAAAGAAACATTTGGACCAATAATAATTTATTAATTATTATTTACAATCAATTTTATTAGAAACTATTCAAAACAATCTTTGCTAAAATGTTTTATTAACCAAAATATATTTTTATTTAAACTTACAAGAATTTACAGAAAATACTTGGTGGCTTCTAAAAATATTTGAAGTTTATAAAAATAATTTTTATATATAATAAAAATTTTCTGAAATTTGTTTTAGGCTAAAAAGCCTTTAAAAATATTGCATGAGGGTGCCCGGGTTCGAACCAGGGACCTCATGGTAGTGGGGCGAATGTCTTAACTAGTGAACCAGGGCCACGGCCTTGGTTTACTTTGGTTTTAAATTCTTTTAAGCCAAGTTAATAAAGTTTCCCCCAATTCACCAAGAACCCTAGGTTCCTTTGGATCCAAATCAATGCACCAATCGATCCTGTGAATGTTGATAACCATGGGGCTTTTGTTCCCCATGTATAAACGAGTGTAAGGATGTGCTTAATTACCCAGGTGATTGTTTGAATCAACAAAAACAAATAAAGAACAAGTCGCGACCAAATTTGAGTTCAATTGATGAGCAAATGTTGACAATAATCAAATCAACTTCGTGTAAAGCTTCAGAGAATGTTCAAGACTCAAAGCCCTCTACTAATTTCGGGTTAGATCGATTGGAAGGTGGGTGTTGATAGTGGTGCAGGTTCGCAATGAAGATGATGATTGAATTCGAGGTTTGTGTTTGTTTCAGGTGAAATTGAAGGTTGTATTCGATCAATGATAGCTAGATGATTGTTTATGTTGAGTTAATTAGATTATTACTGTGTTTTAATGTTCAAACGGCTATGAGATTAAAAGAATTTCGGTTATTCGATCGAATGACATTTGTAACCGATGTTTTAAACGAAATTGAGATGTATTCAAGTTCGAAATGGTTTCAAAGATTATTTGGAACGATTTGGTGTCTAATTGTGGAGGTTTTTGATGATTTTGGGGCTGCCAGAGCTCCGCCGGTGGTCGACGGGGAGAAAGGGGAAAGGGGGTTTGGGTTTTTGTAATTTTACACATTCAGTCCCTGTGGAGAAAGACGAAAAAAAGACTTTCTTTATTAATCATTAATCTTTAAATCTTATGTTTAACATTTAAACCTTATAACTTTATAATTTTGATAGAAACATTGAAATATATGTATTCTTTCTATGTTGAAACTCATAAATGACGATTTTTTTTTATAAATTTATAACCTTTACTTTATAGATTGTAAAATTATTATAAATTATTTAAATGATTTAATAAATAATAATTAAATAAAACAATTTTTATTTTTTTTATTGATGCCATTTTTAATTCATATGATTCATTATAATAAATAAAATAAGTTTAATAAAGAAATTCATATCGTATGAAAGTTTCAAAATAAGTTCATGTTTGGGTTTTAGCTCGGAAAATAGCGGATGTTACAATAGGTTCACAACCGGGCCATTAACTGAGGTTTCCCCTTTAAAACTAATCTTAGGGTATGCCTCAATATCCAGTTGACCAATCGTTTTCCCTACTAGCCGTTGTCTATATAATCTGGTTCTTCTCTTGAACTCCTCAGACACCCTTAGATGTATCCTCTCAACTAACTTATCAGCTTATCTATTTTAGCTTTGATTGACAAGTGACAGGTCAACTAGAGGGAAGATTTCATCGAATCTTAGGGTATAGAAGTTGAAAACTTCTTGTTGATCCTGATATCTAGAAAGCACCAAGGCTCTTCCATCATTGTCATACCTCCATCCTACTATTGGATTGTCAATAGGGTGGGATGGAGGTGACATAGCCCTTGGCACATCCTCCTCAAATAGACTTTAAACAATGGCATCCATATTGCTATGGTCCTGAGAAGGTTGTTAAGTCTGGACAATTACAAGTGACGGTGGTGAACCTCAATGCCCATACTCTGGGCATTGCTCCCAAGTTCTATGGTTGTGGTGACTTTCTCCACCTTTTTGGTAGCATCACCTACTTGAAAAGGTGAGGTGGAGGTTTAGTCTACCACATCCACAAGTTCTTGTGGACTTGGTTGAGTATGCTTGGCAGTCTTCTCAGCTAACTTGCACTTGAGATCGGTGTTCTCAAGTTGCTGATTGAGTACCTGCCTTTGTAAGGTAGCCACCTAAGATTCTAGGTGACTAACCTTAGAGACCATATAAGTGCATGTTTTTGTGAAGTTTTTCACCTTTAGTTGCATACTCTCCTCATTTTCATCAGTATAATCACAGGAGGATAAGAGTACATGACCAAAGTCATCTCCTTCACCACCAGATATTGTTTCTTGGTCTCCGGATTTCCCCTTCTCAATGACAACTTCATAAGAAGTGCCAAGGGGATAGGTTGTTGTGGTTGATGTCTTAAATATGTAATCACTTGTTTAATTGAGAGCCTCTTCCACATGGACCTCTTGAATTTGTTTAGAGAGGTCTACCTCAGTCATGGGAGGATGATGTGGACTAGATATGGGAGTAGCAGGAGCACTCATATCTCCTTGAGCAGGAGAGGAGAAGAGAGACTCATGGTACTCATTAGATCTTATTTCTTTGTATTATAAAATTCTAGGTTAGGGATTAATTCGTTGAAATCCAAAGGCTGGGGATGGTAACTGTCCCTTGAAGGTTGTTCATCTAAGTTTTAAGACTTAGGATGAAGGCTTGAGGCTAGGGTAATGAGCTTATCAGGCTGATCATGAGGAACCTTATTACTGATCATTGAAGGAATGGGAGTGGTCTGGTCCTAAGGGGAAGTGGGAGCTCTTGGTTCCACTTCCTTCTGCATGGTTGATTATATGTGGACTGGCTCAATCTAAATAGACTGAGCAAGGGTTCATTTGGATTTTCCCTAGTAGGTGATGATTATTTGTTAGTGTACGGGTGTTTAAGATGAAGAAGGTATGAATTCAACATTGGCTGGTGCTACCAAGTTGTCACTTTGAGAAGGGAGCTCTAACATTTTTGGAACAAGGGCTGTTATCATCCCGAAAAAACCAATAATAGATTTCTTCTTTATCTTGAAGATGTCAGGCTTCATCTATACCACTTTAAGAACATTACATGTTCTCCTCAACATTGAACCATTTTACAGTTGAGAATGTGCTAGACATATGTAAGTAACATGTAATATTCTAAAGAAACTAAGTTTGCATGTAAATTTGTATATACAAAATGTGAATACTTGAACTTGATCCCCTAGAACATTCCATGGACTATATAGGAGAGGTCTTTAATAACTTGATCCCAACCTCCATGTTTGTTAGATAAGGAGTGGATTAAAACATGGAAGAGGTACTTTGATTGAGAGGAGAACTTCCTTTTCCTAAAGCTCTTGACTGAATAGTCACCTTCATAGCCCATCAGCTGGAATGAGCTGTTGACTGCCTCTTTGGGAAAGGACAATTCATCTTCTTCTTCATCCAGCCTCAGATGTTGGTTGATGGTGGCTGCAGTGATGCACACCGTCTTCCTTTGCACTGATGCATATAGTGCCTTCTCACCGTCTAAGACACAAAGGCTTGAGAAGTGGTTAGTTCTTGAAATGGGCTTCCTTGAGTGTAGCTCTCCTTTGGTGTCTCCGAAGAAGTGATAAAAGGACCCTTTCGTAAGTTGTTAGGGTAGCAGATGAGATGGTTATGGTTCTCTGATATCCCTTTTAACCACATAAAGGGCAGATGAGATGGTTATGGTTCTAAAGAAACTAAGTTTGCATGTAAATTTGTATATACAAACTGTGAATACTTGAACTTGATCCCCTAGAACATTCCATGGACTATATAGGAGAGGTCTTTAATAACTTGATCCCAACCTCCATGTTTGTTGGATAAGGAGTGGATTAAAAACATGGAAGAGGTACTTTGATTGAGAGGAGAACTTCCTTTTCCTAAAGCTCTTGACTGAATAGTCACCTTCATAGCCCATCAGCTGGAATGAGCTGTTGACTGCCTCTTTGGGAAAGGACAATTCATCTTCTTCATCATCCAGCCTCAGATGTTGGTTGATGGTGGCTGCAGTGATGCACACCGTCTTCCCTTGCATTGATGCATATAGTGCCTTCTCACCGTCTAAGACACAAAGGCTTGAGAAGTGGTTAGTTCTTGAAATGGGCTTCCTTGAGTGTAGCTCTCCTTTGGTGTCTCCGAAGAAGTGATAAAAGGACCCTTTCGTAAGTTGTTAGGGTAGCAGATGAGATGGTTATGGTTCTCTGCTATCCCTTTTAACCACATAAAGGGCCGAACTCTGTTGATTGTTGGATAAGCTGGTGGATGGATTTTGCATTTTCATCTCCATCTGGTAAACGCTCAGGATACCATACAACTTGGTGAGAGTGAGGGTAGAGAGATTTTAGTTCCATTAATGGCCACACAGTAGAGTGTCCATTGTTTGGGAAGAGAGAACATGAACTTTCTCACAATGTCTATATTCTCAAGTTTAACTCCAACATATATCATAGTATCTATAATCTCAACATACCTGAAGTATTGTTAAGTCATAGTTTCACCTGTTTTGAAGGTGAAGTTCTCAAATTGTTGCTTCATGATATCATTCTTGTTTTCCTTGGCTTCCTCAGACCCTTCATACATCACTTCAGTGCATCCCAGAGTTCTTTTGTAGTCTTGCACTTCTTGAAGCCTTTGTAGATAGAGTTGGGAATAGCAGTTTGAAGAGTGATCATGGACTTCTGATCTACATCAATCTTCCAATCCTCCTTAAAATAGTCAACCACATCCTTTGGTATCATTCCAGCTCCAGCAGTCCCTGAAGTAGTACTTGGGATGTGAGGTCCTGAGACTACAGATCTCCACATCCTGCTGTCTTGTAACTTGATGAAACAATCCATACTCATACACAAAGTATCAAAGTCATCAGGAGTGATCAGTGGAGATTTAGTCATGGTGTCGATTTCCATATCAGCCCTAGTGAGAGCTTCCATTTGAGCAAGTAATCGTATTTTGAAACTGAAGAGATTTAAGATGGTGAGATCATACAATCAAGAGCCTAAAAAGCTCTGGTACCAATTGCAGGACCGGTTATGATTATGTAACAGTTTCACAAGGTGGAGAATGCAACACTTAATAGATCAAATAAGGAATAGGCAAAAGAAACAATGAACAAAAGTAAGAACTGGTTTTCATGGATGATGTATATTGCTCTCAAGTGTTTTACAATTGTTATAAGGCTTAGTCCTAAGACTGGTTACATTAGACACTTTATACTACATCCTACAGTCGGCCTTAATTTGAAGGCCAACTTGATACTAATCTAGACAACAAGATCAATGTAAAGTCAAAAGGCAGATTGCATTTTGACTAGTGACTATGACATGCCATAACTCACATCCTATTCTATTACAAAAAGGATAAAAGTAAGAGTAGAAAGTTACAGACTCAAACACCATAATGTATATTTGGAAAAAATATAAAGATAATCACCAACTTTTATAAGTTGGCGAGTCTTCAGAGATGGCAGCGGAAAGGTGTTTAACTTTTGTCAATTTTAATGTCAGTCTTCAAGCTTTGGAAGTTGAGGGTGTTTGTTTTTTTAGAAAAGCTCTTTCTGGCCTCTTTTGTCTGTGTTGCGCAGACCGCACGTAGACGTTAAGGTCTGCTGAGTGTTTGTTTTGTGAAAAACTTTTCATTAAAAACGGTCTCCGCGAGGTCTGCATGGTGCAGACTTGGCACGACCACTTCTAAAGTATTCTAAAGTATGCAGAGGATTAAACACCATCACCCACCACCACCCATGTCAACCACCACCGTCTGCCACCACCACCAGTTGATTTTAGCAGTCTACAGACGTTAAAATACAGACAATCTTCTTCTTACAGACTGTAGAGGTTTGGTCCACATCTTCTCTTGCAGATGTCTACAAATGTGATCCACAGACTACATGTATTTTGTTGAAGAAAAAACAAACATCACCTTTGTCTTGAAGCTTCAGAAGACTTCAATTTTGGCTTTGGGAGATTTGTGTGTTTGGCTTCGGAAGATTTGATACTTAAGGAATTCTCTTTATGCATTGTCAAATCTTCCAAAGTAACTTCATTGTACTTCAGAATACATGCTGAGAGATCTTTGGTTAGTATCAGTCTTTAAAATAATTCTTACATTAACTATTCTAAAGTGTAGTAGGCAAGCTTTAGTTTATCTTATCTATTATTGATGCATGCAATAGTTCTAGTCTTGCTATATGTCATATCCTCATACTAGGAACATATTCAGGCTAAAGTAACCACTACCTTTGTCTTTAAGTAAGTAGCTATTAGGCCCTGTCCCCATCCCCTACTAACATATAAAAGAATAATTTCTCGAGGACTAAAAATTAGCAGACTTGAAATTAAATCAAAAACTTTGAAATAAAGGCCAACAAAAATTTCATCTTTTAAAAGCTAGGAGATCTGTAGTGTATTTTCTTTCTCTACAAACCTCTCCACTTCATCAAAGGATTCTTGACCCATGAAATCTAGGATTCCCATAGTATGGAGTTTCTTAAGTTGATTCTTGTTTATGTGTTCAAGTCGCCAATCCCATAGATACGCATTATCGAAATCCAATTTCATACGTTTGTTAGAGTTGTTGCATAAAGCGTTATTGTTATGAGATTCTATCTCATAGATTCCATTATATTGTTTTGGGTCAAAATAAAACGTACCATTAAAATATACAGAAATATAATCATCATTATTAAAAACATATTTAAATCCTTGTCCACGTAAACCAAAAACAAAAACACTATTCCTAGTCAAAGTAGGTACCAAACATTTTTGAAAGCTAATTTTAAACCATTAAAAAGTAAAAGAACATATTCTTCTACTGCCTTTACTACAACCTTCTGTCTATTCCAACATGGAGTTCTAGGTCGTTTTGCTTTAGTTTCTTGATCTTCTTTAGTCTCTACAAATTATTACAAATGTAAGAACTGCATTCAGTGTCAAACACTCAAGATTTGACAATAAAAGCACTTGACATCTTACATAGGCTTTTTTAATATGGAAACCCCTTGCCCTTGCCCTAGTGTTTCATGCTCTTTTTGCCATTTCCTTTGCATTAGGTTTCCTAACTTCACCAACATTTATTATTGAGACTGGACTAGGTTTACTAGAACTTAGTATGTTCATCTCAGCAGCCTTAAGCATCAAATGAAACTATAAGATTGTCTTTTCTCATGCATTCATAATAAATTGATCATATAAATTAGACAGGGGGTTGAGGGTTATATCCTTAACTAGCTCATTGCTTGATGGGGCCTTAAAATATGCTAGGTGATCAATGTAACCATTTATTTTCACACATGAGTGCTGACAGAAGTACCCTCTTGTGTACAAGTAGTGACAAGTGATCTCATCACTTCAAAATGCTTATGACGAGCTTGATTTTGGATCATTTCCTTTAGTTGCTCGATCATGTCCATTGCAAGCATATTTTCCAAATTCTTCTGAAGCTCTTGAATCATGGTAGTTGGCATGATATAATAGATTTTTATGGAGCCATCCACATGCTTTTCCTAGTTTCTACGGGCAGCATTCGTCTAGGTAGTGGGTTCTTCAGAGATCGGTACTTTCAGAATACATGTCTACAAAATTTAGATAAAAAAGATTTAATATTTTCATGCTTAACATCCTAATCAGATCTATGACTCAATCACATAATTAAATAATTAGGGATGAGAGCCTAGTTAACCATAACTCAATCAATGGTTGAAGCACTCTCTACTGAAAAATTATGCAAGTAGGTAACGATTAACAATTGTGTCAACTTACATAACTCTTAGTTTGGGGTCGCATGAGACAAGTGTTTGTTAGGTATTGGTACGTTTAATCTCAACTGCGCCTACTTAAACCATTTAAGTAATATTAGCCTTAAATTAGTAAAGGTAGAACTAGGTTTAGTGACTTAGGAAACATGGTTGTACCTTCCATCAAAACTGTAGGCCCTGATGTAGGGTAATCTCTAACAGTTGGAACTTAGATAAATCGGGTTAAGTATCACTAATCTAGGGTGAGTTAAAATATTGATTTTAATTTGTGATCTCTTTATCGTTTTAAATTACCTTACATGTCAAAAATATATTGGACGACTTGTAGCATGAGACCAATCATGCAATTTTAGTAAAAGTCCAAATTAACATTAGTTCTCGATTTTGTTTGAAACTTCTTTCAACTCTCAATACAATCCAATTTAAAATAACTTATCTAAACTAAGTTGGTCATTTATCACAAATGATTTTAAACCAGTGAACCTTTTATTATGTTCAACTTTAAACAATCATTTTTATCATAGACATGTATTAAGTTTTACTTAAAACTCTATTTATTAACTTGACTTTCCGAGTATTATTAAAAAAAATTAATTACTTCATTTTGATTGTGAGATAATTTTATAAATATTTTACGATTTTTATTATATCTTTATATAATTGTAACTAACCACAAACAAAATATAAAACAACCAAATCAAGCAACTAGTCAAAACTTGTTCGGTTTCGTTTGAACAAACAACCGTAAAGCCTCTGACTTAGTCCAGGATCTCTATCTCAACTTCCATTTGCATCTGTCTTTGATCTTCAAATCTTTATCTTCAGTTTATAATTTTGAATAAATAACTTTACAAGAAAATTTAATAAACTGTATATTACAAAATGGTTCTAAAACACCTAAACAGGTACAAAATTTACAAATAAATAAAACCACATAAACAACCACGGTCACTAATCCTGGATTTTTTCCCACAATTAACCATAAACGAACAAATATACAAACTTTAGTCAATAGATTTAAATGTTTTTGTTAAAGATACAAGCTTTTTGTCAAAAGGTTCAATCTTTTTGTCAAAGATACGATCTTTTTGTTAAAAGACAACTTTTTTTACGGATTCAATGAAAGATTGTATAATAATAATGTCTTAACGCACATAAAAGTGGCTCTCATACCACTATTGACATCGTGTACCGATTTTATTTTGCCTGAATATTAAAGTAGCTACGTATGTCACATATTATGGTGAAATATGTTGTTGCTAGTGTATAATAAAGGATATTATTTTGCGTGAATATTAACTCATATTGATATTGATGAGGTAGGTTATGGTAGAATAAGATATTTATTTGAGAAAAAGATGGATAACGTTAGAGGTGAGGGGGTAGGTTTGATTATAGTTTTTCTAATGGGTGGTGGAGATTGGGCGGCCACTATTTTCATTCTGAATCTAAGCATATATGGACATCTAGGTTATTAGTCCATCAACATAACGTACAGTTGGTTCGCTATACAAAAGAAAAGGTAAAATTCCCTGCAGGCTAGCTCCCTTCTTTTCAGTTTGTTTAATTGATCACAAATATGTATATAGGAATAGGAATAACGGATGGATGAGGCGAGACTTGAAAGGAGCCTACTTAGACATGAAGAGGAAGAAGGCGGTGGATTGGGTTTGACAGAGAGGGTGTGGATCGAATCCAAAAAGATATGGAGGACTGCGCTGCCTGGGGTTGTATCAAGAGTTTGTGCCTTCGGAACTATTGTCGTCACTCAGTCATTCGTCGGCCACATAAGCGAGGTGGATCTTGCAGGTTACGCACTCGTCCAGACGCTAAGTGTCCGCTTCGTCAATGGAGTACTAGTAAGTCCCTGAGGTCAGGTCATGTCATGTCATGTCGTATCGTATGATATATATGTGTTTCTTTTGTGTGGACGTACGTACAGTTGGGCATGTCGAGTGCAACGGAGACTCTGTGCGGTCAAGCATTCGGAGCTGGGCAACACCACATGATGGGGATCTACCTGCAGCGCTCTTGGATCGTCGATCTGCTTACTCTGACGGTTCTGCTCCCTGTCTTCATCTTCGCCACCCAGATATTCAGAGCCCTCGGTGAGGACGAAGCCATAGCTGAAAGCGGGGGATACATATCCCTGTGGTTCATCCCTTTCATTTACAACTTCGTCTTCAGCCTCACCATGCAGATGTTTCTGCAAGCGCAGCTCAAGAACATGGTCATTGCCTGGCTTTCCGTCTTTCAGTTCGGGATCCACATCCCCTTGTCCTGGCTTTTGGTCTATAAGTTCCAACTCGGGGTTATGGGGGCCATGATTGCTCTCTCCGTCTCATCCTGGTTTCTTATCATCGGAGAATTTGTTTACATCTTTGGCGGCTGGTGCCCCAACTCATGGAAAGGCTTTACGCTTGCCGCATTCAAAGATTTGCTTCCGGTTGTCAAACTTTCAATATCATCAGGTCTTATGATTTGGTAACCATCTATCTGTCTTAATTATTTGCATTTTTCAAATCTTGATTATTATTTTTAATTAATTTCAAATCCATCAGCTTGGAGCTATGGTACAATGCTATACTGGTGTTACTTGCTGGGTACATGGCAAATGCAGAAATTGCCATTTCCGCCTTCTCCATTTGGTATGTAAATAGATGCACTTTTCTGCTCATTTCTTTGTTAATTAATCTTTTTTTTTAATTTCAACATATATATTTGTTAATTAATTGCAGCTTGAACATTAATGCATGGGAGTTAATGATAAGCCTGGGCTTCTTAGGTGCTGCATGGTACGTACATTTAATTATTTATGGGTTTTGGTATCTAATTTGTGTTTGTGGGTGATGGATGGATCATGGATGTATGGTGCAGCGTGCGCATTGCAAATGAACTTGGAAGAGGAGACGCCAAGGCTGTAAAGTTCTCGATCAAAGTTTTGCTGGGAACTTCAATTACGATAGGGATCATCTTCTTTGTTCTTTGCTTGGCGTTGGGCAGAAAACTTGCCTTCTTGTTTACTGATGATGAAAGAGTTGCAGACACCGTATCAGAACTCTCTTTTCTACTTTCCTTTTCCGTCTTGCTCAACAGCATCTATCCGGTTCTCTCGGGTAACTCCCATCCGATCCACCATTTTCAATTTGAATAATTAATATTCAATCATTTTGATTAATTATAAATGGAACCTTCCAAAATCAATAAGTCAGTTCAACTCCAACTGTACTCAGCGTACATGAATTGAAGTTTCTGTTATGGAAAGGCGGGGGGATCTTCCAAAATCAATTGATTAATTAATGAAGAATTAAGGTGTGTGTTAATTAATTAAATGATGGATGAATTGATGTTGTGGTAGGCGTGGCGATTGGAGCTGGAATGCAGGGCACTGTAGCAGTGATTAATCTTGTTTGCTATTACTTGATTGGTCTTCCCATGGGTGCACTGCTTGGATATTTGACCAATCTCCAAGTCAAGGGCATATGGATTGGACTGATTGGCGGAGTTGTGACTCAAACGATTGCAATAATGTTTTTGACCTGGAGGACTGATTGGGATCATCAGGTAGCTAGCTTAGCTTTATGAATTGAATTAGATACATTGTTATGTTATGTTATGTTATGTTAGGCTTTGATTGTGATGTTGATATTTGAAATCCTTCTAAACTTACAATCTCTTACTTCAAAATGTTGCAGGTTAAGAAGTCACTTGACCGGCTCAATAGGTTTTATGTGAAAACATCTGATGATCCCCAGGAGATTACTAGCTAACTGATCATGTTCTTCTTCTTTACTTTCTATTTCTATTTCTATTTCTATTGTTGGATTTATAATTTTTAACTAGTTTAGTCCTTGTAGTATTTAGTTTCAATCTACGGTCCCTAAATAAAGCTGCCTACGTACGTGGTTAAAAACAAAAACTAAATTTAATGATTTTCCTAGTTTCCACGCATTCTCCCGACCTATTTTTGTTTTAAAGCAGCATTCTACTAGTAAAATTAACTCCTCCACTTAAATCTCCTAACGTGTTTTATATGTTTAATAATCTAGGTGGTGTTTGGTATGCAAAAATGAGAGGTATAATAGAATGAACCATTCAGGATGAATAAAAAAAACATATTTTGTTGATAAAGATAATGAAATGAATCATTACATAGTTGATTTTATTCCTTTAAATTCATTTCCTCCATCCTTTTCTTACATCATTAGTCACCAACACCACCCACCCACCCACCAACACCGGCCACCAAGATCAATCGTCACCGGCCACCACCACTACCATCGACCACCACTGTCGCCGCCGCCAACCACCGGCCATCGCCTCCACCGTCAACCGCCGCCGCCGCCAACCACCACCGGCAACCACCACTGCCGATAATCACCACCATAACCGCTTTTACATTTAATTCTTTGGTTTTCCTTACCTAACTAACAATACAAAGTAATGATTCATTATATTCCTAAAAATTAACCAAACATGACAATGGAATGTAACAATTTATTTCATTCTCTCATTTATTCAATTCCCTCCTTCATTACATTCTTTCGTCCAATAAGAAATAATAATAATTATCAACAATCTCAAACATAAACGATTATAAAACCTCTCTAGATGTGATGAAGAAAAACCAAGACGTGAAACCTACTAAGAATGCTGAACTAAGCGACTATGAACAAGACTAAACAGACTGTGATCTATTACATTCAATCCGCCCACAATTGATTACATAAAAATTTTGTCAATTAAATAACACTTGATCATGTATCTGTTTTGTATTTCACTTTCTATATTTTCTTCTTTTAGTTATTTTGTTAACACCATGTCCGTTACTTGAATATTCTACTTCACACTAAAACAATTTATTGACCAGTAACTTTCCGCATTGGCTAATCTTTATAAACTTCCATGCCTTTTAGATTTATTTTGAACACCATAATTTTTTTTTCTATTTTTTGTTTGGCTAGTTGGATGCAGCTATATTCTTTTATGATGGCTATAATAACTCTCACAATGAATCTTGAAACACATGTGGTGCGGCTCAAGTGTGAAGGAAAAAGCTTTCTTGTATTTGGAGGTATAGGATAGCTTGTACAAAAGCGTTTCACTAAAATGCTCAATTGGGTTAAAACACTCCGTTTTAGGAGTACAACCAGTCAAAACGATCGTTGGATCGAGTAGCACGTTTCTACAAACTCTTATAGTTGTTCCGGCCCAAAAACACCTTATTCTATGAGTTTTTTTAAATTTTATGTTATTTTTAGTTTTTGTTGGACCTTGTTTATGGCTTAGTTTTTTGCTCGTTTATGTTTTGAGGCTCATTCGAATTCTAGCTTGCATTTTATATTCTTGTAAACAATAGGAGATGATCATTTTTAAAGTTTATGAAAAATCATTTTTATCCTATCATAAGTGTTTGTTAGAGTGTGAATTTTCTGATTATCGGTATACTTTGTGAATCAATGATAATTAAAAGAATTGTTTCCAGTATCCTTTGTGCTACATGTTTAATTAGTTATCTTATCTTCGGTCCAACATCAAGATTATAAAGTAGCACAGAAGACATGTATCTCCCACACAATATACTACCTCTTGATCCTCTTCGTAAGGTGTTAGCTTGAGAGTTTGGAATGTGATGCTCGTGATGTGGTGGCTCTGTTTTTTCCTCATTTGTTAGACATCTATGGCCCAATAATTGGTCAATGAAATGTCAACTTCAGTGTATGTGGTGCGAGTTCAAGTGTGGAGGAGCAAGCTATTTTGTATATGAAAGCTCATGATCGTTTGTCCAAGGAAACTTCACTAAAGTGGCTATAACTTGAGCAAGAATGATTCGTTTTAGACGTATGTCCAGTCAAAACGACCGTTGAATCGAGTTACAAACTGTTGTAGGTGGTTTAGGTCATCGTTTCAAACCAAAAACGCTTTATTCTATGAGTTTTTTAAGTTTTATGTTTTTTTTTAGTTTTTATTGGACTTTGTTTATGACCTAGTTTTTGGTCTGTTTATTCGAACGTTGCCTTTGCATTTTTATATTACTATAAACCTTGAGAGATCATTAGTTTTTGGAAGTTTATGAAAAGTTTTTTTTCCCTATCACAAGTGTGTGTTAGTGTGTGAATTTACTAATTATTGATATTCCTTGTAAATCAACGATGGTTAGAAAATTGTTCCCGGTAACATGTTTAATTATTTATGTTGTTACAACCTACATCAATATGGTTGTAAAAGGCAATACGCGCACTCAAGTCACAAAGGCCTCACGTGTGGCCTAGGTGCAACGCGCAAAAAAAGCGCACATTAGAGTTAAACAAGGCGCCCAAATAATACACACATTAGGTTATAGTCATGTGTATTACACGTGATTGTATAATAGCAACTATAAATGATAAAAGTAATTTAACTACACAAAGAAAAAAAATCATAAGCTCTCAATTAAGTCACATCCATGTTCAACTAACTAATGTTTGATTCCTCTTGTTGCATACTATAGTTTGATTTTTGTTACATGTTATTATAATTTATTTTACATAAATAACACCAAGCTATATTTCGGTGTATTATTCTATGTATTACACGGGTTAAATAAAAAAAATACTGAATATATATTATTAAAGAGTTAGGAACTGTAAAACGTTAAAACTAAAAGTACTTTGACTAGCTGATAAAACATTTTTGCTATTTTTATAACTTTCATGTTAACAAATTATTGCTTTATAAAAGTCGTTTTTTATCAATATATCATTGTTTAAAAATTCAAGGTTTGTTTTGTAAAAGATAATTTTATATAAAACTTTATATTTTTCAAAATGATTAATTTTAAAATATTTCATAATTTAAAAAGTTACGTTGTTATAGAAAAATATATAGTTTTAGACAGTTTTGATTTTAGTATATTTCTTATTTAACCCGCGTAATACACATGGTTATAACCTAGTCTAATTATAAGCATTTCTAAATTCCAAAATAAAATATTTTTTTAGGTAAGACATAAATTATATACATTTCATGTTCTGCTAATTAGGGGTGTTCAAATTCAGATATCCGAAAATTTCGGATAGTGGATTTCACTACCCGAATCCGAAATTTCGGATATCCGAAATTCAGATATACAAAATTTCGGATATGGATTCAAATATCAATTCGAATATTCGGATTCGGATTTGGATATCCGTTCAGATATCTGAATTAAAAAAATGTATTATTTAATAAATTTTATATAAAAGTTTTTCATATATACGAAGTTTTTATTAAAATATCCGAAATATCTGAAATATTTAATTAATATTTAAATATTTTTAATTTTTATAAAAATATTTTAGATATCTGAAATATCCAAGAATTCTAAAAATCACTATCTGAATCCGAATCTAAAATTTTGGATATCTGAAGTTCGGGTATCTGAATTTTCGGATTTTCGGATATTTCGGATTCGGTTTTGAATTCGGATATTTTGAACACCCCTACTGCTAATGCTTGTTTGGAAGTTAGGTGGTTGTGTATTTTGTGTTCCATGCACTATAATGTTCCCACACCTACTTAGTTTTTGGGTTTTGTTCAATATAATGTTGTTAAAGGAAGTGATTTAAATAGTGCAGTGTGAAGTCACCACCATCAACAATATTAATGATGTCCTTTTTGCTTATAAAAGAAAGCAAAAAGAAAGGACTACACCTGAGTTTTATATCATTTCTACCTATTTTTCTCTCTAATAACTTTAATCTTCAGACGGTTCTCATATTTTGGCCGGAACTTTGCTGAATATGACCGGAAACTAGTCGGAACCTTGCCAGACCCTTGCTGGAGCGCTTAGGCTGCCATGAAGCGTTTTGCGTCTGTTGCACCTCGCCTAAGCGCCTAGGTGCAAACCTAGGTTGCCTTTGACAACTATGCTCATAGTAATGGCTTTGGCTTTATGTTAGAAGGGTAATGCATGCAAGCATATTTTCACTCGAAGGGTAAATGCAGGCAAGCACATTTTCACTCAAAGGGTAAATGCATGCAGGCGCATTTTCCCTTTTCTAGCGAGATAATAAAAGATGAATTTTTACTAATAATACGAGAGCCACTTTTTCATATACATGAATCTTGATTGTTGTTGATTTATTTCACATTCATAATCTTTTGGATCCCGCTAATTACAACAAAGCTGACTTTAAGTTATTACTTTAAGGCTTTATTCTCATCCTTACATTAAGATTTTGGTCTTGTTTGATTTTGTTATAATGTTTGAGACCTTAAGATATTTGGTTTGTTTTTGTATAATTCTTACTAAGGACACTTGAAAAGGCTAGGGTAAGCTTCAATTGACACCAGATCAACTTTATATGTATATACCAGAACTCAAATGTAATATTATTTCCATAAATATGGATGTAACGTGATTTGTAAAGATCGATAATGTTCTATGATTGAGAGAATTCTATAAAAACTTGCTTGTAGCCTTGTACATTCGATAGTCAAGTTTTACGAATCAAAAGTATGTGTTATTTATACGTGATGAAGGGGTGTATTAAGTTTAATATTCTCTCCCCTAATCTTTGATTTATCCTTTCATGCTTCATAGCAAGATCGAATCTTCTTCTTCATACGAGAAGGGATGTTTGCTTACTCTTATCTTTGCTTTCTTGGTTCGTGCTTCTTTCTTGGTTTTGATTACCACATGCTTTACCATGGTGACTACTTTTCGATTGGTTACTTGAGCTTACCATTAGGAGTTTGTATTGATGATTATCTTCTAGTTCATTGTGACTTTTAAAGCGTTCTTCAAATGTTGTAAATCTTTAAACTGCTTTTTATTCTTGATGTTGTTCATTAGTTGCTACGATAGCAGCTTTCTCACTATTGCTTTATCCTTGAGAGCTATACCAAAGCTATTGAAATTGGTTTTTTATGTTGCCTAAATTGCTTGTAAAGTCACTTACTAGTTTGTTTGATTTATTTTAAAGGTTTCTAATTTGTTTCTTAAGGTTTGTAGATGTCACACCCCAACCTTGACGGCGGAAACGTCGAGGAGTGAGAGTTAAGATCGTTTACAGCCACATAACACTATTAATAAACCATATATAATTTAAACATAAGTTTCAATTGTAACGTTACAACATATGTCTCAAAGAAATTATAAGCATAACATAGAATGTAACAAATCGTCCTTATTTCATTTATTTATCTAGGTCCGTTCCTAGATGTGCAAGCTTCAAAGAGTAGATCACATACTTGGGGTATTCCTGAAACATGTTAAAAATAAAAAGGTCAACATAAAAATGTTGGTGAGCATTCCATAGTTTTCAATACATAAGTATATAAAAGATGGCAATTCAAGTCATAAGTTAGTGAATAATGTGATTAGGGATGCTATGAACAATGAAACAATCAAACCTCGACAATGTTTTACAAGTCTCAAACGTTAAAAGTATATACGATCAGCTAAGTGTACTTGGATCAACCAAGCAGGCTTGTCTTACCCATAGATCTATGACTTCGCTGGGCTAGCAATAGTTAATGATTGTACATATAACGCCATAACATGGTAACCACATAAGTTCAACTAACCACAACTTAACATGATGAATTGCCATAAAGTTTACAAGTCTCAAATAAGTTTACAAGTGCAAAGTATAAGTTAACATGTTTCACCCCAAAGTGTGAAAATAAACAAAAAGGGGTATGGAAATACTCACATGGAAAACTCACTTTGATATAAGCATTGCAAGATGATAAATAAAGATTAAAGGATGATCCAAAGTAATCCCAAGTATTTATTACAAAGCACCTAAATATGTATTACAAGATGAAGATTAATAATATGATTAACGTTCAAATAATGATTAGGGTTTCAATAGTTTTAAGGGGTTTTTGATAAGTAACAACTTACAAAGTAATTATTTACATTTTTAATTCATTGGAAGAATTATATATGTATATATTTTAGATATGAAATTAAATATAACAAAATTGGAGTTCGATATGTAATTAATTCTTTATAGTTTTCTAAGAATAATATATCATTATGACAATTATAAAAGTAAACCCTTAAAGAATAAAAATACTATTGTGTCCATTAGTATTTTAAAGGATTTTTAAATAATTGTATCAAGTCCATATTCATGTAAATAATTATCCAATTATTTTAAAAGAAACCATTTAAATATATAAAAGTTAAATGATCATAGAAAAATAATTAAGCTTTTTTTTATTTAAAGAAGAGCATTTGAATCAATGTTTTATTATTTATTAAAATGAACTAAAACCAAAAAGTATCCAATTGTATGATTGAACATGTAATATTTTTATAAGATAAACAATATTTAAATTCTATTTAACAAGATATTTAACTAATTATATTCTTTGTTTTAACAAAATCAAATAACATGTTAGGTTATTATAACAAAATAAATTTTCAGAAAATAATTGTTAGCCTTTAAATTAACTAGAATTTATAGAATGGATTTCTAGAATTTTTAGAAATTTTTATATAATTTTGTATAGGCTGAAAAGCTTCTAAAAAATTAATGAGGTTACCCGGGGTCGAACCCGGGACCTCAATGTTGCAAGATGGACATGGAACCGGTGAACCAAGGCATACAGCCGCGGTTATCAACGGTTTCGATTAAATATAAACCCAATTCCAAAGACTTCCCCTCTAACCAAGAACCCTAGATCGGTGTAACCCAAAATTAAACATCAAATTGTTGCTAGTAATGAAATTAAACATGGGGCTTTTAATCCCTGGATGAAATCGAATGAGTGTGTGATCTTAATTACCTGAATTGATGTCAAATCGATTAGAACAAGATCAAAGAACATCGCGACTGCCTTGAAGTCGATTCAATATTCAAATGTTGTTTTTAATCCAATTAACTTTGCAGGTAGAATCCAAGGACGATGGTAAGCAAAAGCCCTCTATCAATTTGATTTAATAAAGTTCCGAACATGGATTCCCGTTGAATTGCAGGTTCGAACAAATGTGATGATCAATGGTGGTGGCTGTTGTGTTTCGAGTGAAATTGCAGGTTGTTTACGACTAAAGATAGGTATTAGATCGTTTTAGATTTCCTTAATTGAGTTATTAACACAATATGTACGTTGAACGGTTAAGGATTGAATTGGGGTTTCGGTTTCGAGTGTTACTTTGATTAATGAGTGTTTAATCCAAATTGATTGGTGTGCTCGACTCGAAACTGATGCGAAATGGTTGAGGAATGGTTTAATTTCATTAAAGTTAGGCGTTTTGGGATCTTTGGGATCGCCGGAGCGATGGTTAAAGGTGGCCGGAATAGGGAGAGGCCGACGAGGGAAAAAGGGACGGCGGTTTGGGTTAATTTTCAAGATTGACACAAATGGTCCCTGAGGTTTCCAAGGATTATTATTTTATGCAAAACTTTTAAAACCAAGTTTCAAAAATTACATTTTGAACCCCAAACTTTCTTGTTTTAAGTTGTAAATAGCTTTTAAATTTAATAACTTTATAGGTTGATATTGTTAATCAATTTTGTCATCATTGTCATTATTATTGTTATTATTATTATTATTATTAATAACATAATTATTATTTCCCTTATAATTAGTTATTATAAAGATTATTATTTATTTATTAAATAATAATTGATATTATTAACCTTTAAACTTAAGGATTAAAAGTAAAAAGAATTATAAGCATAAATTCCCCATAAGTTTCACAAATATCATATCTAGCCCATACAAGAATATAACAAGGTTAACTTTTAATTTAATGAAAAATACGAGATGTTACAGTCTCCCCAACTTAAAAGAATTTCGTCCCGAAATTAAAAATAAACTTAAATGAACAAAGAAATTGAAATGAAGAGTGAGTGTTCAACGAACAATGTTTGACGTTTGATTACAGGTGGAACGTTTCACTTTATGGAATCTTACAAGAGTCTTAACATAATAAGCGTGAGTCGTTTTGAGATGAAACGTTGGAAAACGAGTTACCGTGGTACCTTAGATCTATAGGTCACAACTTCTAGAATATAATTTCGTAGTAAAATGATGTCTAGAAATCAATAAAAGACCAACAATGATAAGAAAGTTTGACCAATAGAGTTTAAGAATCCCGAATGTCGCTTTGTATAACGAAACGATCTTAACGCATATCTTGTGAACATGTATCTCTTCTTTGACCAATCACCGGTCTAAGAGTAATACAATATGCGAAGATTTTGGAATAAGTTCACGACGATGGTTAAGAACATTATTAAAAGCAGAAAATGAACCGGTCATCCAAAATAAGATCGATGTTTTAACGCCATACCACGGTATACGAATTATACAAGTCAATTTATCGACTCATTATCTCACATGAGTCAATATGAGATTAGTAAATTGGTCTCTAATGCACCAATTTTCAGTATGACATCCAAAATAAGAGACATTCGGTGATGAGAAATAAAACAAGAGATTCACAGGAACACGAAGGTTAGGTGTTGTCATATATGAAGGTGAGACATTTGGACATATACCAAGTTATGTCTTTTCTTTCATGCCAAACCCATGAGTACAAATTACGAAAATTTATGTTTCTCCATATCCGCGTCGCAATAACAAGTCTCGTAGATCGAATTCAAGATAAGGTTTTAATGATTTTCAATGGTTAAGGATTAAAGACGATTTAAGAAATGATGTGAACAATAGGAAATGTACTTATATTTTGCAAGGTAGCAAATTTCCAAGTATAGTTTGCATACACATTTCATCAAACCCATGAGTACAATCGAGAACATTCGTATGACTGGAAAGACATAACCACAAGTTGATAATGTCTTTATTTAGTAGAAAGATTGTTTAAGAAGACTACCATCACACAATCATGTGTTGATGATATCTCAAAATGAAAGTTGATAAGTAGAGAATAAATGGTTCGATATAGCTAGATCCAATCAAAACATAAGGATAAAGAGAAAGAAATCAATTTATATGCTCCAAGCTCGGAATCAAAATTAACCTAGAGTGATCGGATCTCCTTTCAAGTTCAGAAATCATGCTTTGGCTTGATAGGTCCAAACACTAACATTGGTTCACCCTTCAAGTTACTACATGTTTCTTGTCACTTGATTAAAACCTTGGTAAGTTGGAGATCAAGAAATGAGAATAGTCATCAAGGTGCGGTTTTCACTCCTAACTTGGTGGTGTATTCCCAAGGTATGACCGCTAACTTACCAATTAAAAAAAATTCGATCCCAACTCCTTGTTGAGGATCCACAGAAATAAGACGAGGTAACTCACCATTAAGGTAAGGGAAGTCACTCCTATCTTAACGGTGAAGTTTTACAAAAAAAAAACAAAATATAACAAGATGAACTTCTTCATCAAAATCCAGAATTCACTCCTACTTTGATGAAGTCGTCTCATTAGAACAAATACAATTCTTAAAGATGATATTATCATCAAGGTATGGATTTCACTCCTATCTTGATGATTGAATTTCATAATAGCAAGGAAACAATCGAAGATTGACATTTGTCACCAAAGTACGGGTTTCAATCCTATTTTGGTGAGATCATGTCATTTGTGAAATGCCATTCCAAAAAAAATAATTGAATTCAATCCTCGGGATAAGGAAATCACCCCGATCCAGAGGATGAAATTTTATGAATCACAATTGGAAACCATTTATCAAAACGAATAGAGAATCATCAAAGTAAGGGAATCACCCCTGTTTTGATGAGTTAGAATTTAGGAAATACAAGTGTTCTTAGTCATAGGTTGACTTGCAACTCTTGCATCTCCCACGGTGCAAACGGTATGAAGTTCGACTTATCAACGAAAGGGAGAGAGTATCCATTAAAAATTCAGAAAATTTCAAGTTACATTAATGTAACAAAAGGGAAATCATGCTTACAAAGTTTAAGGTCAAAGTTCGAGGTAACAGAATTAGTTATGATGGTGTTCAAATCTTGAATGATTTAAATCAGGAAGACTAAATCAATGACAAGAGTGATTCAGCACCACGACGAGATGTGAACATTCGATTCACAATTGAAAGAAATACATGAACTCCTCAAGTCATGAGGTCAACCATAACCTTATTAAAGACATGCGTACTTATAAGTGATCACTCATCTCAAGGGTTTCGAGTCAAGTAAATGGATTCAATGATCGAGTCAAATCACCATTTACACTTTGCCTAGACAAAGTATCCCGAGATGTAAGAATTCCACCTATGACATTGCATGTTCTTAGTTATGGGACATATCCTTGAGAAGACTTGAGAACCATAAGTAACGGTTTAAAGTTTTGAAGACCATTCGTTTTAGATTCCCAATATCATTGGATATATTAAGAGTCATGCACACGTTGGTCAAGGTATAGAAATAGATACATGAAACGCTCAACGTGTAACGGTGTTAAAACGTAAGAGTTGAAATGTAAAATGGGTTCAATATTAGCAGGAACATTATATATGTTAAAAATGAGAAAATATGAAACTTTGGTGATAAACCAGTTCAAGAAAATCAAGGATTTTTAAGATACAAAGAGGATGGTTCCATTTGGTAACGCATTACTATTTGGAATCGTTGACACGTCAAGGTAAATTGACCCATTTGCCATAGAGACTTGTGTATGTTGACCATAGTTTATCACTCATCCCAGAAATCCCCAGGTAAGCATAACTGGTCTCACATGAGATTTATACGATATGCTTGCCTTAGCCCGAAGGCCTTTTGCCAGGAAATCCAGAATACAGGTGTCTATGTGTCACACAAATTTCTTTGGTTTATGAAATCAAAACCTTGATGAGATTTTCATAGATTAGAGATAGAGTCTAAGGAACTAAGCCCGCGATGATAAGTGTAGATTCCACATGTCGTAGAGAATAAGTTTAGGAAGTTCATTTGTCGGGGAGGGTCAAAGAGTCAAAGTTAAGTTTAGGGAGACAAGTAACTAAGTTTAAGCATACATAAGGCAATCCTATGCTAAGGCATCAAGTTGCACAAAAGGCATAGCGTCATGTAGCATGCAAACAACATGTAAGCACAAAGGTATAAGGATCTTTCTATGAGGTTCATGCAACTATAGTCTTGGTCACCATTTCTAATAACCTAGATCCCTATAGTTATGGGCTCTGATACCAATCTGTCACACCCTAACCTTGACGGGGGAAACGTCGAGGAGTGAGAGTTAAGATCGTTCACAGCCACATAACGCTATTAATAAACTATATATAATTTAAACATAAGTTTCAATTGTAACGTTACAACATATGTCTCATAGAAATTATAAGCATAACATAGAATGTAACAAATCGTCCTTATTTCATTTATTTATCTAGGTTCGTTCCTAGATGTGCAAGCTTCAAAGAGTAGATCACATACTTGGGGTATTCCTGAAATATGTTAAAAATAAAAAGGTCAACATAAAAATGTTGGTGAGCATTCCATAGTTTACAATACATAAGTATATAAAAGATGGCAATTCAAGTCATAAGTTAGTGAATAATGTGATTAGGGATGCTATGAACAATGCAACAATCAAACCTCGACAATGTTTTACAAGTCTCAAACGTTAAAAGTATATACGATCAGCTAAGTGTACTTGGATCAACCAAGCAGGCTTGTCTTACTCATAGATCTATGACTTCGCTGGGCTAGCAATAATTAATGATTGTACATATAAATTAACGCCATAACATGGTAACCACATAAGTTCAACTAACCACAACTTAACATGATGAATTGCCATAAAGTTTACAAGTCTCAAATAAGTTTACAAGTGCAAAGTATAAGTTAACATGTTTCACCCCAAAGTGTGAAAATAAACAAAAAGGGGTATGGAAATACTCACATGGAAAACTCACTTTGATATAAGCATTGCAAGATGATAAATAAAGATTAAAGGATGATCCAAAGTAATCCCAAGTATTTATTACAAAGCACCTAAATATGTGTTACAAGATGAAGATTAATAATATGATTAACGTTCAAATAATGATTAAGGTTTCAATAGTTTTAAGGGGTTTTTGATAAGTAACAACTTACAAAGTAATTATTTACATTTTTAATTCATTGGAAGAATTATATATGTATATATTTTAGATATGAATTTAAATATAACAAAGTTGGAGTTCGATATGTAATTAATTCTTTATAGTTTTCTAAGAATAATATATCATTATGACAATTATAAAAGTAAACCCTTAAAGAATAAAAATACTATTGTGTCCATTAGTATTTTAAAGGATTTTTAAATAATTGTATCAAGTCCATATTCATGTAAATATTTATCCAATTATTTTAAAAGAAACCATTTAAATATATAAAAGTTAAATGATCATAGAAAAATAATTAAGCTTTTTTTTTATTTAAAGAAGAGCATTTGAATCAATGTTTTATTATTTATTAAAATGAACTAAAACCAAAAAGTATCCAATTGTATGATTGAACATGTAATATTTTTATAAGATAAACAATATTTAAATTCTATTTAACAAGATATTTAACTAATTATATTCTTTGTTTTAACAAAATCAAATAACATGTTAGGTTATTATAACAAAATAAATTTTCAGAAAATAATTGTTAGCCTTTAAATTAACTAGAATTTATAGAATGGATTTCTAGACTTTTTAGAAATTTTTATATAATTTTGTATAGGCTGAAAAGCTTCTAAAAAAATTAATGAGGTTACCCGGGGTCGAACCCGGGACCTCAATGTTGCAAGATGGACATGGAACCAGTGAACCAAGGCATACAGCCGCGGTTATCAACGGTTTCGATTAAATATAAACCCAATTCCAAAGACTTCCCCTCTAACCAAGAACCCTAGATCGGTGTAACCCAAAATTAAACATCAAATTGTTGCTAGTAATGAAATTAAACATGGGGCTTTTAATCCCTGGATGAAATCGAATGAGTGTGTGATCTTAATTACCTGAATTGATGTCAAATCGATTAGAACAAGATCAAAGAACATCGCGACTGCCTTGAAGTCGATTCAATATTCAAATGTTGTTTTTAATCCAATTAACTTTGCAGGTAGAATCCAAGGACGATGGTAAGCAAAAGCCCTCTATCAATTTGATTTAATAAAGTTCCGAACATGGATTCCCGTTGAATTGCAGGTTCGAACAAATGTGATGATCAATGGTGGTGGCTGTTGTGTTTCGAGTGAAATTGCAGGTTGTTTACGACTAAAGATAGGTATTAGATCGTTTTAGATTTCCTTAATTGAGTTATTAACACAATATGTACGTTGAACGGTTAAGGATTGAATTGGGGTTTCGGTTTCGAGTGTTACTTTGATTAATGAGTGTTTAATCCAAATTGATTGGTGTGCTCGATTCGAAACTGATGCGAAATGGTTGAGGAATGGTTTAATTTCATTAAAGTTAGGCGTTATGGGATCTTTGGGATCGCCGGAGCGATGGTTAAAGGTGGCCGGAATAGGGAGAGGCCGACGAGGGGAA
This sequence comes from Flaveria ramosissima, assembly GCA_025215565.1. Taxonomy (NCBI): domain Eukaryota; kingdom Viridiplantae; phylum Streptophyta; class Magnoliopsida; order Asterales; family Asteraceae; genus Flaveria; species Flaveria ramosissima. The sequence goes on from CM046038.1 coordinate 189,576, forward strand.
AAAGGGACGGCGGTTTGGGTTAATTTTCAAGATTGACACAAATGGTCCCTGAGGTTTCCAAGGATTATTATTTTATGCAAAACTTTTAAAACCAAGTTTCAAAAATTACATTTTGAACCCCAAACTTTCTTGTTTTAAGTTGTAAATAGCTTTTAAATTTAATAACTTTATAGGTTGATATTGTTAATCAATTTTGTCATCATTGTCATTATTATTGTTATTATTATTATTATTATTAATAACATAATTATTATTTCCCTTATAATTAGTTATTATCAAGATTATTATTTATTTATTAAATAATAATTGATATTATTAACCTTTAAACTTAAGGATTAAAAGTAAAAAGAATTATAAGCATAAATTCCCCATAAGTTTCACAAATGTCATATCTAGCCCATACAAGAATATAACAAGGTTAACTTTTAATTTAATGAAAAATACGAGATGTTACAGTAGACGTGCTTTCTGAACCATATCTGCTCCAAGGTATCAAACTTTAATTGATTCCAACACTTCTTTACATTCTGACATTGTGCGACTTGGATTAAAATATCTCGTGATAAAGTTTGGAAGATCATTGCCTTAGTTGTATGTGCTTTCTTCTCATTGACATCTTCTTTAGCAATAATTGTTTTAAAAATATTATAGGCCTACAAGATTGTTTTCATACATAATACTCATGAAGTCGGTTAATTCAGTTAGTTTCGAACATTAAAGTGATATGTTCCCTTGCTCACGAGTTAGTGTCAATGTACTTTCTTATTTTTCTGTCAAGATTTCATGCGTTATTTTCTTTGATATTTTCTTTCTTATCTTGCCATTAAATTTGCTATTGTTCTTTCTTTAACTCACTTGCTTTCTTTCTTGTCTCACTTGCTTTCCTTATTTGACCCGCTTGTTTTCTTGTTGTATAATTTCTTAATATCTTGCCATTACATCTAGCCAGATGGTCAAAATTTTGATTTTGTTGTGTGAATTTTATCAAATTATTCATGCAACCAACCTAATATTTCTTTTTTATTTAGATCGACTCATTGCACTTGCTTTTGGCCAACTTGTTAACCAACTTTTCTCTCTCCTAATCGATTTGCTAATTAAGGTTTTACATACATCGACTTTCTAATCATGCTTTTATGCACGAACTTTACCAACTGACTTGTTGATCAGATTCTTACTAGACCGGAATGGATTTGCTTGCTTGACCGAAGGTCTTTGACTTGCTATTTGAAACGTAATGGTTTCTCATGCTTGCTTTGAGCAATGTTTGGTCCATTTTAGATTTGAACAAAAGATTGTTCGACTAGTTAATTGAATCAGAAGGTTTGAAAGTGTGTATTTAAATGTAAATTAGAAAATTAGACAAGATTTTTTTTATTGAATAAAAAGTTGCGGTTTAGTTTTCACAAATTTCTTAAATTTAAACTTGAATTACACATGATATTGAATGTAAATTTACTCTTCTGACTCTGATAAAATGATAACTAGAAGTGACACGTGACAACACCACATTTCTACTCATCAAAATTTTCCCGATTTTTTCTCATATTAAATTACTACATTAATTACTAATAATATTATTTAATTTTTTTTAGATTAAAAATAGTTTTTTAATAAATCAAGAAATAGATCCTTTTTATCAAGGGGATTTCAGAATACCCTTACAAACATTCAAAATATCATATATACTCAAACATAAACCTAGAAAACTTTTCAAATATCACATGTAACTAAACTAATAATAAAATATCATATATACCCATAGAAAAATTTGTAAATATTATATGTGTAAGGCCCCGTTCCCGGGACGCTTACAGTTGGTCATTCATCGCACATAAAACATATAATTACATTACATTAAGAAATCATTGCAGCGGAATCATTCAAAAATGACATCACGTTTCATTATAATTACTTTTGCCAAACAATACATCATTATCAGGTTACAAAATTCATGTTTGCATTACATCACAAAAGCTATATAATTGGATGCCATCCCAAAAGAGCCGAGTAGCCTCGCCGTGCCATCCTCAGCAATCGTTTACCTGCCAACTGGAAAATGTAATAAAAGTCAGCGTTGCTGAGTGAGTTCTAGTTTATAAAATGAATATACTTTACTTTCATTGAAAACGGTTCCTTTTATCATGCGATCATGCAACATACGTATACACAGATAATTTCATTATTATCTTTCATCTCAATCATTATCTTCCATTCTTTTCGTTCATTCTGTCTTCCGAGTCTTTTGCGACAACATGGTCGCTCACCTCAATGGCAATCTCAATGATTGCACGCTATCCGAGTCTTTTGCACCCCTAAGGTTGCTCACCCCAATTGCCCATCACGATAGTAAGCTATCCGAGTCTTTTGCAACAACAAGGTTGCTCACCCCAAGGCAACATCACGATAGCACTTACTCGAGTCTTTTGCAACGACAAGGTTGCTCACCTCATAGGCAATCTAAATGATTGCACTTCATCCGAGTCTTTTGCAACACAAAGTCGCTCACCCCAATAAATATGCTTGCAAGCCTTTCTTTCGTTCATTCATCTTTCATTAATGCATGCATTCTTACTTCATGTTCCTCTTTCATTATCTTTCGCTTTACATTATATAATACTTCATTCATTCATTAGCATGATATGTAAAGCCACAAGAAAGATAAGCATATATCATAATAAGGAACATATCATACACATTTATCATCATCATACAGGGCAACATCATACATTCATAATATGCATAAACATGCAACATCATCATCATCATGCCCTACATGCTCTCTAAGGCCATAACCATCCTCTTACATGCTCTTACGGGTTACTTTACGTCAAAACTTACATCTGCACCTTTCCCCGAAGGCCAGAAGTCAAACTATACATTCCTTCGAGTGCAACAGCCCTATTCGGGCGTATGGACACCCTTCAGTCGCATGGCCTCCATGCGACTGAACATCATGCGACTGGACTCATGCGGATGAACACCTATACGAATGAACATCCAATCGTGCGTATGGACCTTGTGCGAATGGGATTACTGCGAATGGGCACCTATGCGACTAACCTCATGCGAATGGACTCATGCGACTAAGCATCTATGCGACTGAACCCTCAGTCGTACAACCCTCATGCGACTGGACTCCCAGTCGTGCGACTGAAACCTTAGTCGTGCGATTGAACCTTCAATCGTGCGAATGAATCCCAATCGTGCGAATGACTCTCAATCGCCCTCATTCGGCCGTATGGCCTTCATTCGGTCGCCTAGCCCTAGCTGATGCAGAATGGAGTTCATCCCGAACCCAATCTGCCATTTTCGGCCTCCAAGCTCATCCAAATCCATTCTAAGCCTAAATCAACCCTCCTGGACCTTAGGAATGCATACCTTAACACCATACAAGCACACCCAAGCCCGAAAACATACTCTAAACACATCATACACATCACACCCAAATGGGTCAAACACACACACTTGTAAAAACGGGTTTTGAACATCTTCCAGCCCCAAAATCAGTTGAAAACAAGTAAAAGAGGGGTCCTAGAACTCACACAATCGAGCACAAAGACAAGAGCTTCGATTTGGCTTGCTACTCGACGGATTTGGACACCCGAATCACCCGAAACACCACTTTTCTCCCTTTTTCTCCTCTTTCTCTCTTCTCTCTCTTTGTGAGCTGAAAATATGTGAAGTGTGGGGAGAGTGGGCTGCCCTCTCCCTACACATATCACCACATTACCCAACTTTTCTTCGTTGGCGAGTTTGGTCCCTCGACTTTGGACTTTATTTCTTTTCTTTCTTCGCCGGCTTCAAAATAATAAATTTCCGGGTGTTACAAGTCCACCCCCCTTAAATAGGTTTCGTCCCCGAAACCTGTTATTCTTCGAACAAACGTGGATAATGTTGTCTTATTTCTTCCTCAGTCTCCCACGTTGACTCGGATCCCTTCCTGTGCTTCCACTGTACACGCACTAGAGGAACCACTTTATTCCTTAGCCTTTTCTCCTTTCGGTCGATGATTGCCACTGGTTGCTCCACATAATTGAGCCGTTCATCTACTTCGATATCTTCCAATGGAACAATCATATCTTCATCTGCTAAGCACTTCCTTAGATGAGATACATGGAATGTCGGGTGAATTCCACTTAACTCATCTGGTAACTCCAGTCTATAGGCCACCTCTCCTACTCGAGCAATGATTCGGAAAGGGCCTATATACCTTGGGCTCAACTTGCCCCGCTTTCGGAAGCGAATGATACCCTTCCAAGGTGAGACCTTCAACATAACCCGGTCACCCACCTGAACTCAATCGGCCTGCGTCGTTTATCAGCATACGACTTCTGTCTGTCTTTGGCTGCCTTCATGAAGGCTTTGATCTTCTCAAGCTTCTCAGTCGTAGCCTCGATTACCTCGACGCTTCCCAATTCCTTCTGACCAATATCACCCCAACAAACAGGCGTTCTGCATCTCCTACCGTATAGCATCTCATATGGAGGCATACCAATGCTGGCATGAAAACTGTTATTGTATGAGAATTCGGCTAACGGTAGGTGGTCATCCCAACTTCCACCAAAATCAATCACACATGCCCGGAGCATGTCTTCCAGTGTCTGAATGGTCCTTTCTGACTGACCATCAGTCTGGGGATGATAGCCGTGCTGATTGTAACCTCGTCCCCATAGCATCGTGGAACTTCTTCCAGAATTTAGATGTAAACCGAGTGTCGCGATCCGACACAATAGACACCGGTACACCATGACGAGTCACAATTCCTTGATGAACAGATCAGCCAACCTCTCAGATGAATATGTCTCGCGGATCGGTAGGAAGTGAGCACTCTTCGTCAAACGATCAACTATCACCCATATGGCATCATACCCTTTCGGAGTACGCGGCAACTTGGTAATGAAATCCATGGTGATGTGCTCCCATTTCCATTCCGGTATATCCAAAGGTTGTATCTTCCCATACGGCTTTTGATGCTCGGCCTTCACCCTGTAAGCAAGTAGGCACTTACTCACGTACTCCACCACATCGTGCTTCATACCCCGGCCACCAATAATCTTTCTTCATATCATGGTACATCTTCGTGGCACCAGGATGAATGGAGTACCGAGTCTTGTGAGCTTCATCCATTATCTTCCCCCGTAGATCCCCAAAACGAGGAATCCACACACGATCAAATCGGGTTCTAACACCGAGCGTGTTTTCACCCATTCTCCAACCAGACCTCTCATCTCTTTCAGAGTTAAGATGATCTTCTTTCAGTGCCTCATCTTGAAACTCTTTAATCTGCTTCATTACATCAGAGGTCATGATCACTGATAGGCTTTCACCCGAATCGGCTCGGGCCTCTCTTTCGGCTAAGGCATCAGCCACCACATTGGCCTTGCCCGGATGGTAGTGGATCTCACAATCATAATCTTTTATAAGTTCCAACCACCGCCTCTGCCTCATGTTCAAATCCTTCTGCTCGAAGAAGTACTTCAACTCTTGTGGTCAGTGAATATGGTGCACTTAGTCCCGTACAGATAGTGCCTCCAAATCTTCAATGCAAAAACCACAGCTGCTAGCTCCAAGTCTGAGTAGGATAATTGACCTCATGAACCTTCACTGTCGGGATGCATAGGCTATAACCTTTCCTCTCTGCATTAACACACACCCCAACCCGAGTTAAGCAGCATCGGAGTAAACCACCATATCTTCGCTTCCATCGGGTAACGACAGAACAGGAGCTTGCTTGAGTCAATCTCGCCTTCAATTCTTCAAACGCCTTCTCTTGAGCTTGACCCCATACGAACTTCACATCTTTTCGGGTCAACTTAGTCAGTGGAGAAGCAATCTTAGAGAAGTCTTGGATGAATCTTCTATAGTACCCCGCCAAACCAAGAAACTGCGAATCTCGGATGGCGTCTTTGGTGACTTCCATTGCATAACCGCCTCCACTTTCGCCGGGTCCACCATAATCCCGTCAGGATTCACCACATGACCCAAGAACTGAACTTCACGCAACCAGAACGCGCGCACTTGGAGAATTAGCAGCACTTCTCCTTCTCAACGTCTCTAGAACCTCCCGAATGTGACGGCATGCTCTGCTTCGCTCCTCGAGTAAATCAGGATATCATCAATAACACATCACTGATTTATCCAACATAGGCCGACACACACGGTTCATCCAAATCCTAAAAGCAGCTGGCGCGTTGGTCAAGCCAAAAGACATGACAAGAAACTCGTAGTGACCATAGCGCGTACGAAAAGCTGTTTTAGGATATCTTGCTCCTTCACCTTCAACTGATGGTAACCAGATCGAAGATCTATTCTCAAAAACCAACTGGCACCCTGAAGCTGATCGAACAAATCATCTATCCTCGGTAAGGGGTATCGGTTCTTCCTGTCAACTTGTTCAGCTCGCGGTAGTTCGATGCACATCCTCATACTACCGTCCTTCTTCTTTACAACAGACCGGCACCGGAGAGAGAATACTCGGTCTAATGAACCCCTTATCAAGAAACTCTTGCAACTGCTCCATCACTCTTTCATCTCGGTCGGAGCCAACCGATACGGTGCCTTGGCGACAGGTTGGGCACCCGGTATCAGATCAATCTGAAACTTCGATCTCCCTGTCAGGTGGCACTCCGATAAGTCTTCTGGAAACACATCTGGAAAGTCACACACCACCGTACATCACTAGTTGGTGTTGGCGTATCCACGTCCTTTACATAGGCCAAGTAGCACTACATCCACGCCTCATACACTTTCCCGCCACGGCCATCGAGATCACTTTCGGAATCGTAGTACCCCGATCACCATACACTGTCACTGAACTACCGTCAGGCGCCAACAACCGAATCATCTTCTTGCGACACACAATGTTCGCCCTCGAGTCCGCTAAACCAATCCCCCAAGAACCAAGTCAAAACCACCTAAGGTCATCACAAACGGTCTAACAGGAAACTTATGACCCTCGAGCTCCACATCACAATCCTCTATCATCTCAGAAATCCTGGTAGACCTACCTATGGCATGTTCTACATCGAAGGGCGCATCAACACATCTACACTAACAGGAAGCTTAGCACAGAAAGCAGCAGAAATAAAACTTTTACTTGCACCAGAATAAATAACACAGAAGCTAAAGTTTGGTTCACCAGAAACGTACCGTACACGACATCAGGGTCCGTCTAGTCTCCCTCCTGTGTCATGGTGAATGCCCTGGCGCTCGCCCTCGGTCCATCACCTCCCGTCCTCTTTGCCCTGAACTCTCAGCCCTCGGCTTCTTACAATCTTTTGAGATGTGACCTCTTCACCACAGTTTAAAGCATCGGACCGCACGACGTCCTTTGCCATGTGTCCCGCCTTTCCACACCTGAAGCACAAGTTCGACCCCAACTGTGCACTCCCCCTGTGCTCCGTCCACATTTACCACACCTTCTCGACCCCGCACCTGACGTGACCACACGGCGATCATCCACCCGTGCCTTCTTATTACCCGTCAAGGCATTACCCCGACCAAACCTCTTCCCCTGCCAGTTCCGGTCAACACCGCTCTTCCTTGCCCCCATCAGTCACCACCACCATCCTCTCATCATACAATCTTCCCGCCAAATCCACCGCCGACCTAAACGTGCTCGGCCGGGCAGCGATCATATGCCTGCGAATATCCGCCGGCAAACCCTGTATATACCTCTTGATCTTTCGGGACAGAGGCGTCACTTGATCGGCGCACCAGACGTGCCATCTCGTTGAACTTCGTGGTGTACTGTTGGTGTGTCATGGTTCCCGCCTCCAGTTGCAGAAACTCCCTTTCAACTTATCTCATTTCCCGATGAAGACAAAACTCCTCGATCACCATCTTCTTCAGTTCGGGCCACCTCATTCTCCCGATCGCCCATACCCTCTGCTTGCAATGTTGTCCCACCAGCATAGTGCCGAGTCCACGAAGGAGTGGGTGGCAAACTTGACTTCTGATCTTCCCTGGCACTCGCTGATGTCGAGAACACCTCATTTCTCTCACCCATCGGTGAGCAGCGGCAGCATTGCCATTACCGTCAAAAGTTAGGGGCTTGCATCTCATGAACACCCCGTAGTTACAGCCTCTGTGCCACCTCTCGCACAGGCTCCTCTTCCTCTTCCTCCTCATTATCGGAGAAAATCGTTTCAGGCTCCGTTGCTCCCCGCGAGGCCCGATTTCTCTCCTTTCTTTCCCCTCCTTCACAGCTTTGATGACTTCGGTCACACCAGACGGTAAGATTGTCTGCATGACCTGATGTACTTCCTCAACCACAGCCTCCTTTACCGAGGCCCTCAAGTTCGCGCTCATCCCCAGCTTCTGGATGAGGAGTCTCAGGTTCTGCAGTAACCTCTTTCTCAGCTCTAGGCCTTCCTCTCTTAGGGCGTGGTTCAGCAACAGGGCCATCACGGCCTCCACCCCTAGAAGCTCTAGAAGATCTACCACCAGCCATTCTCTATCACATTGAAAGATTCAAACACCAACACGGTCATTCAAGGAACAAACTCAGTTTATGTCAAGTATAGTAAGTCCCTAATTACAGTGGCCAGTTGTGATTAGCCACTTACTGTACTCTTCATACCCCAAGTATTACCTGTCCTGACTACATCAGTATTCAAATCTACATACACACATAACATATACCATGGGCACATAAACCGGTTAACTTTAAGAAAATACCTGATGGCACGCAGCTACTCGTTTGGCATCCCATTCCCTTTTTCGTCCCATTTTCAGTTTAAAGTTAAGGTTTATTTTGAAAATTTACCCATTTCACTTAAACTTTGGCTCTGATACAACTTGTAAGCCCCCGTTCCCGGACGCTTACAGTTGGTCATTCATCGCACATAAAACATATAATTACATTACATTAAGAAATCATTGCAGCGGAATCATTCAAAAATGACATCACCGTTTCATTATAATTACTTTTGGCCAAATAATACATTCATTATCGGTTACAAAATTCATGTTTGCATTACATCACAAAAGCTATATAATTGGATGCCATCCCAAAAGAGCCGAGTAGCCTCGCCTTGCCATCCTCAGCAATCGTTTACCTGCCAACTGGAAAATGTAATAAAAGTCAGCGTTGCTGAGTGAGTTCTAGTTTTAATAAAATGAATATACTTTACTTTCATTGAAAACGTTCCTTTATCATGCGATCATGCAACATACGTATACACAGATAATTTCATTATTATCTTTCATCTCAATCATTATCTTCCATTCTTTTCGTTCATTCTGTCTTCCGAGTCTTTTGCGACAACATGGTCGCTCACCTCAATGGCAATCTCAATGATTGCACGCTATCCGAGTCTTTTGCACCCCTAAGGTTGCTCACCCCCAATGCCCATCACGATAGCAAGCTATCCGAGTCTTGTGCAACAACAATGTTGCTCCCCCCAAGGCAACATCACGATAGCACTTACTCGAGTCTTTTGCAACGACAGGTTGCTCACCTCATAGGCAATCTAAATGATTGCACTTCATCCGAGTCTTTTGCAACACAAAGTCGCTCACCCCAATAAATATGCTTGCAAGCCTTTCTTTCGTTCATTCATCTTTCATTAATGCATGCATTCTTACTTCATGTTCCTCTTTCATTTCTTTCGCTTTACATTAATATAATACTTCATTCATTCATAGGCATGATATGTAAAAGCCACAAGAAAGATAAGCATATACATAATAAGGATTTATAATGAACATATCAACACATTCTCATCATCATACAGGGCAACATCATACATTCATAATATCATAAACATGCAACATCATCATCATCATGCCCTACATGCTCTCTAAGGCCATAACCATCTCTTACATGCTCTTAAGGGTTACTTACGTCAAAACTTCATCTGCACCTTTCCCGAAGGCCAGAAGTCAAACTATACATTCCTTCGAGTGCAACAGCCCTATCGGGCGTATGGACACCCTCAGTCGCATGGCCTCCATGCGACTGAACATCATGCGCTTGGACTCATGCGGATGAACACTATTACGAATGAACATCCATCGTGCGTTATGGACTTGTGCGAATGGGATACTGCGAATGGGCACCATGCGATAACCTCATGCGAATGGCCATGCGACTAAGCATCTATGCGATGAACCCTCAGTCGTACAACCCTCATGCGACTGGACTCCCAGTCGTGCGACTGAAACCTTAGTCGTGCGATTGAACCTTCAATCGTGGCGAATGAATCCCAATCGTGCGAATGGACTCTCAATCGCCATCATTCGGCCGTATGGCCTTTTAATTCGGTCGCCTAGGCCCTAGCTGATGCAGAATGAGTTCATCCGAACCCAATCTGCCATTTTCGGCCTCCAAAGCTCATCCAAATCCATTCTAAGCTCTAAATAACCCTCCGGACCTTAGGAATGCATACCTTAATGTTAGGACCTGGTATTTTAACGAAATACCGAGTGATTGCGTGTTAAACCAACTCAAATAGTGGGAATCCTATTTGATTGGCGATCCAATCAGTGAGAACACACGATGAATCAATCAAGAATGATTTCAACGTCAGAAATCGATTAGGAACCGATCTGATGTGTTCTATGAACTTGGAGAACGATTTGGGAGGCTTCTGGACGGCTAGGGTACGTCTGGAGTCGTAATGGGATGAATGCTTCCGTTTTCCCACGAATTGGGTCTATTTATAGGTTAGTATTGGTCAATCGTGCGACTGGGCCATAAGTATGGTTCAGTCGTGCGATTGAACCATGCGGTTGATTCATCCGCACGACTGAGTGTTCAGTCGTGCGATTGAGTCAATCTTATGTGTCAATCATACGACTGATCCAGTCTCCTGGTTCAGTCGTGCGATTGAGTCAATCGTATGAAGTTATTCATGCGTGTGGTCCATTCGCATGGGCCATCCGCATGAGAACTTCATTAAGTTAAGTTTGAATGTTCTATTTAATATAACTTATGTGCACTCATTCAAACATTCATAAAACCCAATCAATTCAATCACAACTCATTAATGAATATTAAACATCACAAGTAACAACCAATTCATATCATTTCATTAATCCATTACAATTACATCAAAAACAGACAGACAAGTTCATTACATTACAAATCATGATCTAGGGACATACATGTATCAACAAACTCCCCCTTGGACCTAGATCTATCTATTCTCTTGTTCTGCATAACCTCCTTATATCTCTTGTACTTCTCCTCTTTAGTGACTCCTGCGTGTATCTCAAAAGCAAAGCAGAGTCTTATGACGTTTTGGAATTGGAGGGCTTGTACAATATCTTGCGTGTCATAGAACAGTGGCCACTTATATAATGTGTAGACATCATTAGCAGATAAGTTGGTTAGCCACATTGGGTCGAATACCCTGATAGTATCCATTTGGCCCTCTCTGTTTAGGACTATGACCGCTTCAGCTGTTCTCCAATCGTAGTACCACCATTTGAAGTGGGGAGTGAAGTCCTGTGGCATTTCCTTTCCCTCAGAGGGATTCTTGACATTTGCGCGGAGGACTCCACTTCAGCACAATCTTTGGCTTACCAGTTATGGGATCAACTTCAGAACGTCTGATATACCTCGTAGGTTGTTGAGGTTTGAAGTTGACCCACCTGGTGTGGTACTCTTTCCTCAGGGCAGCCTCAAACCAGCCTGACATCTTCTTCTCGGTCAGCATACAGCAGCTTTAGTTTAGCCAGCTGGTTGAGCTCAAAACCAGGTAGAGTCTTCAGATCATGTGGGAACCTGAAGTACTCTATGCCCTGCTCCCTCTTAACAGCATAAGCGTTAAGGTCTTCAAAATATGCCCAAGAGATAATCCTGCCCGACACCTTATGGTGTTTCTTGACTTTGTAGAGCTTGGTGTAGGCATCTCTCTTTGGTGCAGCCCGCTGGGCTCTTACTTCCTCAAAACAGGCAGCCCATTCAGCCTTACGAATATCTACATCTGCATTGGAGGCTTGGGCTGTTTCTGCAGTCTTTTCTGCTTCTTGCTCCATCTTGTTGAGTACCTCAAAAGTATCACTGACTAGGGATTCACCCAAATTGGGGACCACATTTCCCTCGGCGTCAGCGTACTGAGGATACTCTTCTGCAGTGATGTCTTCAATCTCAACCTCATCAATGTCGTTCAGTTCCTCATCACTGGTTGAGTCCACTGTTGGAGCATCCTTCACGATTTCATCGGGATTGAGTTTGAACATTTCAGCTATTTGCTCATCAGACAGGTCATGAATTATCTCCCCTTCTTCAGGGGTATAACTCACAGACCGTCTTACTATCCCTTGTAGGTCAAGAATCATAGTTAACTGAGTCTTGACCATTTGAAGGGGAGTAAAGTCAAACTCATCCCTTGAAAGTTTGGATCTGTTTGATATAAACATTCAACACATAAATCATTAGTAATTAATCAAACAGACATACATTAACTTAACTTAATATATATAAACATTAATACATTTGTTTTTCATTACATGATTCAAGTACAAAGTAAATAAACAAATAAAACATCTAATCAGTACTTTGATCCTGAATCTGTGGTGTGTCGCTCGGAGGAGCAGAAGTAGTGGATGACTGGTCTTGTCGACGTTTGGATCTGCGCTCCTGACCTGAGGCAGAGGCCGATGCAGCCGCATCCCCTCCTTCTGCCTCGTCATCATCATCGTGTCCTTCTGTCCTTCTCTCTTCCGTCTCCTCATCATCATCATCTTCCTCATCATCATCCTCATCTCATCATCATCATCTCCGTCGTCTCCGTCACCCTCCTTTAGCTTCAGGGGCTCATCCTTCGACCCCTTCAGCCTCAGCATGATCGTCTTGTTGGTCGACTCCAACTCCTCAATACGTTGGCGGACTGAGCCTGAGTATCTTGGAGTTGGGCCACCTCAACTCTCTGCTGGTCTATGACCCGAGCTTGCTCTGCCAATTGCTGAGATTGGGCAGCAGCCAAGTCGGTCAGTCTGCGGATCTGGGCCGCCTTCTCCTCGTCAGCAGCAAGCAGACGCATAACCATACGGTTTAGCGCTGAGAGCTGCTCCTCTACCCCAATGTGAGGTAGAGTGAATCCATGTACCTGTGAGGGCTGGGCTGAGGTCCAGCCTGATGTGTGGTGGTGGTGGCAGTGGCTGTGGTGAATATGGGTCGGTGAGCTGATGGTGGTGAAGTGGGGGTGAATGGTCTGGTGATGGATGGGATAGATATAGTGGTGGTGGGTAAAGTGGTGGATGTGGTAGTAGGAGTAGTGGCTGTGGTGGCTGTGGTGATGGATGGAATCTCAGTAGTGGTGGTGGTGGTGGCTGTGGTGGTAGAAGTGGTAGTCACGAAGGTCAACCGACGCTTCTTCTTCTTCAACCCATGTGGTTGAGCCATCCGCTTCCTCCTGGTCCCGGAGGAAGTAGATGCTCCCCCTGCAACTCTGCTACCTGACCCCGGAACGTATAGTTGGGTCAGTCTCTCTCCCCGAGGAGTCCCTTGGGTGCTCACCAACCACCTTTAGCCCGTGGTCTGTGGGAACGACTTTGCTTCCCACAGTCCTGGTGAGGGGCTCCTCGTCTGACTCCTCCTCCTCAATGTCACCAGCGACAACTCCTGATGGAAGCCGGCCATCTCTGCGACCTCTCCGGCAGTGGCTGACCCCGGGGGAATAATCTCTGTATCTGTGCCTCTAGATGGGGCAGGCATGTCATCCCCGGCATCGCCACTATCATCATCATCAGAGTCTGTCTCTGGTATAGCAATGTGCTCCACGTCTGAGTCACTGTCCTCGTGGCGCCACTTCCTCTTCGCTGGCGCCACATAATCAACCCGGGCCAGATGCCCAAACAGCCTCCTGACAGGGGGCTTCACCTGCTTCCCCCTGTAGACCTTCATCCTGCCGAGAGTCGTGTCGTCCATGACCTCGAGGATAACAGCGTCCTCCTTCTCCTTCGGCAGGGAAGGAAGCTTCTGATCAATGATCATCTGTAAGAATCTAGGGTACATACAGAAGCCTTCCTTCCCCTTCCCCTCGAGGTTCTCCACCAGATAACTGAATATCATCCTCGAGAAGCTGAACGGATGGTTCAGCACCAACGCTGCGTAAGCGTTCTGGATCTGGTCCGAGAGCTCATCAAACCACCCTTCCGTGATGCTATACACTTCAGCAGCACGTGGGCCAAGTACTTAAACTGGGGACAGAGGTTACTCTTGTTGAGTACCCCGGCATTAATGTCCCCAGAGTACTTGGCTCTCATGAAGCATCCACGGACAGTGAGGGGGTGTAAACGTGTGGGACACTCAGCATCGTCCCCAAACTGAAGTACTATCCTCAGATCCTCCTCAGAAACGGTGATAGCCTCACCGAAGATCGAGCTCCTGATGCAGTGAGGCTCGGTGGATCGGTCGACTGATGCGCCATCCCAAAAGGCCTGCTGCACTGATCTGTACGGTGTGCAGGGAGTAGATATAGCATAGCGATCCTGGATCTCTGTAGAAAGTAATAATGCCAGCAAAGTCGGCTGCATTCCTGGAAGTCAAGTCCAGGTGAGCACAAATGTTGTGCTTAGTGCTCATATTCCATCTACTCGCCATCTGTAACACATAATAACATAAACGTTAGTTTCGTTGGCTAAGAGTATAAAGCAACACTTAAACTTTGAATAAAAGTATCTGTCATGCGACTGAGGTTGTACGACTGAAGACAGTCGTGCGACTGAATCATGCGATTGAGGTTCAGACGTGCGATTGACCTCATACGCACGACTGAGTGTGCGACTGAACTCATGCGCATGAACTCTTGTGCGGTTACACCAGTCGTGCGACTGAGTCTCATTCGCATGGTTCAGTCGTGCGATTAAGTGATTCGCACCCTTCAGTCGTGCGACTGAAGTTCATCAGGACGACCAGTCGTCTGTCTCATTTGTTCAGTCGTCCCAAGATCAAATCTACGCAGAACAAGTTTAATCATTCAATTAACCGGTTTTTAGTGTCGCCTACTCTTCCCTAATAACCTATTTTAACCAATTTTAACATATTACTTAGTTTTAATAGGTTATTAGGGTTTGACTTCGCGGTTCGCACTTCACAGTCTATTATCCGATTAGGGTTTCAATTCTATCTGATTTCGATGGAATAAGACTTCATATACCTGTAATATGATGAGCGAACGTTAGAATCACAGAATCAGCAAGAAAAATCAAACAGAGAAAATTTGGGCAGAGTAACGGTACTATATGCGATTTAGGGGCGATTTTGCGAATGAGGAGTCTCTGCGACCGACTCCCCTCTATTTATATCCACCCTAGATCCAATCGTGCGACTGAGTTCATTCGCACCTTTCAGTCGTGCGAGTGGGACTCAGTCGTGCGATTGGGTCAGTCGCCCTTCTCCAGTCGTCCGACTGAAGTTCAGTCGTGCGACTGACTCACTCGTTCGCATTTAAGCATCCGATTGGACTAATCGTATGTTCCATTCGTGCGAATGGACTTCATTCGTATGGTTAGACCATACGTATGGTCCATTCGTGCGAATGGGTCATACTTAGTTAATTTTTCTGCTATTTTCCCAATTTACCTTTAACTCTTTTATATTAGTTTAATTAACGTTATGAACTATTGATCATCTCAGACATGATCCTTTTAATCTAGAAAACACATTGATCACCTCAGACGTGATCCTTTTAACCACTTTGGTCACCTCAGACGTGACCCTTTTAAAAATACTTTGTCACCGCAGACGTGACTGATATAACTTTTCAAAGAACATATGGTCATCTCAGACATGACCCTTTTAGTGAGTTTATTCCTTCTGATTTTCCTGATGTAGTCCGACACTGACTCAAGTTAAAACTTAAAACAAACAAACTAATTTAAGAAGTTAAACTAATTACATAATCAGACATATTTTTGGCTTTTTGTGAGAGATAAATCCAGAGATTGATATCTACGGGATTTGGATCGGGAGTAGATAGCTTCAACTTAGGTTGATCACATCTGGACCAATTCAATTTTTGGAATCATACAGGCAATTCAAATCATTTGGGATTCGTTATAAAACCTTTTGATGCTCAAGTTCTCGATGTTCATCCAGAGTCATTAGCAACATAAGGAAATCATACTGAAACTCTTAGGTTTTCACATTGATTTGAACCTTTGAGAATGTAGCCACAATGATTGTCAGTATGTTTGTCCACTTAAATCCATACACAGACTTTTGACACAGACTGGTGACTTATTTAGGTGTTATTATTTCAACTAACACTTGTGGATCCCACACTTATATGGTAATCAACATCCCTCAGGAGCTTTTGAGCGGTCTACGGGTATTGTTACAAGAAGAGACTATTCTTAGAGCTTTCAAAGAGAAGCCTGTCCTCAGGTCAGTGCCATCGCACAGCAGAGAGGCGGCAAACAACAATGAATTCTAGAATATCTAGGTTATGCTTATCCTCAGGTCAGTGCCATCGCACAGCAGAGAGGCACATAACCTATCTCCTTGTTAGAGCAGCTTATTTTATTTTGCACAAAATGCACCAACAACATAAGTCATTAGCTTTATTGCATTTGTCTTTCATTTTTTTTTTTTTGCTTTGCTCTAGTTATGGTCATCCGCACACATTTGTGGCGTTTAATTGCTCATTACCCCTTATTGGAATATTGTTGATTGTGTTAACCAGTGATAAGATGGACGCCCACAGTCAGTTGAACACTTTAGTTTTATCTTGAAATCACCAATCAGGTCTAGTTGTCTATTGTGTTGAATCTACCAACATATCATATATGGTCTAGCAGCCTCTAAGTCTACTTTCTTTGTGTCACCTTAGGAGTTGCCAGTTTTCTATCATCTTTCCTTTTGGTATTGCTTAGACTACACAGATTTATTACTTTGAACTTTTGCATATTACTAAAACTTAAATTTTAAAGTCCCTCTTGATTTGTTCCTGTGTACTATCATTTTCCAAAGGTATTGAATCGGTATCACAGATACAATCTACCTTATTTCAGCTCAATACTCCTTCTCCCTCATTTTTTTTTTTTTTTTTTTTTTTTAATGTTAACTTGCTGACATATTCTCCCCCTAAAATACTAAAATCATTTCTGGTTTAATTATTTTAGGATTTTAATAAACAGCAAGAGAACATGAGTTTAAATAAATTAAAATCAAATAGACAAATCAAAATAAATAAAATAAAATAAAATTTAAGTACACGACATCGGACTACACATTTTCATCATCAGGAATTACCTCACTTTTCTTTTTAACACCGTTGACCTCTAATAAATATTGAAAACGTGGTTTATCAAAAGCTTTAGTATAGAGGTCAGCGCGTTGAAAATCAGTATTAATTTTAACCACATCAATTAAGTTCTTTTCAAAACAATCCCTTATGAAATGGTATTTAATACCGATGTGTTTGGTCTTAGGATGTTGGACCGGATTTTTAGTTACTGCAATTGCAGCAGAGTTATCAACAAAAATAGGAGTAGATGAGAATTTTAAACCGTAATCCCGCATTTGCTGTTGAATCCAGATGATTTGAGAACAGCAACTTGCAGCAGCAACATATTCGGCTTCACAGGTTGACAAGGCAACCGATGTCTGCTTCTTACACTGCCAGGTAACTAATCTTCTCCCAAAGAATTGACACCCTGCTGATGTAGACTTGTAGTTCATCTTGCAGCCCCCGTAATCCGAGTCACTATACGCGGTAAGCTCAAAGTCATCATCATGAGGGTACCACAGTCCAAGTGTAGGTGTACCCTTCAGATAACGAAAGATCCTCTTGACCCCAATCAGATGGTTGACCTTTGGTTTAGCCTGATATCTTGAGCATAGACATGTAGCATACATAATATCAGGTCTTGAGGCAGTGAGATACATGAGAGATCCGATCATTCCTCGGTACATAGTGGCATCTACTAGATCTCCATTATCATCCGGTGCTATATCATGATTAGTAGCAAGTGGAGTCCCAGCAGCAGAAGCATTCTCCATGTCAAAACGACTGAGAATGTCTCCTACATACTTGGTCTGATGTAGAAAGATCCCATTAGGTGTTTGATCCACCTGTAACCCGAGAAAGAACTTCATCTCCCCCATGGCACTCATCTCAAATTCTTTCTTCATTACTGCTTCAAACTCTTTACATAACTCTTCGTTCTTTGACCCGAAGATTATGTCATCAACGTATATCTGTACAAGCAGTAGGTCGCCATCCTTTTCCTTAATAAACAGTGTACAGTCAATTACTCCCCTGCGAAAGCCGTGTTTCACAAGATGAGTTGAGAGTTTCTCATACCAAGCTCGAGGAGCTTGATGAAGCCCATACAAAGCTTTGTCAAGCTTGTAAACTCTATCCCGATGATAAGGATCTTCAAAACCCTCGGGTTGACTTACATAGACTGTTTCTCTGATTCTCCCCATGAAGGAATGCACTCTTTACATCTAATTGGTAGACTTTGATCTTCATGTACGATGCATAGGCAAGGAAGATACGAATAGCTTCCATCCTTGCCACGGGTGCAAACACCTCATTGTAGTCAATTCCCTCGACTTGGCGAAAACCTTGAACCACCAGTCGAGCTTTGTTCCTGATAATGACCCCTTGGTCATCCTTCTTGCATTTTAGTACCCATTTAGTGCCAATGACTTTAGCACCTTTAGGTTTATCAACTAGTGTCCATACACCTAACTTCTTAAACTGTAGAAGTTCTTCTTGCATGGCACTCACCCACGCCTCATCATTGAGTGCTTCACTGACATATTTTGGCTCAACCTGCGAGACAAAACATCGATAGGCACCATCATGAATGTAACCTTTCTCCATAACCGAGGCGTAATCAGCTGAGTACAACTGATTTCGGGTTTGTACTCCTGATCTGACATCTCCAATGACATTGTCAAGGGGATGATAAACATTTAGTCGTGATCCTGGAGTAGTAGGAACAGCTACCTCAGAGCCAAGATTATGAACATTTGGTTCTGCATCTGAGGTAGTTGGAGTTTGAGGTTCTGAAGTCGAAGGTGCATCACTCGTAGATGCTTGTGGACTTTCTGGTACTGGAACCTGTTCCTCCTGACTGTTCTGATCATCTTCTTCAGCTTCATCTTCAGAGGAGGAGTCACTGTCGTTGACTACTCCCCCTGACTGAGTAGATGATTCTCCCTGTGTGCTAGATGGTGTATTCAGAATATCATACATCATCCTAGTTGCTAGCTCATCATCTGAGGAGAGAGAGAGGTATGTTGAAGGATTTGAAGAATCCATCATAATCGAAGAAGTAGGCGGGTCCTTTTCCTGTGGTGGTATGGTATATCTCTGAACGTCGACATTACACCACACTTCTACAAGACCCGTTGAGTTATTGTAAACTCGCTTATTCGGTATGTTGTATCCTAGAAAGATTCCTTCATCTGCCTTCTCGCTGAATTTTCCTTCTTGCGTCTTCTTCAGAAGTGTACATGGCGCGCCAAAGGTTCAAGATACTCCAAATTCGGTTTGCGTCTTTGAAGTAGCTCATAACATGTCTTTCCGTGGCGCTTGACTATTAGGACTCGATTCAGTGTATAACATGCATTTGCTACTGCCTCATTCCAGAATTGGATAGGCAGTTTCGAGTCCGCCAACATAGTCCGTGCAGTCTCTATCAAGCTCCTATTTTTCCTCTCAGCAACTCCATTCATCTGAGGCGTGTATGCTGAAGTGAATTGATGAACAATCCCCTTTTCCTTGCAGTATGCCTCCATCCATTGATTCTTGAATTCGGTCCCGTTGTCTGAGCGTACTTGTCTAACCTTTAGCTTGTAGAGAGATTCCAGAGTGGTGACTAATTCCTTGAATGACTCAAATGTTTCTGATTTTGATTTCAGAAACATTACCCAAGTGAACCTTGAGTAGTCATCAGTGACCACAAAACAGTACAAATCGCCTGCAATGCTCCTTGTACTGACTGGACCAAACAGATCCATGTGAAGAAGTTCAAGAGGAAGTTCTATTGAATGAACTTTCTTTTCCTTATGAGACTTCTTTGTCTGTTTGCCTTTCTTGCAAGCTACACAAAAGTCAGGAAGTTGGAAGTTCTTGACGTTTACTCCTCTCACTAAGTCCTTCTGAATCAAGTGATTCATCTTCCTTTGACTAATGTGTCCCATTCTCCTATGCCAGGAGATTGAGTCCTTCTCAGTAGCTTTAGATAGAAAGCACTGCACTTCATGATCCGTTGGAGCAGCTGTTGACAGATCCAAGACATATAGATCCTTATATCTTGAAGCAGTCATCAGAACTTGATCCTCTGGAATCATATAGTCTTTCTTCAGCACGTAACACTTGTTGTTGTCGAAGATGACTTTAAACCCTTTATCGCAGATTTGGGAAACAGAAAGCAAGTTATTTTGAAGTTGTTGAACATAGTTCACCTTATCAAACTTCACCTTCTGATTTCCCACTTCTCCCTGTGCTGTGATGTACCCTCCCTTGTTTCCTGCAAAGGAAACATGCCCTCCTTTTATTTGTTTGACATTTGATAAAAGGGCTCTATTTCCTGTCATGTGCCTGGATGCTCCGCTGTCTATAATCCACGTGTTAGTCTCAGCGCTATACCGAACACCCTGCACATATCAAGTAAATGTATTAGTTCAGGTTAGGAACCCAAGCCTTTACTGTCTTGGGTTTCCCAGAGGCATCACACATCATAAACTCTACCCATTGACCTTTAGAAGGTGAGGGTAACTCAGATTCCTTCTTGTCATCAGTATCAGTCACACAGGTAGTCTTCTCTTTCCATAAGCCAGATTTGTGCAATGCCTGTTTATGATAAACAGTCGCCTGGCTTACAGGTTGAACTTTAGGTTCACTAGATCTTCTAGGTGGAGTTAGAGAACTCCTCTTAGAAGACCTAGGTCTAGAGTCCTGAAGATCAATCTTCTTCCTAGGTGTCTGATAGAAAGGACAATAGGAAGCAATATGTCCACATTCTCCACAGTTGTAGCACAATCTGCTATCAACCTTATAATTTGACTTTCTTTGTGGAGAAATGCGTGACACTTTAGTAACATCATTCACTTTAGGTTTTGACTCTTGCATGTTTGATGTTTTCTCTGGTTTAACAAATTTAACTGTTTTGACCTGTTTAACTTGTTCAACCTTTTGGTTAACTGGTTTTAGACTCGTAGCATGTGAAAAATTAACATTTGAAGTCTTTTTGGGTTCTGATTTGACTCTGTTTGACCCTGACTTTAAGTTAACTTTTTCAAATTCATTTTCCAGATTAACACAAGGCAATTTACCCTTTGCCTTTGAAGTGGCCTCCTTTTGTTTCTGTCCAGATTCAGTAGATGAACATGATGTGTCTGGATCAGTAACAAGAGGAGTGGTCACCACATGATCCTTGATTGGGTTGTTGTTTATTGGTTTAGACTTGGTGTTCATCAAGGTCTCAGGTGGTGGTGGAACCACTTTGTATCCTAATCCCTCCCCATTATTTCTTTCTCTCACTAAGTGTTGAACTATGTGTGAAGAACTAGTCCAACTATGCAGTTTCTGTTTTAAGGAATTAACTTCTACTTCTAGAACTGCCTTTTGTTTCTTAGTGTCCTCTAGGGAGTTTAGATAGTACCTAATGTCATTTGATTGATTAAAGGCAACTACTTCGGTTTCCCTAAGTTGCTTAGTCAATAGGTCTATCTTTTCTTTATAACTATGCTCATTTTGTTTTAGAACTCTATTGGCCTCAGTGCATAGTTGTAAGTCCTTTACTAAGTTATCATTGTGATCTAATAACCTAGCAAATTTTTCATCAATGCTATTCCTAAATTTATCACAGTTAGAACAAGCATGATTATTAAACAATTGGTCAGTTGTACTTACCTGTGTTGTTTCAGAGGAGTTAGCCATCAACGCAGCATCAGACGTCTCTGGTTCTGGTGATTCTGACTTTTCTGAATCTGACTTGGAAGTTTCCTCCTTTGGTGTGTAACTGACTTCAGCTGCAGTTGTTTCTTCACTGTGTGACATTGCTATATCAACTGCTATATCACCTTCACTCGCAGAATCATCATCAAGATCTTCAACACTGGCAATGTTGGATTCTGGGTTGACAAATCTAAAACTCCAGTCCTGTCCTTCATCATCATGAGCAGTCAAGGCTTTTGGGTCCTTGTTTGATGAAGTAGAACTAGAGGCTTGCTTGTCTTGGTGAGTAAAGGATGAGAACGGGTTCCCATTACCCGTCTTCTTTGGTTTGACACATTCCCTCTTGAAGCGCCCTTTCTCTCCACAGTTGAAGCAAGTCACCTTGCTCTTGTCAAAACCAAATGTGGTATCCTTAGTAGCTATCAAGTTCTGTCCAGTCTTCTTAACAAACTTCTTCGCCCTTCGGACAGCGCTAGCTAAGGCCCACATTATATCCATTCGTTCAAGCTCCATTTCATCTACCTGCTCGTAGTCTTCATCTGCCAAATGACAGTTTCCAATCTTCCCAGCCACAAGTCCATCATATGAATGAACCACAGCAGCGAGAAGATCCATATGCTCTCGTGCTACTTCTACGGTCACATTACCGAGGTTCTCGGTCTTCAATTTGGTAGCACTTGCTTCTGATCCAATATAATGGGTACATGATGACCCTGACGTGTCTGATCCAGAAGGAGAAGCATGTGAAGGACCTGACGAGCTAGACACAAATGCTGTCTGGAGAGGTGCTCCAGATGTCTTAGCTTGAGGCGTGGCATTGTATAAAGCTGGGTTTTGTGTATATGATGACTTCTGTGCTCTATACTTCATCCTTAGAGCTTCTTCACGCAGTCTAAGAATAAAGTCATTTATATCCAGCTTTATAAGTATACCATTCTGTCTAAGGTTAGACACGAATGAGGCCCACTTATCAGGCAATCCATCAGCGAAGTTGCTTACTTTCTCTTCCATAGTAGTTTCCACTCCATGTGTATGCAACTCGCTCATCAAGTGGTAGAATCTGTCTATGACTTCATCTAAACCCTCGTTACCAATTGATGAGAAGTTATCGAACTCCTTCTTTAACTCCTTTGCTTTGATTGCCTTTAACGATGCATTCCCATCATACCTTTTCTCTAGCTCATCCCACAGTTTCTTGGACTGTTTGTTCTCTGAGTACTGGTGGAATATATCTTTGGGGATTGACTGAGTTATCATCGCATAAACTCTTTTCTCAGCATTATACTTTACTTTCTGAGCATCAGTCATCCCACTCAACGTTAATTTCACTCCATCTGCTCCCACCGGTGTACTATATCCAACCTCGATAGCTTCCCACAGATTAGGATCTACTCCGTTGAGGTAGATCTCAAAACGTTGCTTCCAGTGAGGAAACTCATCTAACGTCAAGAGCTTTGGTGGTTTATTGTGAATACCCACCTCACTCTCAAGCAGCAGCAGGTTCTGTATTCTTGAGTCCTTCCCCGCAGTAAAGGCTGACATCTGATCTTCCATGGTTACTAAACTTAGAGTCTAATCAAATCAACTTTAACTGGTGCGACTGAAGAATGCGAATGGTCCTCTCGTGCGAATGAACTCTGCGATTGGTTCAACCGTGCGACTGAACAGGGCGATTGGTTCAGTCGTGCGAATGAATCTGGTTCGTGTGAGCTATGCGAACGAAAGGGTTCAGTCGTCCGAATGAAGGTGCGACTAGGTCCAGTCGTGCGAATGAGCACTGCGAATGAGTCTAGTCGTGCGAATGAGTCACTCGTGCGACTGAAGCTGCTGTTTTGCGAAAATTTCTAGGTTTGACGGGTTTCAGCCGTAAAAATTCGAAATTTTGCAAGTCCAAATCGTCTAAGTCCGTAGAAACTGAACTTCAATGAGCAGGGAACGTCCAAGATCACTTTTGATGCAAAAGATTGCGTTTTTCGTGCAAAAACACAAACTTTTATGCAATCTTGATTGAATCAACACGAAATCAAGAGCCAAAGCTCTGATACCACTTGTTAGGACCTGGTATTTGAACGAAATACCGAGTGATTGCGTGTTAAACCAACTCAAATAGTGCGGAATCCTATTTGATTGGCGATCCAATCAGTGAGAACACACGATGAATCAATCAAGAATTGATTTCAACGTCAGAAATCGATTAGGAACCGATCTGATGTGTTCTATGAACTTGGAGAACGATTTGGGAGGCTTCTGGACGGCTAGGGTACGTCTGGAGTCGTAAAGGGATGAATTCTTCCGTTTTCCCACGAATTGGGTCTATTTATAGGTTAGTATTGGTCAATCGTGCGACTGGGCCATAAGTATGGTTCAGTCGTGCGATTGAACCATGCGGTTGATTCATCCGCACGACTGAGTGTTCAGTCGTGCGATTGAGTCAATCTTATGTGTCAATCATACGACTGATCCAGTCTCCTGGTTCAGTCGTGCGATTGAGTCAATCGTATGAAGTTATTCATGCGTGTGGTCCATTCGCATGGGCCATCCGCATGAGAACTTCATTAAGTTAAGTTTGAATGTTCTATTTAATATAACTTAATGCGCACTCATTCAAACATTCATACACCCAATCAATTCAATCACAACTCATTAATGAAATATTAAACATCACAAGTAACAACCAATTCATATCATTTCATTAATCCATTACAATTATATCAAAAACAGACAGACAAGTTCATTACATTACAAATCATGATCTAGTGACATACATGTATCAACACTTAACACCATACAAGCACACCCAAGCCCGAAAACATACTCTAAACACATCATACACATCACACCCAAATGGGTCAAACACACACACTTGTAAAAACGGGTTTGAACATCTTCCAGCCCCAAAATCAGTTGAAAACAAGTAAAAGAGGGGTCCTAGAACTCACACAATCGAGCACAAAGACAAGAGCTTCGATTTGGCTTGCTACTCGACGGATTTGGACACCCGAATCACCCGAAACACCACTTTTCTCCCTTTTCTCCTCTTTCTCTCTTCTCTCTTCTTTGTGAGCTGAAAATATGTGAAGTGTGGGGAGAGTGGGTTGCCCTCTCCCTACACATATCACCACATTACCCAACTTTTCTTCGTTGGCGAGTTTGGTCCCTCGACTTTGGACTTTATTTCTTTTCTTTCTTCGCCGGCTTCAAAATAATAAATTTCCGGGTGTTACAATATGTACCCGTGTCACACCCCAACCTTGACGGCGGAAACGTCGAGATGTGAGGGTTACGATTGTTCACAGCCACATAACGCTATTTATTAATTCCAAATATATTATTCATAAGTTTCATTAATAACATTACAAGCAAAAGTTTCAACAAAGAATACATCATGTACAAATGCTACAAATAACATGATCATCCATTTTATCTCTAGGTCCAATCCTAGATGTATTAAGCTTCAAAGAGTAGAACACAAACTTGGGGTATACCTGAAACATGTTAAAAATAAAAGGTCAACATAAAAATGTTGGTGAGCATTCCATAGTTTGCAATACATAAGTATATAAAAGATGACAATTCAAGTCGTAAGTTAGAGAATAAAGTGATTAGGGATGTTATGAACAATGCAACAATCAAACCTCGACAAAGTTTTACAAGTCTCAAACGTTTACAAGATTATACGATCAGCTAAGTGTACTTGGATCAACCAAAGCAGGCTTGTCTGGCCCATAGATCTATGACTTCACTGGGCTAGCAATAGTTAATGATTGTATATATAACGCCATAACATGGTAACCACAAAAGTTCAACTAACCACAACTTTACAAGATGAATTGCCATAGGTTTACAAGTCTCAAATAAGTTTACAAGTGCAATGATAATAAGTTAACATGTTTCACCCCAAAGTGTGAAAATAAGCAAAAAGGGGTATGGAGATACTCACATGGAAAACAAGTATAAGAATGATGATAAGAGATTAGACGAGGCTCCAGTGATTTCATTTTACAAGTTACCTAAACGTATGGATTCCAAGATCAAGCTCGATATTAAGATTATCAATTGGGCATGAACTAGGGTTTCAATTGGAATTTGGGAGTTTAAAAAGTAAAAAAAATAACGAATCGTTTAGGTTTTGACTTAATAAAGATAATATAAATCATTTAAGGCCAAGAATAATTAAAGACGTCTCAACAATTTAAGTTATTGATTTAATAGAAATTAAGTTTAATATGTGGAAAGAAATAATTAATTTAATAATTAATTATTTAATGCTTGATAACGAGAATTAATTATATACTTATTTAAATGACGTTAAAGTTATTTAAAATCATTTTATAAAGTTTTGAGCTTTTACAATGATTTAACATTAAGGTTTTATAATACAAAACCTTGAAAATAAGGATAAAGCAAATTACATTGTTTTATAAATTTCAAGGATTTAAATAAAAGTTAACGAATAAATTTACTAACTAATTATGGTATAACATGTTTAAATGATTAGATGAATAATTAGTTATTTAACACATAAATTTATAATATTTAAAATAATCTAAATTTAAACCATATTATATTTTAGCATTTAAATTTCATAAAAGAATTTACAATGTTTTATAACCTTTGTTATTCTAAAACAAATAATTTAAATTTAAAATCATAAGTTTTTAATACATTTAAAATAAATTTAATAATTTCTAAAGTATTTTAGTTATAAAAATAACTTTTACTTTGACTTAACATCATATTAATATAATTTTTGAAATTAAAATATACAAGATTGGCTTTTAAAAAAATAAATGCAGGAGGCCGGGTTCGAACCCGTGACCTCCAGCATACAAAGTTGATGTGGTAACCGATTGGGCTAAAGCCCAGAGCTTGTTTTAGATTACAAATAAATAAATAAAAATCATCTTTCAAATAAACCCCCAAATCGCTCAAGAACCCTAGATTGTAAATGTTCCAAATCGTACCTCAATTCGATGTTGTTACCCAGATTAATCACAGGGCTTTTCTTTCCTATGTAATCTCGAGTAAGATAGTGTATGAAACTCACTTGATTACGACCGATTGATAATGTTTAAGCTTCGGGTTTGACTCGACTTGGTCGCGAGGAAGAAGCAGCTTGGAATCGGTGAATGAGTGAATTATTCGAGAAATTAAAGGTTTAGAAAGTTGAAAGGAATCATACGAAAGCTTTCCCCTCTGTTAAATAGCCCCAATTTGTACGTTAAGGTGCCGGTTGGGTTTTGATTTCGATTTGAACATTTCGGTTATGATTAGATGTTTAATTGATGATTTAGCTCGAATTAAACTATGCATTAAGCTTAGCAATGATTATCCGAACGTTTCTGTACGTTTAATTTAATTAATCATCAATCTTTGTACGTTGAACGGTTACAAACCGATCGAGATGTGCGTTTTGGTTCGAGACCCTCTAATATCGAGCATTAATGTTCAATTAAATCATGGGTTCGAGACCGAGAGGTCCTCCCGAGTCAACTGGCACCTTCGGACGCAGAAGTTGGCTAGTTTTGGGGGTGTATCGCGGCCACCGGAGCTTGACCGGAGAGTGGCCGCTCCCGGTGCCGGATTTACGGGAAAGAGACAAAGGTGGTTTGGGTTTTTAAGAACATTTACAGAATTGGTCCCTGAGGTTTCCAACAATTAACAACAAAAACTTAAAGTTTTGTTTTTAGTTTTAGCTAATTTACACTTTAGACCCTGAAGTTTTAAAATGTTATTATTTTATGCTAAAGCTAGTTAAATACAAGTTTTAAAATAATAACACTTATATTGTTTCTATTTTTTTTTCAAGATTACTTTTAATATGATTATTAGTATTAATCTTATTATTATGATTATTATTGTTATTAATATTATTATCATTAATATTATTATTATTATTGTCATTATTATAATAATAATAATAGTTATTATTTTATTTAAGATTATTAACACCTTAAATTTTATAATAATAAGCAAACATTATAACACTTATAATGTTATTATTATTATATTAATTTGTTAATCATCAAATTAATTATTAAGTATAACAAACCCTAAAGTTTCAAGATGGCATAAAAGACCCTTTTAAGATTTAATAAAGTTAACTTCTAAGTTAACAAAATTAAGGGATGTCACAGTCTCCCCAACTTAAAAGAATTTCGTCCCGAAATTAAGAATGAACTTAAATGAACAAAAGGAGTTATAATGAAAGGTAAGAGTACAACGAACTGTGTTTGACGTTTGATTACAGGTTGAACGCTTCATTTTATGGAATCTTACAAGATTCTTAACATAATAAACGCAAGACGTTTTGAGATGAAACGTTGGAAAACGAGGACAAGTTACCGTGATATCTTAGATTTATAAGCCACAACTTCTAGAATATAATTTCGTAGTAAATGGATGCTTAGAAATCAATAAAAGACCAACAATGATAATAAAGGTTAACCGTCAGGATTTAAGAATCCCAAACGTCACTATATGAACGGTCTTAACGCATATCTTGTGAATATGTATCTCTCCTTTGACCAATCATCGGTCTAAGAATAATACGATATGCGAAGATTTTGGAATAAGTTCACGACGATGGTTGGGAACATTATTAGAAGCAGAAAATGAATCGGTCATCCAAGATAACGATCGATGTTTTAACGCCATACCACGGTATACGACTATTTGAGATAGTTACAAGCCAATTTCTCGACCCGTTAACCACATGAGTCAATATGAAATTAGTTAATCGGTCTATAATGCACCATTTGTTAATCATGGCATCTAAGATAAGAGACACTTAGTGATGAAAAGTTAAACAGGAGATTCATAGGAACACGAATGTTAGGCTTTGTCATATGTGAAGGTAAGACACTTGGACACACACCAAGTTATGTCTTTTCTTTTATGCCAACCCTTGATTACAAATTACGGAATTTTATAAACCTTTATATCCGCGTCACAATGTAAGTAATAACGAGTCTCGTTGATCGAAATCAAGATAGTGTTTAATGATTTTCAATGGTTAAGGATTAAAGACGATTTAAGAAGTGACACGATCAATAGGAAATGTACTTATATTTTGCAAGGTAGCAAATTTCCAAGTATAGTTTGCATACGCAGTTCAACAAACCATAAGCACAGCTGAGAACATTTGTATGACTAGGAAGACATGAGCATAAGTGGATAATGTCTTTAGCAGAAAGATTGTTTAGGAAGGCTACCATCGCGCAATCATGTGTTGATGATATCTCAAAATGAAAGTTGATAAGTAAGGAATACATGGTTCGATGTAGCTAGATCGAGTTAAAACATGAAGATAAAGGGAAAGAAATCGATTTAAGAATTCAAATGCTCCAAGCTCGGAATCAAAATCAACCTAGAGTGATCGGGCCTCCTTTCAAGTTTAGAATCATGCTTTGGCTTGATAGGTCCAAACACTAACATTGGTTCACCCTTCAAGTTACTACATGTTTCTTGTCACTTGATTAAAACCTTAGTAAGTTGGAGATCAAGAAATGAGAATAGTCATCAAGGTGTGGTTTTCACTCCTAACTTGATGGTGTATTCCCAAGGTATGACCACTAACTTACCAATCAAAAAGTTCGATCCCAACTTACAGGATCGGGTTTTGTCACTTAAACACTTGTTTCTCTCAAACTCACTTATAATATCACTCAAACAAGATGAAGCAATGCCTTTAACAAGAGTTGATAATAATATAATAAGTAATCAAAGAACAAGCAGAAGTATGTTCAAGGTACTTGTATATATTACTTCTCAACTCAAGATTACAAGACACTTACAAGCATAAAACAAGAGTTACAATGAGAAACTATATATACTAGATCCTACAGCCGGTTATACTTGATACCAGCTGGAAACCTACGACTAAAGCATATACTACAATGCTATAGTTAAGGTATCTTAGATAAAGTATTATCTAAGATATGGTAGTCATGACATGTCCATGACTTACCTTTTGTCACCAACTAAAGATGGCAACTGTACTTAACATAAAAAGGTAAACAGTAGATTAAAGTATGGTCAACTACATGGCTTTTGAGAAAATGCCATGCAGTATCTCAGAGATTTGCAGCTGAGTGTCAGACAGACCATACTTATGTCTACTGGATAATAGAAGTGTCTTCCGAAGGTTAACTGGCTTCGGAAGAACAAGTTCTTCCGAAGCCACTTATACTTCGGAAGATGCTTCTATGCTTCCGAGGCTTTGAGGACTTCTTTATACTTCGGAAATTGACTTCAGAACTTTGTCTTTAAGTCTTGATCTTCGGAAGTGGCTTCTTTATCTTCGGAAGTTGGAGTTTTCCTTCGGAAGTGTATTTTACACTTAGACTTCGGAAGAGCTCCTTCTTCCTTCGGAAGTTCTACACTTGGCTTCGGAAGTCCTTTGTATGTTGTACTCAAAATCTTCTAAGTGACTTAGTTTTGGTTGCAACAGCCTCTCTAGATCCAACAAACTCCCCCTAGGCTGATGCTACCAAAACTTCACTTATTTCTGCTTCTCAAAGCTTTCAGCACCAGGGACAAAAGATATTTGTCTGTCTCTCTGTTCTTCCCGGAAGTAGTGCTGAGAAGCTTGTACAAGTCATTTGTGGATAGGAGATCCAGCCTATCACTTTGAATGACATGTACCCTTTGTTGTGACCCCCTGAAGAGAGTTAGTTGACGGGAGTTATATTCATACTCCCATCTAACTATAGGCTCAAGTTCAGGACCTTCAACCATTTGAAGAAAGGCTTTGCCTTTGGTTGCTGATCCTTTCCTTTCCTCCTCCTCTCTCAGTTTCAACTCCTCTTCGACCTTGCTTCTAGCAGTAAGCTCAGCCATATGAAGGCTGCCTAGATGATTTCTGATGTGGGCAGCTACATCGGAGTTTGAAGGGTTGGAGAATGGTTTCTCTGCTAACTCAGCAATATCAAATCTGCTTAAGTGTAGCAGAGATGAGGCACTCAGTCTGTTAACCTCTCCATTCTCTCTCTCAACAACAAAGTTGTGAGAAGAGTCTTCGAACCTCCAGTGGATTATCTTCTTTCTGGGTACAAGAGATTGTCTTGGTACCCTGTCTCCTTTCTTTGTATCCAGCAGAGTCACTAGCTTTCTCCTCAGCTTCTTTTCTTCTTCATTCAATGTATCAGAATTGAGGCCAAGGAGTTTTGCAGCTTGGTCCAAAGTTCCTCTGGGCAGATCAAGAAACTCATCTCTTGTGAGGGAACTTGAGGATCCATCAACATAAGTCAAGTTGACTGAATCCTCCTCACAGGAGATGTCGCTCAGAGTTGTGCAGTTGATGAGCTTAGTTTTGATCGCCTTGAATTCCTCCATAGAGAGATGTTTGGAAGGCTGAGGGGATGGTTTGATTGGTTGTTGGGTAGGTTTAGGAGTTTGGGTTCTGGCTAAGGTTTTGGGTTGGATGATGGGTAGTTTAGGTGGTTGAGGTGAAGAGGTTGGTAGGTGTGATGGTGTAGGTTCAGGGGTGAAAGGTTCAGAAGTGGGTTCGGTTTTGATTGGGAAGGGAAAGGGTATAGGTTCAGGTTGAGGTTGGGTTTGGATTTTGGGTTGAGAGGTTGCTTTGAAGGTCATCCCCTGTCCCCTTCTATACATCTCTTTTCTTCTCCCCGCACGAATGTCAGCCTTGATGTCACTGACATGTCGTTGGAGAGTCTTCTCAGACGTGGGACCCACCTGCCTGCCAGAGAAGCCGTGGGCTTTAAGATAATTCTTCATCCAAGCTTTCTCACCTATCTTCTTGGCGGCAGATAGTCCAACTTCTTCTTCTTTCTTTCTCTTCTCCACCAGCTTCTCCCTTGCAGCTCTCTTTCTCTCCTTCTCCATTTGATCTTGCTCTTTGTTGAAGAGCCATAAGATCGTATCACTATTGTGTGGAGACAACTACCTCTTGAGAGAATCCTCTGGAGAGAGGAAAGTGATCCTTCTCTCCTGAGCTGCAGATCCAGCTCCCTTTCTTTCCTCTGCCTTTCTTTCTTCTAAGGCCAACCTTGCAGCCTCTTCTTTTTTGCTGTCTTTGCAGCAGGTTGCCTTTTCAAGCTCTATAGCTCCTCTAATGGTAGCAGGAGTACATCTTCCGAAGCAGCCCCTAGACTGACAAGTCTATCTATTACCTCTACCCTTCTTAGATGTTGACTGCCTCCTGGTTGGCTGCAGCTGCTTTGGTACTTGCAGCTAACAGTTTCCCAGTTGGTAGTCTACCTTTCCTTTTGAGCTTTTCCAACCTTTCTTCTTCCGGAAGCTCTTCCGAAGTCATCTTCCTCTTGCCTTTTGTCTTCGGAAGTGCTAGACTTTGGGGGTTCTTGGATAGAGATCCAGGTTGGGTGGTAGAGGTAGGAGCTGGAGTCATTGCAGATGTTAGAGCCAAAGGTTGGCTGAGAAAGTCCTCCCTATTAACCTCAGATGCAAGTTCCAAAATTGCATCTGTGACTATTAGATCATCGTAAAAGAAAATAGTCCTTCCGCAGCAGCAATCTCAGCTTCGGAAGTTTGATCTTGTTCTTCCGAGGCTTTGATTGTGCTTCGGAAGTCTATGAAGAAAATACACCTTCTATCCCAACTGTTTCAGTTGTTGGGCCATCAGTCCTAGTTTCCTCCTTCGAAATCAATCTCAGGTTCCCTTAGCCTTAGGTTGACCAACTTCCTCAACAGTGGTAGGAGGTGCATTCACCTCTGAAGCTCTTAAGCTCCAAAGTAATCACAGACATATCCTGGACTAGGCTGTTCTATGAGGGACTCTAAAAGGAACTTGTTGAAGAACCTATTTAGATCCTGAAGCATCCTTTGATCCACTTGAAAGACAACTGGAGGAGGCTCAGGGAAGATGGCAGCTT
Organism: Flaveria ramosissima; assembly: GCA_025215565.1. Taxonomy (NCBI): domain Eukaryota; kingdom Viridiplantae; phylum Streptophyta; class Magnoliopsida; order Asterales; family Asteraceae; genus Flaveria; species Flaveria ramosissima. Next base: position 222,304 of record CM046038.1, read on the forward strand.
GTTGTATTGGATATTTGAGCTCAAAGAAGTAAGAGCTTGACCTTGGGTTTCCTGTCTTTGGCTTTGTCTCTCAACACTCTCCCCCTTTTTGGTAGCATCATCTTGAGAGCTAGATGAGCTAGAGGAAGAGGTCAAGGAGACTTGAACTGGTACATGCCTAACAGATCGCTCAATCTGTTTCTCAGCTAGTTTGGCCTTGAGACTTTCAATCTCAAGTTGCTGAGTGGCAGACCTATCCTCTAAAGTCTTAACCTTTGATTCAAGGTTTGAGACTTTAGAAAGTAGGTCTCGAATGGTGAGTTGCATACTTCCCTCATCTTCTTTTGAAGAATCACGGGGAGATGAGGTAACATACCTGGTATGTTCATCCTCACCACCAGATGTGGTTTCTTGGCACCCTGGTTTCCCTTGCACAATGATGTCTCTTTCAGAGGCATCAAAGGGCATGGTTGCCGTAGATTCAGTCTGACTGTCGTTACCACTATCCTGAGGATCCATTGAGGCTCCTTCAGTAGTGGCAGCTGAATCTACATGAGTCCCCTCCACATCAGTGGACTCACCTCAGTAGGGCTTTGCTGGTGTGGGCTAGAGATAAGAGGTTCTCTAGGCTCTGTTGATCCTTGAGAGGGTGTAGTGGATCAACTCATCGCCTTTAAGAGACATAATCTCTTCACCAGCTCCGGTCAATAGGTCAGTGAAAGAAAAGGAGTGAAGACCTAAGGACCCGGGACTTTGATCAATGTCAAAAGGCATTGAGCTGTCCCCGTGTGGCTGCTCAGGGGAGTATAAAGACTCACCTTGAGGGATATCAGCTGGGGTTTTGGGCTCATGGGTCTGAGACTAGGAGACTCAAGACCCATATTGAGGTCAATAGTGAAGGATGGGTGGACCTCTGGCTGAGTGGAGCCCTTTGTTCCACTCTAGCCTTTTTGGTTTGAAGAGGAGGGCTTGTTCAACCAGAGTAGATTGAACAAGGGTTCGTTTGGTACGTCTCTGGTAGGTGACAGTAATGGGTGGAGAAGGTAGATTTGGGATGGTGAAGGTAGTTGCTGGTGTGGGTTCATCACCTGTGGGGTGAACAGGGATGTCACCAGGAGCCATTGGCTCAATCATACCTGGAAGTAGTGCGGTATCTCTTCCAGTGTAGTTGGTAGACACTCTCTTCAAGATCTTGAAGATGGTCGGCCTTGTTTGGGGAGCAGACAGAGCAGCTGCACAGACAAGCTTGCTCTGATCTAGCCCGCAGTTGATTATGTGCTGGAGAAATCTGGGATACATAAAGAATGTGTCCCTTTGCAGATTTCCCATAAGGTTAGTCAGCACAAACCTTGAATAGTTGAAGCGGAGGCTTTGTACCAACCCGTGAACTAAGCACTTGAGTTCATAAGGGATTTGATCCCATCCCCCGGATTTGTTAGATAGACAGTGAAGAACCACATGCAGCAGGAACTTCCACTTGTAGGAGAAGTTGAATTTGTAGACCGTTGACCTGCTTACATCTCCACCGTATCCCATTTGGAGATAAGAACTATCTAACTCAGATTTGGGGAATTCCATTGGAGCGCCTTCATCATGGAGCTCAGATGCTCCCTAATGATCTGTTCAGTGATGACCAACTCTTGGCCACAAATGCTTGACCTAATAGCACGAACCCCGTTTAGGGTTTCAATCCGACCATTTGCCCAAAATTCGGACATTTGGTTGGAGTAGATGGTAGGGTTTACGGTCAAGGCAGTGTAGTATGAAGATTGGGCTAAGAAAGAAATGATATCAGAGAAGTCATCATCCCTTGAAGAGTCAAGGTGCGACCTGGTTTATGCTGAGGGTTTAAGGCCATTGGAGAAGGATAAGTAGTAAATAGTTCTGAGTGAGGTAAATTGGAGAAGAAGAAAGCTTTTAGGGCAGTGAATTGGGTAAAAAGAGTGTAAGTGATTAACCGGAAGTATTTAAATGGGTGAAATGGCGGTTTAAAGGGTGGTTTGGATAAGATGATGTGAGGGTTCAGTGGATGATTGGGACAAGGGCGGTAAGGTTAGACCATTTAAATAATCCGACATCATTAACAAAATCTTTACTTTTTACAGTGTGGGGCCCAAAGATTTCCGTTACACAGTAAAATCTTTCTTCCGAATATAAGATATTTCCGAAGGTAATGTTCTTCGAAGGCAAATTTACTTCCGAAGGTAAATTGCTTACTTCCGAGAGTATATGTTGCTTTCAGATGGAGTGTGTTAAGTGCTTCGGAAGTAGATCTGAGGTGAACTCAATCGCTTCTTCCGAGACTTAACACTCTTCCGAGAAGAAAATTATCCTGTGAGAAATTTGCTTCGGAAGTTATGCTAGATATCTTCCGAGGGTTAATTTCTCTTCGGAAAAACTTATACTTAGATAAATTTAAGAAAAGATCTTTTGTACAGGGCTTAGATTGTTTTGACATAAGACTTTACACATTTAAAAAGGTTTTCAATTGAGATTAACTAATCAATGTTTATCATCCCAATAGCTGTAATAAGATATTTAAATCTCTGTTCATCAAATGCTTTGGTGAACAAATCAGCATATTATTCATTTGAATCAACTTTGATTAGTTTGATAAGATTTTTCTCATGAATATCTCTAATGAAATGATACCTGATATCAATGTGCTTTGTCTTGGAGTGCTTCACTGGATTTTCAGTGATGGATATAGCACTGTTGTTGTCAATGTGGATAGGAGTGCTCATGAAGTTGAATATATAGTCTATCATCTGGTTTTGAATCCACAGCAGCTGAGCATAGCAACTTGCAGTAGCAATGTATTCAGCTTCAGCAGTTGATGTAGGGACACAGGATTGCTTTTTGCATTGCCATGAGATGATCCTTCCACCAAGAAATTGACATCCACCTGATGTTGATTTCTTGTTGATGTTGCAGCCACCATAATCACTATCAGAGTAACCATAGAGATTAAAATCACTATTTCTTGGATACCAGAGACCTAACTTAGGTGCTCCTTTGAGGTATCTCAGGATTCTCTTAACAACAATTAGGTGAGACACCTTTGGAGCAGCCTGATATCTTGCACAGATGCAAGTTGCAAACATGATATCAGGTCTACTTGCTGTGAGATATATCAGAGAACCAATGATTGCTCTATACTGATGTTGATCAGTATCCTCCCCCTCAGAATCAGGGCATAAATCATGGTTTCTGGGTATGGGTGTCTTTGCTGCTTTACAATCCTTCATATCGAATCTCTCTAAGATATCATTGACATACTTAGATTGATTGATGAAGAACCCTTCCTTCAGTTGCTTTACCTGAATTCCAAGGAAAAAGTCCATTTTTCCCATAGAACTCATCTTGAACTTCTTCTTCATAATGCTCTCAAAGTCTTTGCACATTTGGTCATTTGAGGAACCAAATATTATGTCATCAACATAGACTTGAACAAGCAAAATGTCTTTCCCAGACTTTCTAATGAAGAGAGTCTTATCAATGGTACCTCTAGTATAACCATTCTTCAGAAGAAATTAAGACAATGTCTCATACCACAGACTAGGTGCTTGGTGCAGCCCATATAGAGCTTTATCCAACTTGCACACATAGTTTGGGTGCTGTGGGTCTTCAAATCCTGGAGGCTGGCATACGTAGACTTCCCTATCTATATCCCCATATAGAAAGGCACACTTGACATCATGCTGGTAGACAGTGAAATTCTTGGATGCAGCATAAGCAAGGAAGATCCTAACTGCCTCAAGTCTTGCAACAGGTGCAAAGACATCAGTATAATCGATTCCTTCCTCTTGAGTGTATCCTTGAACCACCAGTCTTGCCTTGTTCTTGATAATCAAGCCTCTATCATCTCTTTTGTTCCTGAATACCCATTTGGTGCCTATAGGTACTTGACCAGATGGTAGCGGACATAGGTTCCAAACCTTTTGTCTTTTGAATTGAAGCAGCTCCTCTTGCATTGATTCAACCCAGCTACTATCTTTCAAGGCATCTTCCACCTTCTTGGGTTCCATTTAGGATAAGAAGCATGAGTACAAGCAGACATTCCCATTATGAGTTTGTCCTCTTGTTCTCACACCCTCAAAGACTTCCCCTATGATGTTTTCAGCTGGATGAGTATTGTGAATTCTAAGTCTTGGAATCACCTCCAGTTGCAAAGATAAGTCCAGGTTGGACATATTTTGCTCAGGGGCTTGAATACTCGGTCCTGCTGTTGTTTCAATCTCATTCAATGAGGACTGATTGAATGAAAGAGAAACATCATCATTTCTTTGCTGTGAAGCATCATTAACAGTTGCATGTTCCTTCAAAATGCTGCTTCCATCAGCTTGGTGTTGTGCAAGATCACCTGAGGAGATTTGAAAATCATCAGGTGAGTCCCTTGTTGAAGTTCCACTATTTCTAGAAATGGTTATGCTGTCTGATCTTTCAATAGTGGGAACTTGATTTGTTGTAGCTCTTGGAGAACTTGGAGTAGGTCTGGGAAGCTCAAACAGTTGATCTTCATCAGAATTGCTTTGAGCACCTGTTCCAGCTGAAACATTCTCACAAGATAGTTTAGAATAGTTTGGAAACAATTCTAAATCAAAGATATGATCAGGGTCATTCCCCCTAACACAAGGAGTGTGCTCATTAACTACAATGTTGGAGGATTCCTCAAATTGTTGGTTTTTAATATTATAAACCCTATATGCTTTAGAATAGGAGGAATATCCAACAAAGATAGCATCATCTGACTTTTCAGCAAATTTTGCCAAATTGTCTTTTGTGTTAAGTATGGTACACACCTGCTGCCAAAGGACCTTAGAAAGCCAATGAACGGTGGCCTCTTGTTCCATAACTCATAAGGGTCTTTCCATGTGGCTTTACTACAAAGAACTCTGTTCTGCACATAGCATGCAGTGCTGACTGCCTCTGCCCAGAATGTTAGAGGCAGCTTTGAATCAGCTAACATAGTCCAGCAGCAGCCTCAATAAGTGTCCTATTTCTCCTCTCAGCAACACCATTTTGTTGAGGAGTTCTAGGAGCACTGTATTGTCTGGCAATCCCTTTTAATTACAAAATGAGTCAAGAACAAAGTTCTTAAACTCAGTCCCTTGATCACTTCTAATTATTTTAACCTTGTGATCAACTTGATTTTCTATTTTAAGAATAAAAGATTTTAAAGTTTCAGCAGTTTCATCTTTAGTTCTTAAAAAGAATACCCATGTAAATCTAGTAAAATCATCAACTACCACAAGGCAATATGATTTCCTTCCAATGCTCATTATACTTGTGGGACCAAATAGATCCATGTGCAATAAGTGTAATGGAGTGGTGATAGAGTTAACAACTTTGGTTTATGAGAAGACCTGTGTTGTTTCCCTTTTAGGCAAGCAACACAGTTATCTTTGCAAAAAATTTCCTTTTTAGGCAACCATGTACCAAGTTATTTTATCCAATTTATTCATTGTCTTAAAATTGACATGACACATTCGTTTATGCCATAGTGTTGACTCATCACTATCAGCTTTGGAAAGAAAGCATGATACTTCTCCCATTGGGGAAGCATTGTTCATATCAAGCTTGTACATATCCCCTCTCCTGGGAGATCTAAGAAGCACCAATTCCTGAGGAATTGTCATCCCAGGTTTGAGGATGATGCACTCATGTTCTGTGAAAAGCATTTGATGCTTTTGATCAAAGAATTGAGAAACACTTAACAGATTGTGTTCAAGCTGTTTGACAAAGTTAACTTTGTCAACTTTTAACTTTCCATTGGATATACTTCCTCTTCCAGAAATATATCCTCCGGCCTCACCTCCAAACTGGACAGGACCTCCATCATAATGTTGAAATTGTTGAAGGAGAGATCTGTTCCCTGTCATGTGCCTGGAGCATCCACTATCTACAATCCAAATGTTGTTATTCTTGTCATATGGATGTCCCTGCACATAAGGTGAGATAATTAGTTTTGATTGGAAACCCAAGCCTTGTTGGTCTTGGGTTCTTCCAATGAGAGTGACATAATTGAACCAAAGTTTATGCATGGGGGTTCAATTGATGTCTTTGAAGAAGAGGTTTGGGCTACAGCATCTTCCTTGATCTTCCATTCCATCCCTTGGTTGATCATAGAAGATGAGCTTGTTGAGGCTTTTGTAGCTTGGCATTCTTCCGAAGCTTCTTTCTTTTCGGAAGAGACCTTCACCACCTTTTCTTCCGAAGCAATCTTCTTCTGGGATGGTTTCAAGGGGACTCTTTTGTGAGTCTTTGTAGTTTTAACTTCCGAAGCCTTTTTCCTTTCGGAAGAAGAATTTTCTTCCGAGAGAAGTCTTGCTTCAGAAACAAGCTTTCCCTTTTTCATCACTTGAACCATTTGATATGGTCCAAATGTGAAACCTTCCCTGACTCCTTCTCTTTTAACATTATTTGCATAATGTGTGCTAGCAGGATTGTAGTAACAATCTTTAGCCATGTGGTTTTGCATACCACACATTATGCATGCAATGTTAACTTTTTGGGAATGAGAGGGTTGCTGTTTCTTGTTCCTTTTCTCCTCATCAGCAACCTTTCCCTTTAACTTCTGATCCTTTGGTAGGATAGGAGTACTGGTACTGTACTTTTCCTGAATCAGAAGGTCCAACCACCTGGAATCCAGCTGATATGAATACACCCTTTTGCTTTGGGTCTATCTTCAGTTTGGATTCAGCCACCTTCTTGGCAGTTTTTCTGGCTGCTTTAACCCTACTTCTTCTGGCTTTGGTGGTCAAGGTTTGATCATCATTTGCTGGGGAGGGCACAATTACCTGTTCCTTCCCTGTGATGGTCATGGTCTCCATATTTGCATCACTCTTTGACTCTTGAGAAGGTGGGTCAACAGATGGAACCTCTTGCTCTTCAGTACCACACCTTGGTTGTCTTACAGACTCATAAGAGTGTGGTGGAGCAATTTCATTGGTTCCCAACCCACTTTTGTTTTGATAACAAAGTTTGGAGTGAGAGGATGATGCAAGTATGGCTTGGAAGTTTTGCTCGGAAATAGCATACTTCCTGGCTTGAGCCTCAGTAGTGACAAGCTGGGCTTGAGCCTCAGTCAATTTGGATATTAAATCCTTGATTTGAGTCTTATAGTTGGTGTGTTCATGTTTTAAGAGGGACACAGTTTTCTCTAACTCCTCAATTTTCTTTTGGTAGTCAGATTCAGCCCTTTTAAAGTCAGATTTTAAAACATTTAAAGACTCAATATCAGATTTAATTTCCGTATTATAGTCCTGGTACAATTTAACCTTAGCAATACAAGCAGGGGTACAGAGATGTTCATATACCTTGTTTTCATCTGTTCCTACCATGAGTGCTTGAGCAGGAGTCACATCTTGAACCGTAAAGCTCCAGTCAACTTCTTGAGCCATTGCTGCTGTTTCAGTTGACTTTCCGTTAGGCTTTGGTGTAGAAGGATGTGTGGAGGCCTGTGAGGTTCCCGGGTTGGACTTGGGAGCCTTGCATTCCCTTGCAAAATGGCCAAGCTGGTTACAGTTGTAACATTTAGCTTTGCTTTTGTCAAACCCAAACTTGCTGGTGATTGGGTTTTGAGGGAATTGCCTTCCAGTTCTCGTAAAGAACTTCTTCGCTCTGTAGGTTAGAAGAGCCATTTGTTGGACAATGTCCACATACTCTATGTCATCTGGACTAAAGCACTCAAGATCATCAAAGCAGAATTGATGATCATTGGAGTGTCCACTTCCTGAGACAAATGCACAGCCCTCTTACTTTCCATTTCCCAACGGTATCCATCAAGAATCCCATAGAGTTCGGTCATGGTGAGTGTATTCAAATTCTCTGTTCTCTTGATAGAGACACAGTAGAATGTCCACTCATTGGATAGAGCACTCATAAACTTTCTAGTAAGGTCTCTAAGTTCTTGAGTGATTCCCACATATTAAAGGGAAGAGATAAGATCCATATACCTGAAATATTGCTGGCTAAAAGTTTCTCCAGCAACATAGGTGAAGTTCTCAAACTGCTGCTTCAGTGAGTCCTTCTTTGAATCATTCGAGCTTGAGTACATTTGAGCAAGAGCATCAAAGAGTTCTTTGGCAGACTTACAATGCTCAAACCCCACCATGATAGAGTTTAGGATTGCAGTCATAAGAACAGTCATAGCATTGTTGTCTATGTCAAGCTTCTTCCTGTCTTCATCGGAATAGTCTTCAACGGCCTTCTCGATCATGGCACCGTTTCCACCAGCAACTTTTAGCTTATACGGGCCATTAACGATGGATTGCCACATCTTGCTATCCTGGTATCTGATGAAGCCTTCCATTCTTCTGCTCCAAGACCTGAAGTTTTCAGGGTCGATGATGGGAGCTTTGGTCATCGTTCCCATCTCAACTTCAGATTTGATGAGGGCCATTTTTGAGTGAGGTATAAGGAGGAGTGAAAAACTGGTTGATTAGGATGGTAAGATCTCACAATCAAGAGCCTAAAAAGCTCTGATACCAATTGCAGGATCGGGTTTTGTCACTTAAACACTTGTGATTCTCTCAAACTCACTTATAATATCACTCAAACAAGATGAAGCAATGCCTTTAACAAGAGTTGATAATAATATAATAAGTAATCAAAGAACAAGCAGAAGTATTTTCAAGGTACTTGTATATATTACTTCTCAACTCAAGATTACAAGACACTTACAAGCATAAAACAAGAGTTACAATGAGAAACTATATATACTAGATCCTACAGCCGGTTATACTTGATACCAGCTGGAAACCTACGACTAAAGCATATACTACAATGCTATAGTTAAGGTATCTTAGATAAAGTATTATCTAAGATATGGTAGTCATGACATGTCCATGACTTACCTTTTGTCACCAACTAAAGATGGCAACTGTACTTAACATAAAAAGGTAAACAGTAGATTAAAGTATGGTCAACTACATGGCTTTTGAGAAAACGCCATGCAGTATCTCAGAGATTTGCAGCGGAGTGTCAGACAGACCATACTTATGTCTACTGGATAATAGAAGTGTCTTCCGAAGGTTAACTGGCTTCGGAAGAACAAGTTCTTCCGAAGCCACTTATACTTCGGAAGATGCTTCTATGCTTCCGAGGCTTTGAGGACTTCTTTATACTTCGAAAGTTGACTTCAGAACTTTGTCTTTAAGTCTTGATCTTCGGAAGTGGCTTCTTTATCTTCGGAAGTTGGAGTTTTCCTTCGGAAGTGTATTTTACACTTAGACTTCGGAAGAGCTCCTTCTTCCTTCGGAAGTTCTACACTTGGCTTCGGAAGTCCTTTGTATGTTGTACTCAAAATCTTCTAAGTGACTTAGTTTTGGTTGCAACAGCCTCTCTAGATCCAACACAACTCCTTGTTGAGGATCCACAAAAATAAGACGAGGTAACTCACCATTAAGGTAAGGGAAATCACTCCTATTTTAACGGTGAAGTTTTACAAAAACAAAATATAACAAGATGAACTTCTTCATCAAAATCCAGAATTCACTCCTACTTTGACGAAGTCGTCTCATTTGAACAAATACAATGCATAAAGATGATATTATCATCAAGGTATGGAATTCACGCCTATCTTGATGATTGAATTTCATAATAGCAAGAAAACAATCGAAGATTGACATTTGTCACCAAAGTACGGGTTTCAATCCTATTTTGGTGAGATCATGTCATTTGTGAAATGCCATTCCAAAGATAATAATTGAAGTCAATCCTCGGAATAAGGAAATCACACCGATCCAGAGGATGAAATTTTATAAATCACAATTGGAAACCATTTATCGAAACGAATAGAGAATCATCAAAGTAAGGAAATCACCCCTGTTTTGGTGAGTTAGAATCATTTAGGAGATACGAATGTTCTTAGTTATAGGTTGACTTACAAACTCATGCATCTCCCATGGTGCAAACGGTATGAAGTTTGACATAACATCGAAAAGAAAAAAAAATATCAATTAGAAATTCAGGGAATTTCAAGTTACATCAATGTAACAAAAGAGAAAATCATGCTTACAAGCTTAGGATCAAAGTTCAAGATAACAAAATTTGTTGTGATGTTCAAATCTTGGATGGTTTCAATCGGGAAGACGAAATCAAGGGCAGGAATTATTCAACACCACAATGAGGTGTGAACATTCGATTCACAATCGAAAGGAAATACATGGACTTCTCAGGATATGAGGTCAACCATAGCCTTATTGAAAACACGCGTACTTATAAGTGATCACTCATCTCAAGGGTTTCGAGTCAAGTAAATGGATTCAATGATCGAGTCAAATCACCATTTACACTTTGCCTAGACAAAGTATCCCGAGATGTAGGAATTCCACCTATAGCATTGCATGTTCTTAGTTATGGGACACATCCTTAAGAAGACTTGAGAACCATAAGTAACGGTTTAAAGTTTTTATGACCATTCAGTTTAGATTCCCAATATCTTTGGGTATATTAAGATCCACGTTCACATTGGTCAAGATATAGAAATAGTTACATGAAACGCTCAACGTGTAATGGTGTTTGAACGTAAGAGTTGAAATGTAGGATAGGTTCAATATTAGCAGGAACATTATGTATGATAAGAATGAAGAGATACCAGTTCAAGGAATCAAAGATTTTTAAGATACAAAGAGGATGGTTCCATTTGGTAACGCATTACCATTTGGAATCGTTGACACGTCAAGGTAAATTGACCCATTTGCCATAGAGACTTGTGTATGTTGACCATAGTTTATCACTCATCCCAGAAATCCCCAGGTAAGCATAACTGGTCTCACAATGAGATTTATACGATATGCTTGCCTTAGCCCGAAGGCCTTTTTCCAGGAAATCCAGAATACAGGTGTCTATGTGTCACACAAATTTCTTTGGTTTATGAAATCAAAACCTTGATGAGATTTTCATAGATTAGACATAGAGTCTAAGGAATTGAACCCACGACGATAAGTGTAGATTCCACATGTCGTTGAGAATAAGTTTAGGAAGTTCATTTGTCGGGGAGAATCTAAGAGTTAAAGTTAAGTTTAGGGAGACAAGTAACTAAGTTTAAGTATACATAAGGCAATCCTATGCTAAGGCATCAAGTTGCACAAAAGGCATAGCATTATGTAGCATGCAAACAACATGTAAGCACAAAGGTATAAGGATCTTTCTATGAGGTTCATGCAACTATAGTCTAGGTCACCATTTCTAATAACCTAAATCCCTATAGTTATGGGCTCTGATACCAATCTGTCACACCCTAACCTTGAGGGCGGAAACGTCAAGATGTGAGGGTTACGATTGTTCACAGCCACATAACGCTATTTATTAATTCCAAATATATTATTCATAAGTTTCATTAATAACATTACAAGCAAAAGTTTCAACAAAGAATACATCATGTACAAATGCTACAAATAACATGATCATCCATTTTATCTCTAGGTCCAATCCTAGATGTATTAAGCTTCAAAGAGTAGAACACAAACTTGGGGTATACCTGAAACATGTTAAAAATAAAAGGTCAACATAAAAATATTGGTGAGCATTCCATAGTTTGCAATACATAAGTATATAAAAGATGTCAATTCAAGTCGTAAGTTAGAGAATAAAGTGATTAGGGATGTTATGAACAATGCAACAATCAAACCTCGACAAAGTTTTACAAGTCTCAAACGTTTACAAGATTATACGATCAGCTAAGTGTACTTGGATCAACCAAAGCAGGCTTGTCTGGCCCATAGATCTATGACTTCGCTGGGCTAGCAATAGTTAATGATTGTACATATAACGCCATAACATGGTAACCATAAAAGTTCAACTAACCACAACTTTACAAGATGAATTGCCATAGGTTTACAAGTCTCAAATAAGTTTACAAGTGCAATGATAATAGTTAACATTTTTCACACCCCAAAGTGTGAAAATAAGCAAAAAGGGGTATGGAGATACTCACATGGAAAACAAGTATAAGAATGATGATAAGAGATTAGACGAGGCTCCAGTGATTTCATTTTACAAGTTACCTAAATGTATGGATTCCAAGATTAAGCTCGATATTAAGATTATCAATTGGGCATGAACTAGGGTTTCAATTGGAATTTGGGAGTTTAAATAATTAAGTAAAAAAATAACGAATCGTTTAGGTTTTGACTTAATAAAGATAATATAAATCATTTAAGGCCAAGAATAATTAAAGACGTCTCAACAATTTAAGTTATTGATTAAATAGAAATTAAGTTTAATATGTGGAAAGAAATAATTAATTTATAATAATTATTTTTATGCTTGATAACGAGAATTAATTATATACTTATTTAAATGACGTTAAAGTTATTTAAAATTATTTTATAAAGTTTTGAGCTTTTACAATGATTTAACATTAAGGTTTTATAATACAAAACCTTGAAAATAAGGATAAAGCAAATTACATTGTTTTATAAATTTCAAGGATTTAAATAAAATTTAACGAATAAATTTACTAACTAATTATGGTATAACATGTTTAAATAATTAGATGAATAATTAGTTATTTAACACATAAATTTATAATATTTAAAATAATCTAAATTTGAACCATATAATATTTTAGCATTTAAATTTCATTAAAGAATTTATAATGTTTTATAACCTTTGTTATTCTAAAACAAATAATTTAAATTTAAAATCATAAATTTTTAATACATTTAAAATAAATTTAATAATTTCTAAAGTATTTTAGTTTTAAAACTTTTACTTTGATTTAACATCATATTAGTATAATTTTTGAAATTAAAATATACAAGATTGGCTTTAAAAAAATAAATGCAGGAGGCCGGGTTCGAACCCGTGACCTCCAGCATACAAAGTTGATGTGGTAACCGATTGGGCTAAAGCCCAGAGCTTGTTTTAGATTACAAATAAATAAATAAAAATCATCTTTCAAATAAACCCCCAAATCGCTCAAGAACCCTAGATTGTAAATGTTCCAAATCGTACCTCAATTCGATGTTGTTACCCAGATAAATCATAGGGCTTTTCTTTCCTATGTAATCTCGAGTAAGATAGTGTATGAAACTCACTTGATTACGACCGATTGATAATGTTTAAGCTTCGGGTTTGACTCGACTTGGTCGCGAGGAAGAAGCAGCTTGGAATCGGTGAATGAGTGAATTATTCGAGAAATTAAAGGTTTAGAAAGTTGAAAGGAATCATACGAAAGCTTTCCCCTCTGTTAAATAGCCCCAATTTGTACGTTAAGGTGCCGGTTGGGTTTTGATTTCGATTTGAACATTTCGGTTATGATTAGATGTTTAATTGATGATTTAACTCGAATTAAACTATGCATTAAGCTTAGCAATGATTATCCGAACGTTTCTGTACGTTTAATTTGATTAATCATCAATCTTTGTACGTTGAACGGTTATAAACCGATCGAGATGTGCGTTTTGGTTCGAGACCCTCTAATATCGAGCATTAATGTTCAATTAAATCATGGGTTCGAGACCGAGAGGTCCTCCTGAGTCGACTGGCACCTTCGGACGCAGTAGTTGGCTAGTTTTGGGGGTGTATCGCGGCCACCGGAGCTTGACCGGAGAGTGGCCGCTCCCGGTGCCGGATTTACCTGAAAGAGACAGAGGTGGTTTGGGTTTTTAAGAACATTTACACAATTGGTCCCTGAGGTTTCCAACAATTAACAACAAAAACTTAAAGTTTTGTTTTTAGTTTTAGCTAATTTACACTTTAGACCCTGAAGTTTTAAAATGTTATTATTTTATGCTAAAGCTAGTTAAATACAAGTTTTAAAATAATAACACTTATATTGTTTCTCTTTTTTTTTCAAGATTACTTTTAATATGATTATTAGTATTAATCTTATTATTATGATTATTATTGTTATTAATATTATTATCATTAATATTATTATTAGTGTCATTATTATAATAATAATAATAGTTATTATTTTATTTAAGATTATTAACACCTTAAATTTTATAATAATAAGCAAACATTATAACACTTATAATGTTATTATTATTATATTAATTTGTTAATCACCAAATTAATTATTAAGTATAACAAACCCTAAAGTTTCAAGATGGCATAAAAGACCCTTTAAAGATTTAATAAAGTTAACTTTTAAGTTAACAAAATTAAGGGATGTCACAACCCGTAAAAAACTTCTATAATATCATATATGCCCTAACCAAATTAAAAGTATATAAGAATCTTGCTAATCTATATCTATATATAAAACTAGGCTAAAGTCCCGTAACACACGGGTTCAATTAAAAAAATATTATTGTTGTTTAAAAAGATGCGTAAGTTATAATGTTGTTGATAATATTTTGTATATCGACTTTTATGTATAATTTTTAACATTAGGTATATCTAACATCAGTAGGTTTTCTCTATTAATATTTATACATCTAAATAGTGTATAATATCGAATGAAATAAATTTATAAATAAGAACTTTAACTAATAAACAAATTAAATTGAATATGAAAAACAATATTTCAAATTCACAAACATCCAAAAATTTATTTGTATACAACATTTGGTGTTTTGTTGGTTATTTTTCCATCATTATCTAATATTAATAATTTTAACCTCTATCTACTTCTAACTCGAGATAATACAACATAGAGCTAATTATTATCCATGTTTAAAAACAAACCAACTTTGGATAGCGTTTATCATTGGCTCTTGTTTTATTGTCATGCATAATAAACTAATAACAGTAACTGACTTCTTTGAAATTTAAAAGAAATTCTTTTGTTTGAATGTGTCAAAGCCAACCATGAAATAAAAATATGATTTTCAATATTACTTCTAGATACATCAAAATAATTTGTACATATCAAACGAACTCCTATCAAACATAATAATAATAATATGACAGTACACATGAAAAGAAAATAAAGAAGTTTAAAAAGTAAAAGCATATAATACCTCTTTATAGATTGATTGTTGAAGTAGATCACCTTTTAAAAAATTAAAGTAAAATAATATTAATCCAAAAACACAATTTTAGACAATGATAGGTTAAATCATAATCGCAGATGATGAAAGTTCAAATATAACAAAAAATAAATACCTTTTGTTGAAGAAAAACTTGATAAAACCGAAGCCAAAATGAGAACATAAATGAAGTCTGTCGAATACGATATCATCAGACTTTATAATGACAAATCGCGAGGGTCGTAAACTTGGGATGATTGAGAAATATTTTAAACTCGAGTATGATTTCATTTCCAATAAAAAATACCTATGAATTCCTTCAAACTGGAGATGAGTCGATTAAAAAATTCCGCAACTTTTGTCAAGATTTGAATATAAATCGAGTATTTAATGGAAAAACACAATCAAAGAACCAATTACATAGATGAAGAAAACCATAAATGATTTGTACAGTTTTCATTTATGAATTATTTGAAAAAAGAAAAAAATATCAGGTATGATTTAATTTCCAAAAAAAGATGTGCTTTAATTTAAGGTTAGTTTTCAATTTTTTCTTAAATATCTCTTGTATATAAGTTAACTTTTAGTCAAATGAATCTAGAATAACAATAAGAACAAATACATATTTAGGCGGGAATTGAAAAAAATAAAGGCTTAAGAGAATGCTATGTGGCACTAAAGTTATTCCTTTAAACGAGTAACTAGGCTGACACATGACACTTTCATGTTACTCCTCAATAAAAATTTCGAACCTAAATTAATATATTATTTTAGTTAAGTTTTTTATTTTAAGAAACTAAATTAATAGTAATAATTCATTTTGTTTTGAATTTAGTTATCAACTTAATTGTGTAATCAAATTGTTTTGAACTATACACATTTTTATAGCCAAATAAGATTCAATTAAAAAAAACTAAAAAAATACATTTATTGATATAATCTTACTTCTAATACATAAAAATAACTCTGCTAATGTGACAGCCTCTTAGCTGTTCCTACCATTTAATTTCCCGCCTAAATTTCTATCATGACCTTCCTTTTCACACGGATCCTAAAACCCACTCTATTTTCATATTCTAACCCGGATCCAGACACATTATCCTGACCAAAAAAAAACCCTATCATCGAACATCATCGCGCGTCGTCACCGTATTTCCCTTCATCGATCTTCCTCATCCGTTCTCTCGCGCGTTATTCTATTTCATAAATTTTAGACTGTGACATCCCCAAAAATTTGTAAATTTGTAATTTTTAAAACATTTTCTTTGGGGTTCTTATTAATATAAATGTCTATTTATCAAACTTTAGGTGCCTCACTACCGGCATGAAGGTGAAATTACAAAGGAACGCCATTTAAGTTTGTTTTCTTATTTAAATATAGACCATGTGAATTTAAATATTCAATTCAAATCAAAGAGAGATGTTACATTCTTAAATATTCAAACTCTGTAAACTGTCAATCTATTACGCTTATTTTTTATATGGAGTAAGAATCCTTCTAAATATGTAAGTTTTTTTTGAAAATTTTCAATAATAAATTTGCAAACGTAAATCCTTTTGTTTTAGACAAAAAATACTATAATAATGGAATAAAAACATTTCAAATTTATATATGTTTACATCATTTATATATAACTGATTCTTTTTATTTTTTATAACAAATTCGACATTCATTTCACCATTCATTTCAACTCCCGTTATTAGAGGTTTATAATTAATGTATATACGTTTAATTTTAAATATGTTTATTTGTTCAACCAGTGTATTACATGGACAAATAACCTAGTTATATACATATATATATATATATATATGTATATATATGTATATATATGTATATATATGTATATATATGTATATATATATGTATATATATGTATATATATGTATATATATACCTATATATATACATATATATATATATACATATATATATATATATACATACATATATATACATATATATATATATATATATATATATATATATATATATATATATATATCTATATATCTCTATATATATATATATATATATATATTTTTTAATTTAGATGTATCAATTGTATGTTATATTATTCAAAACTATATATTTGAATATTTATAACTTATAAATA
This sequence comes from Flaveria ramosissima, assembly GCA_025215565.1. Lineage (NCBI taxonomy): Eukaryota > Viridiplantae > Streptophyta > Magnoliopsida > Asterales > Asteraceae > Flaveria > Flaveria ramosissima. The sequence continues at coordinate 239,327 of CM046038.1, forward strand.
TAACTTTTTATATTCATTGTTATAGTAATACATAAATTAATCATACAAAATATGTATATATTTGTGAATTATGTTGTTTTCATATTTTCAACCAGTGTATTACACGGGTTTACTAAATCTAAATATACTAACATCACAACATCAAATCTAATCTTTTATTTTGTTATGAGAAAATTCAAAATTTAATAAATACGTTAAAAATTCACTTTACTATTTTTGTTTTATTATTAATTATTAATATTTTTTCTACTATATTTATTATATATTTTTAGTTCATATGATAATTGTAGTTTCTAATGAAAATGATCGTTTTTTAGATTTTGAAAAATAATTATACACATCAATAACCTAGTTATAAAAACATAATGAATATATTTGCTAAAAAAACACTTACTTTTATACTAAATCTTGTGTTTTATCTTAAAATTTTAATAGATTATCACAAGTTATAACACTTTAAACTTAATTGGAGAAATTTGAGGATTTTAAGATTGTAAAACCTCATATACCTACTTAAGTATAATTTATATAAAATTCATTAATTGAGAATTTATAAATAAACTTTGATTCCGACCGAACCTTATTAGTATGTAATTTTTTGAGGAAAAAATTGAAAAAAAATGCTAAATAGAAAATTTTAAAGTTTTAAAACAAATATACGAACGGACATATTCTAATTCTTGTTTTAACAAAATAAAAAAAATGAGGAAATATGATATTTTAGTTACAAATAAGGGTATATATGATATTTTAAATTTAGTTTGGATATAAATAATATTTGTATAGATTTATAAAAGGATCTATGATATTAGGAAGTTTTTAGGGGCATATATGATATTTCAATTTTAATTGATTTGGGCATATATGAAATTTGGAATGGTAAGGGTATATATGATATTCTAAAAGTTTTATAGGATTATATATGATATTTTAAAAGTTTGTAGGGGTACATATAAAATTCTTCCTTTTAATGTTACTTACAAAGAAACAAATTTTTATAAGATAAGAAATTTTTCTAAAATATAAAACTTTTCCTAAAGATATGAAATATCTAAAATTGACATTTTTAAAAAGTAAATTTACATTAATAAAGAATAATCAAATTTGAAAGTTATAATAATTTTTTTTAAAATGTCATTTCTTTAAAATTGTTTGTTTTTTAAACAAATGTTTAATTTTTTTTTGGAAAAATACAAAAAAAAAGTTTAAAAACAAAAGTTTACAAGGTTGATATCATTTTTTTATTTATAATAATTACTTACACGTAAGTTTAATCATATTATATCTTAGAATAACATTTTATAATTAAATTATTTTTTATCATATTTAATATTTTATTTATTTAACTCGTGTAATATACGATTCTACTAAATTTAGTCTAATACTAATAAATTAGTGATTATATTAAGAGGACACATGTTATCCACCATATTAATTTTACCATTCAGTTTTTCGCCTAAATCATTTATCAAGTTTATTAATTTCTAAATCTTCTCTTCCTCTTTCTTTCTTTTTTTTATTTTAAACATATTTAATATTTCTCCAACCCCACACCTACCATTGTTTCTTTCTAAACCTAGACTCACTAGAGACCCTCCGACGACCGCACCCAACTAAGTGGAGTTGGTGGTGATGAGACAAGGTGGAGGTGAAGATTGACGGGTTTCATGTGTTTCGAAAAATAGGAGACGTTAGAGATAGATTTGAGGGGCGGAGGCTAGGCACCAGAAAAAATCCATGATGGAGGCTGGTGGCAGCGGTAGGGTCGATTCACCGTCACCATACCTAAGTTTGATAAAAACCAACTTTCTATGTCCAACCATGCCAAAGCTTCACGAAGATGATTTCTCCAATTCGATTAAATCACAAAAAAGATGAAACACAAGAAAGCCGTAGGGAAAATCAGAGCGTACCTCTTGATTAGATGAATTTGTTCAAGCTTTCAATCAATGTGTTTCAAGGAGATTAGGGCTTCCACAGATTTTTCAAAAGAGATGCTTGTCGTTTTATTAAGTATTAGAAGTGACACATTATATAAGATCCAACCACATAAGTAGTTCCCGTCATAAAAAAACTAATGATGTTAACTCTTAGTTAGTAATGAATCGTTGAAGAAAATTAAGCATAAAGTTATGAGTGTTTGTAAACAAATCCTGATTAATGATTAATTTTGGTCAATAGATAAAAATGGGGATAGTTAAAATCCAATAACCCAATAAAAAATTATAAATCTCTAATAGACAACAAATGTGATAACTGACAAGTGTGGTGTTGAAGCCAATGAACCTCGATGATATAAACGAGCTTTGATGTGAAATTGCACCATTGATGCTTCCTATAATGTATTATTCAATAATATTGCAACTAGAAAATAATGAATTATTATAAAAAATGTAAAATGAATCGGTATTTCCTATCAAATAAAAACATTTTTAACAATTTTAAAAACGTACGAACTTAACCTATCGTATCATCTACTATCGCATCCTTACAACAATACTCATTTGGATCTTACGTTTTACGGTGGAAAGTCGCACACTTTTAACCTTTATTTTACATAAGCACTATTTTTTCCCTAGAAGCTGACATGCAAATATGAGTTCATACTGATTTTGAAATGACAATATAGGCGTAAATATCCATTTAATAAATGAAAACATGTATATAAATATAAATTAGTAAATTAAATCTCACAAAAGTAACTATTTTTTATGATTATAATTGCCCTAACTATACGCCTATTACACACTATTTGTTTTTCTCAAATTAAAAAGAAACCAAATTTTATAAACGTTAATCACAGTCAGTTACAACTTGCATTTACTTAAATCCTATTTTAGGAATGTACGATAGTAATAATTAAGGTAGGATTTGATATGTAAAAAAAAGGAACAAATTTTGCATAGATGAAAATCCCATGAGCAATCTTTGACCGAAAGTTATCTTTTAACGGTCCGGTGAATTGCGTTGAGAAAACCAACGTCTTGTTTCTCTGTCACTGTCTATATATACACATGTTGTTTGATTTGATGCACCACTGCACTACACAATCAGTCAGGTCTAATCCATTGGGGCTAGGGTAGGGTTCGCTCAATCAATCGATTTCACTGCGTTATCGATTTGATCGTCGCATCCTTTTGGGAGGGCGTTTCTAAGCTTTTGTTTTTGTGCATTTTGTTTAACGCTAATTTCTTTCTGCTATTTTCTATGTTGATTTTGAAGGTTGTTAGTGGTGCCGTACGCTAATTTCGCCGAATCAACAAACACCACCGCAGGCGATGGCTAATGCCTATACAGACAGCGGGGATCTTACAAATCCTGGCCACCTCTTATCCCATAGCCATAGGGTTTTATTATATCTTGCACATTTGTATGTGCACTTTTAGCCTATGTTTTGCTGTTTATATGTTGATTTTCAAGTTTAATTGTGCAGTGCGGTTTCTGATGACTTCGGGGGATATCTTGATATATGATCGATCGATCGTTGCTCCAGATGTTCGTTTGGCTAATCAAGTCTAGACCTCTCTCTGTATGTTTTGTTATCTGCTTCAGACACATTTCTCTTAAGAATGCTGTAATTAATTTTTGCCTTCTTTATTCTCATTGTAGGTTGAATCAAATGGAAAAGTTGCTCTCTCTGCACCGCGATGATGTTTTGATCCTTTATCCTTTTTGATTCATTAAGCATTCTCTTAACAGGGTCTTTTCTCTTCTCTTTGTGATTTGTTTCAACAATTTAATTCGTTTGTAGATTCAAGAAGAGGGGTCTTCAATCCATCTAATAATGTTATTTCTGTACATACTTTTATAATTTTCAACAATTCTCTTAAATATTGTTGAATCATGTTTACTAATGTGATCTGGCATGTGTGTGACTTAATGACCTTTTTTTTTTCTCTTTCCATTTAGTCTTGAAATACATGATCAAGTTGCATAGAACCCGAATATCTAGTTCCCGATCATTATATCATCTCTTGACCCTGAAAGTGCCAATCATGCTAATATGAGACACCTAGAGGCGTCGTGTAACTTCCATCTAGCCGCTTAGAGGTATAATTTTATCATATTATATAACTTTCGTATAAAATTTTGTTTGCAGATTTAAGCTGCTGCTGTTGCTCGTCGAAACATGAGGGGTCTTCCATGACTGGTAAAAGGAAGTGTTGTAACTTATTATATTTCATCGAGTACACTGAAACATTTGAATAATAATTCCTTCATTACCATGAATTTTAGTTATTTTGTTTTGAACACCATAATACTCCTTTTTTATTCTAATGTTTTCTTCTGTTCTTTTGTTTAACTAGTTGGATCGGGCTGCAATAAATGGAGTGATGAGGAAGCTTTTCAAGAACTACAAGAAATGGTGCAAGTTCTTGGTCAGAAAAGAAAAGCTGTATTTGGTGATGCTTCACTTGCAGGCCCTTTTCAATTTTAATAACCTGGATAACAGCAGTTCAAGCATGGCCCAACCACTTGTTAATTGCAGGAACATAGTAACATGAACTCCATTCTTATATGCAAAAATGGTACAGATTTGAGTTTATTTAAGCGTCCTTTTGTTGTACTAATATACCTATTCTGTGCTAAATTAGGTTGCCAATATTACAGTAAGAAGTTCCAGAAAGTAACTTATTATATGGGCTTATATCTTATGTACCTTCGCTACACCTATCATCATGCATCTTCTCCGCAGTACACATTTTTTATGCATATTTCAACTCTGCATGGTTAGAAAATTTCATTTGTTACTGACTCTTGTGACCTCTACTTTTTTCAAATTGGTACATTAATACCACCTATTGATGTAATGATGACTATCGTACGTTTTAGATGGATTTTGAACTATATGCTATGCTACCTGGAAATTGTAATGGTCTCGTGTATGTATTTTCTTCATCTGTTTAGAGGTTTACAGATCAATTACTGTATGGTATAATGACTATCATTTGTTTTAGATGGCTTTTGAACTGTACGGTATGCTAGCTGGCAATGTGGTGGACTCGGGTATGTATTTTCCTCATCTGTTTAGAGATCTACAGCTCAGTTATTGGGCTGGGAAATGCTAACTTCAATATATGATGAAATATGACAGCTTCGGCTTTATGTTAGGAAGGGAATGCACAAAAGCACTTTTTTACTTTTATAGTAAGCTACTAAAAGATGAATATGTATGTAAGTTTTTTAGGGCCACTTTGCATATACATGAATCATGATTGCTGTTAAGTTAAAAATTCACAATCACAACCTTTTGGTTTCTAATTATTATTACAAAGTTGGCTTTCTGTTATCACTTAAAGGTTCTTTTCTCCTTCCTAATTTTTTTTATAATATTATTACTAAGAACACTTGACTATTTTAGGTCTATAAATTCTAATTTTTAGGTTGGTCAATGTGTTATAATGCTGATTTTTAACTTGAGCCTGGGAAATCACGCGTGTTTGAACCAAACTGGATAAGTTTCAAGCGATGCTATCTACTTCAATTTATTAGGATTGTCGATATCAAAAGTTTTTTTTATATATGTTTCTTATGAGATACGTAGATGTATACTGTAACTTCCATCTACCATTATTTTCTATACATGTATAAAATTAAAGTTTTTGTATATATATTTGTTTGCAGATTCAAGCTGTTATTGTTGCCCTTCATAACATGACAGATCTTCCATGGCTGGTAACGAATTGAAAGTGCTACAACTTATTATGTTTCATGGAGTAGACAGAAAGATTTGAATAATAAATTTTATGAAGTATGGTTATTTTGTTTAAAACACTGTAATGCTTCTTCCTTTGACATGTTTCTTCTGTTCTTTTGTTTGACTGGTTGGATGAGGGTGTAATAAATGAATTGATGAAGAAACATTTTAAAAACTATAAGAAATGGTGCAAGTGATGCTTCATTTGCGTCCCTTTTTCAGCCTTAAATGCAGAAACATACCAACATGAACTCAAACAAAAGAACAGGAAATTAAACATGGCCCAACTACTTGCTTATTGCAAAATAGACCAACGTGAAGTCCACCTTTTGTGTGGAAAGGGTGCAGACCATATTTTTATTTTAGATGTCCTTTTGTTGTACTAATATAATTTTTTCTTGTGCTTAATTAGGTTGCCACGATAAAGTAAGAGTTCAACAAAGTAAATTATTATATATGGGCCTATATCTTCTCATTTAGTGCCTTAAGGGAGAGGGTGCAAGTTTGAGATTCCTACCTAAGTGCCTTTACTAGATGTATCATCACACATTTTCTCTATGGTACACCACTTTTGTTAAAAGCCTTTCCTTGTCTCCTCCAAAAGCTGGTTTTACTTTCTCACCTGCCATCAGCTAGCATATCATACAGTTCGAAAACACCTAAAAAAGTGAAAGTCATTATTGCCATTAATAGATGTTGTTTACTTACCAATGTGAAATAAATAGAGGTCATAGTAAGTCAGAAACAAGCAGATGAATGACATATATTATTATATTTGGCCTCATGACTCTTGCTTTCTTTCTCTTTGCCTTTAGCCTTTCAATCTTTGAAGAATCATGTATTGTAACATCCATCTACTATCCTTTTCTGCACATATATTTGTTAATATTAAACCTACTCTTAAATATTGTTGAATTCGTTTGCCAATTCAAGCTGTTGTTGTTGCTCTTCATAACATGAGGGGTCTTCCACGGCCCAAAAAATTCTAAAAGAGGGGTCTTTCAGTCCATCTACTATCATTTGTTTTGTACATATATTTATCATATAAACAGTTGTCTTAAAATTTGCTGATTTGGTTTGCGATCAATCTGATGATGTTGCTATTCAGATAATGAGGGGACACGAAGTCGAGATGGATGAACGATAGCAGTGCTTTCAACCTGCAGTAGCACACCCTGTTCCAAACTCCAGCCCACGCTCAGTCACATTTACTTTAGTATGTCAAATACGATTAGGTTGACTTTTGGTCCAAGTCCTTTTAAAGATATTTATTGTTTTGCCTGACTGGTCTGTCATGGATTAAACATAACTCAAATAGACCCGTTCGTAAGGGAATGGTTCAATAGTGTCCTATCTAGCTAACACTCTCACTAAAATCACTCTTTCTGTGTTACTAGATGTCATGTTTACTCATGTGATCTGGCATGTGTTTCACTTAATGACCTTCTCTCTCTCTCTCTCTCTCTCTCTCTCTCTCTCTCCCCCTCTCTCTCTCCCTCTCTCTCTCCCTCTCTCTCTCCCTCTCTCCCTCTCCCTCTCCCCCTCTCTCTCTCCCTCCCTCCCTCCCTCCTCTCTCTCTCTCTCACCCTCTCTCTCTCTCTCTCTCTCTCTCTCTCTCTCTCTTCGCATTTAGTCTCTCAGTTAATAATGTTTCTTGATACACATGATCAAGTTGCATAGAACACTAAGATCTATCTCCCAATCAGTGTAGGCTATATAGCATCTCTTGATCCTGAAAGTGCCATCTAGCCATGTATATGCCTACAGGTATCATTTTATATCATTTTAAAATTTTCTTATAAAATTTTCTTTGCAGATTCAAGCTGCTGTGTTGCTCTTCATTACACGAGGGGGGGGGGGGGGTCTTCATGGCTGGTAATGGAAGGTGTTATAACATATTATGTTTCATGGAGTACACAAAATGATTTCAACAGTGAATCCTTAGATATCATGAATTATAGTTATTTTGATTTGAACACCATAATGCTTTTTTTTATTCTCATGATTCTTATGTTCTTTTGTTTGACTAGTTGGATCAGGGTGCAATAAATGGAGTGATGAGGAAGCTTTCTAAGAACTACAAGAAATCATGCAAGTTTTTGGTCAGAAAAGAGAAGCTGGATTTGGTGATGCTCTACTTGCATTTCCTTTTCAATCTTTTTAATTTGGATAACCAGAGTTTAAGCATGGCCTAACCACTTGTTAATTGCAGGAACATACTAACATGAAGTCCATTCCTATATGTAAAAAAGGTGCACATTATTATTTTATTAGTGGTATGGTATGATTGCAGATTTAGAAGTGAAGAGAGTTATTGAGTAAATAGGCGGTGGTAGTGGTTCGTCCAATCAACAGACACCACCGCAGCTGTGGATCATGCTGATACAGACAACGGGGGTCTTACAATTTCCACCTTTTAATTCCTCTCTTATTATCTCCTAAAGTTTTGTTTTTCACAATTTTGTGTGCACTTTTTGGCTAATTTCTGTTGTCTGTATGTTTATTTTTAAGTTTATGGGTGCAGGCAGTTTCTGATGACATCAGAGGATATCTTGATATACGATCGCTCGTAGGTCCAGATCCTATCTCTTTATGTTTTCTTATTTGTTTCAGACACATTTGTCTTAAGGATGCTGTAATATATGCCTTCTTTATTCTGATTGTAGGCTGAATCAAAGGGAAAAGGTGCTTACAGATGCTCTCTCTTCACTGTGAGGATGTTTTGTTCCTATATCCTTTTTGATTCATCAAGCATTCTCTTAACAGGGTCTTTTTTCTTCTCTCTGTGATTCGGCTTTTTAATTCGTTTGTAGATTTATGTTGTTGCTCATCATAACTCGAGGGGGGTCTTTCAATCCATCTACTAATGTTATTTCAGTACATACTTATTGTTTTTTAAGAGTTGTCTTAAAAATTGTTGAATCATGTTTACCAATGTGATCTGGCATGTGTGCCAATTAATGACTTTTGTTCTCTCTTTGGATCTAGTCTTGAAATACATGATTAAGTTGCATAGAACACGAAAATCTATCTCCCAATTTCCACATAGCATCCCTTGACCCTGAAAGTGCCAATCATGCTAATATGAGATACCTAGAGGCATATTGTAACTCCCATCTAGCCATTATTATGCTTAAAGGTATATTTTTATCCTTTTACATAGTTTTATTATAAATTTATGTTTGCAGATTTAAGTTGCTGCTGTTGCTCGTCGAAACATGACGGGTATTCTATGACCGGTAAAGGAAGTGTTATAACTTATTATATTTCATGGAGTACACAAAAATATTTGAATAAAAATTCCCTCATTAGCATGAAATATAGTTATTTTGTTTTGAACACCATAATTCTCCTTTTTTATTTTAATGTTTTCTTCTGTTCTTTTGTTTAACTAGTCAGATCAGGGTGCAATAAATGGAGTGATGAGGAAGCTTTTCAAGAACTACAAGAAAAGGTGCAAGTTCTTATGGTCAGAAAAGAAAAGCTGTATATGGTGATGCTTCCCTTGCATCCTCTTTTTAAATCTTAATAATCTGGATAATAGGAGTTTAAGCATGGCCCAACCACTTGTTAATTGCAGGAACATACTAACATGATGTCCATTCTTATATGCAAAAAAGGTACAGAATTGAGTTTATTTTAGGCGTCCTTTGTTGTACTAATATAGTTTTTTTTGGTGCTAAATTAGGTTGCCAACATTATAGTAAGAAGTTCAAGGAATTAAATTATTATGTGGGACTATATCTTCTCGTTTATGGGGAGGCTGCAAGTCTAAGATTCTTGCCTAAGTACCTTTGCTACATCTATTTTCATGCATCTTCTCTGTGTTACATGAGTTTTTATACATATTTCAACTCTGCATATTTCACATTGTTACATAAATACCATGTGGTGATGATATAAATGACTGTCATTTATTTTAGATGGCTTCCAAACTATATGGTATGCTAGCTAGCAATTGTGGTGGTCTAAGGTATGTAATTTGCTCATCTTTTTAGAGGTTTACAGCTCAATTACACTGATAGGATTCTCACCAAAATCAATCTCTTCATGCTGCTAAATATTACAAATTGGGCTAGTTGGGTACAAGGACTTCCCGTATGGATTGAGTTGGTTGGTCTGAAACACTTTAGGGTGTCAACTATGACTAGGCTGACTTTTGTTTCATTTCCCTTTTAAGATGTTTTTTGTTTTACCTCACTGGCCTTTTTGTATAAATATAATTCAAATCAACCCTTTCATAAGTGAATGGGTCAATAGGGTCACGTCTAGGTAATGCGCTCACTAAGTCAATCTCTTCATGTTAATAGATGTCATAAAATGGGCAAGTTGGGTGTTGGCTGGCTCAAATACTTTAATGTGTCAAATATGATTAGGTTGACTTTCTATCTATTTCCTTTTAAATATATTATTTTGTTTTACGTGACTGGCATGTCATGGATTAAACATAGCTCAAATCGAGCCATGCGTAGGTGAATGGGTCAATAGTTTCACGTGTAGGTAAAATGCTCACTAATGACACTATTTTCATGTTACTAGATGTCATAAAATGGGAAGTTGGGTACAAGGACTTTCCGTATGGGTCAAAGTTGTTGGCTTGAAACACTCATAAGAGGTGAGTATCTTAAGAAATACACTCGTAAGGTACACATCCAAGCTCCGCAAATTGCCGCTAACATGGCAAAGAGGTGAGAGTGTCTTGAGAAACAAAGTGGTTCTAGGCAGTGTCTTTGTTGCATTTTCATCTTGTTTATTTTTTCCTTGTTTATTTTTCGGTACTTGACTCATTTATGTTTAGCGCACAGCTTACTGAAGCATACCAAATGGCTCTTGTTCTCTGAGGTTATAAAGGCTTATACTCAAACACAAGCTGTACAAGTTGACTTTGAGGTGGGTACAGAAGAAACTTTCTTGCTTGTTTCATGAAGAATCTTCTTACATAGTGAACAGAAGACAAAGGTCTATCTCTAATACAAGATACTAGTTCTTGATCCTCATAGTGCAACTCAAGCTATTATGAGAGACCCAGAGTTATATTGTTACTAAAAGTGTTTATGGTTTATAATTGCTCATCATCATTCATCAAACAATGCCCTTTAAATAGGGAGAATACAATAACAAACTCTCCTCTAAACTAGGAAATCAAATCAAGAAATAATCATAAGAGATCATGCATATCTAGTTACAAGAATAAATCAAATCCAATATTAATTTATAATATGCATCGGCTAAGACTCCCCCTCAGTTTGAGCGGGTGGTAGATCGACGCTCAAGCTGGAACAAAAGGACTGAAATAACTGTTGAGGAAGTCCCTTAGTAAAAATGTCGGCATACTGGAGAGCTGAAGGAACATGAAGGACCTGAATTTGGCCAACCCGAACTTTATCTCGAACAAAATGTATATCTATTTCTATGTGCTTTGTGCGTTGGTGCTGAACCGGGTTGTCGGACATATAAACCGTAGAAACATTGTCATAAAAAAATGACGGAGGCTTGGCGTAGCGGAGCATGCAATTCAAGGAGTAAGTTGCGGATCCATGTGGCCTCAGCCACGGCATTGGTGACACCTTTATATTCCGCCTCAGCGTTGGACCTGGAAATAGTGGGTTGGCGTTTGGAAGACCATGAGATCAGATTATCACCCAGAAAAACACAATAGCCACTGGTGGATCACCGAGAATCAGGGCAACGCCCCTAGTCTGCATCCGAATAAGCCACCAACGAGTGTGTATTAGATTCCGCCAAACGAATACCATAATCAACCGTGCCTTGTAAGTATCTCAATATAAGCTTGAGAAAAGCGTAGTGCGGATCCCGTGGGGCATGCATGAACAAGCAAACCTGTTGGACAACATAGGTAATGTCCGGTCGTGTAATGGTGAGGTACTGTAATGCACCGGCAAGCTACGGTACAATGTAGGATCATGATACAACGGGCCATCCGTGGCGCTTAACTTAGCAGATAAGTCGACCGGAGTGGCACAAGGTTTGCAGGAAGACATGGATGCTCGGGCAATGATGTCTTTGGTGTACTACGACTGGTCGAGAAATAAGCCATTGGTTGTCTTAGTCACCTTGATCCCTAAAAAATGATGTAAATGACCCAAGTTGGTCATTGCGAATTCGCGTGAGAGCATGCGAATAATGTCCTGTAACAACTCATTGGAAGAAGCGGTGAGAACAATATCATCAACATAAAGAAGTAAATAGGCAGTTTGATCACCGCGAGTGTAGATAAAAAGTGAGTTGTCGCACACACTGCTACGAAAGCCGTGCGACATGATGTGGGTGGCAAATCGGGTATACCATGCACGAGGAGCCTGCTTCAGGCCATAGAGAGACTTTTTCAACCTGCAAACATGGTTGAGAAAGCGGCGATCGACAAACCCAGGGGTTTGATTCATATACACAGTTTCGTTTAGTGTGCCGTGAAGAAAGGCGTTCTTGACATCCAACTGATGAATGGGCCAAGACCGAGAAACTGCAAGAGATAACACTCTCTGGATTGTGGCCAGTTTGACAACTGGACTAAATGTGTCCTCACAATCGATACCCACCGTTTGAGATTGCCCGTTAACGACTAATCGTGCCTTGTAGCGTTCGAGGGACCCATCTGATTTAAACTTGTGCCGAAATAACCACATACACCGAATGACCGGTCGGTCATAAGGGCGAGGCACGAGCTCCCATGTATCGTTTACCTGTAAAGCAGTAACTCTGCCTGCATAGCATGTAACCAATGAGGGTCGGCAAAGGCTTTGGCATAGGATTTGGGAACGGGGGAAATTGATGTGGATAGGAGGGTGGTATGTGTCTTGGATCGGGTGGTCATGGGATGGGTGTTGGTGGATAGTTTCGGCCGTGATATAGGTGGTGGTGGGGCAGCCGTGGGTGGCGGTTGGGGTGAAGGAGGGGCGGGTGTAGGTGGTTGGTTGGTGGGAGGATGCCTCGGGCGGCAGGAGTAGGTAACGGTGACCCGGGGTTTCGGTTGGGGTGGTGGGGTGGGTTTTGGAGAAGGGCGGGAGGGGTTGGAGAAGGTGAAACGCGGAGGAATGGTGTCGTCAAGGAAGGAGTAAGAGGTGGGTGGGGCGGTGTTGTGGTGCGGGAAAGAGTGTTCATCAAAGGTAACGTGGCGGGAGATGATGACCCGCCGGGTGTTGGGGTCAAAACACCAGTACCCCCAAAAATCAGGGGGGTACCCTAAGAAGATGCAGCGTATGGATCTGGGATGGAGTTTGTGGGGTTGGGTGGCCGATGTGTTCGGGTAACAGGCGCACCCGAAAACCCGAAGTGGTCGTAGGTGGGGTGGCGAAGGTATAAGGCAAAGGTGCGTGTAAAGAAGTTGAGGCGTTTAGTAGGGAAGATGTTGTGTAAATGGGTGGCCGTGTGAAGGGCTTCGATCCAAAAGGGCGGTGGTAAGTGGGCGTGGATCCGGAAGGAGGGAATGATGTCGTTAAGACGACGTATCATACGCTCGGCGCGACCGTTTTGTGGGGAAGATTGTGGGCAAGAGAAACGGAACAGAAGGCCATGTTGGGTTGCAAAGTTTTTAAAGGCATGGTTATCAAATTCTCCCCCTAAGTCGCATTGAAAGGTTTTGATGTGTCGGTTAAATTGGGTGGTTTTTTGAGACGGTGAAATTCGGTAAATGTAGTGAAGGTCTCAGATTTATATCTAAGTGGGTAGACCCAGACAAAATTGGAGAAATTGTCAATTAAAACCATGTAGTATTTATATCCGGTTTGGCTTAGTATTGGTGATGTCCATAAGTCACAATGTATAATATCAAACGGGGAAAACGTAAAAGAATTAGATTCATAGAAAGGTAACCATTTGCTATTAGATAAATGGCAGGAATTGCAAAAAGAAGAACGTTTACTTGAATTACAAGATAAACCAAAAGGTCTAGTTAAAACATCAAAAACTTGTTTGCCGGGGTGGCCGAGACGTTCATGCCATGGTGAAGTTGGAGAGGTAACGGAGCAAGCTTGTGGCGGAAGGATGGGCGGTGAGACTGGATAAAGATCACCCGTACTGTTATGGCGGGAAAAGAGTCGTCCAGTTTTGAGGTCCTTCAAAGAAAAACCAAATGGGTCAAATTCCATAGAGACATTATTATCACGTGTAAAACGACGGACGGACACCAAGTTTTTAATAATGTGGGGGCTATAAAGTATATTAGGGAGAATATAGGTACGGTTTTGTATGGGAAGGTAGTCGGTGCCCGAACCCTCGATTGGTATACAATTGTCGTTGCCGACTAATAGTTTAGTATTTATAGGAAACGAGTCATGGTGTTTAATGATACCTTTGTTGTCAGTGATGTGGCGTTCGGCTCCCGTATTCATGATGAGGTCCGGGTCGTTGTAATTGAAATGCATGGTGCTAAAAGCTTGGCTGAGATCCGATGGGCTCAAGCATCATACCCGGGTGCTGAACCAAAAGAAGGTGGGCTAGGGTTAGCTGTGTAGTGGGCCGCATGGGTATTAGGTGGCTGATTGGGCCGCCAATTTGTTTGGGTCGGATATGGGCAAGGAGGTGTGTTCCACCAAGCCTAGGGTGGGTAGGAGTGTTGGTTTTGAAAGGCCCATGAAGACCCTGGGTGGCCCCCCCGAAAACCACGACCTCGACCGCTTCTGCCTCGGACGAGTTGGGTGTGGCGACCGCGTCCCCGCCCCCGATAGGGGGAATGGGCCGAGCCATGTGGTGGTGCCGTGTTGTTGTCGGAGGCTGAAGTGGGGTCGGAGGTTTTCGGTGAAGCGTGTGAAGACGGTGGTGCGGTGGGGGTAACCAGAACGGACGAAGGTTGCTGTTGGCGGGCCTCTTGTCGGAGAACTTCATCAGTGAGCATTGTGCGAGCCAAATCCCAGTCAGCCTTCTGAGAGTTGATTAGGGAGGCGGTGGTGTTGAATTCAGCGGAGAGACCGCGAACAAGCTGAAGCACGAGGCGTGATTCCGGGACAGGTTGATCGACATCGGCCAGTTGATTTGCGAGATCTTTGAGTTGTTTGCAGTAGTCATCGACGGAGCTGCAAGCCGCGTGTGTGAGATTCACGAACTTGGTCTCGAGGGCTGCAGCTTTGGCCTGTTTATTGCTGAGAAAGATCTTCTCAAGCTTTAACCATGTGGACCGAGCAGAAGCCTTGGTGTCGAGGATGCGGGTCAGCAGATCATCCGAGACGGTGCTATATATCCATTGTGAGACTAAGGCATCTACCTCCTTCCAGGCCGAGTATGTAGGATCCTTAGGATTCGGAGGAGGTGTGTCATCGATGTGATCAACGACTCGATACGCGACCGAGTGAAACTTGAACAGTTTCACCCAGGAGGAGTACGTGACCGAGGTGCCATCAAGGGTGCGAATTTTGGATTGTATATTGGTGACAGAGTAGGCGGGATGTAGGGTGGTGGGTGGTTTGGGTGTCGTTGGTGAGGGTGGGGATGGTGGTTCGTTGGGTTTGGTCATGGTGTGGCCGAGGCCACAGGATGAAGAGAGGGTAGGAGGAAAAAATCAGAACCGAAGCTCTGATACCATAAAAGTGTATATGGTTTATAATTGCTCATCATCATTCATTAAACAATGCCCTTTAAATAGGGAGAATACAATAACAAACTCTCCTCTAAACTAGGAAATCAAATCAAGAAATAATCACAAGAGATCACGCATATCTAGTTACAAGAATAAATCAAATCCAATATTAATTTATAATATGCGTCGGCTAAGAGTTACTTCCATATACCATTGTTTTTCTTCACATATAGTTTTCCTTAAATTTGTTGATTTGGTTTGCAGATTCAAGCTGCTGCTGTCAACCAATGGAAGTTGGTTGTGAGATGGATACAAAAGAAGTTTTCTTGCTGTTCATGAAGAATCTTCTTGCATATTGAACAGAATACAGAGGTCTATTTTCCATACAATATCCTACCTCGTGATCCTGATAGTGTCAATCAGGCCATTATTAGATACCCATAGTTTTATTTTTACTTCTACCTACCATTGTTTTTCTTTTCACATTTTTCTCTTTTTAATCAGTTTTCTTTATGTTTGTTGATTCTGTTTTGTAGATTCAAGCTACTGTTGTTGCTCTTTGTAACATCTGGGGCCTTCTATAGCCCCTTGAAGGCTGGAATACAAGAAGAATGAAGTGTTAACCTGAGAAATCACAGAACAGATAGAACTCTTTTTCTTGATAAAAAAATGATCGACTCTTTTAATTATGATGAAAAGAATGAAGATTACAAGGCTTTAAATAGGTAAGCAAATTGTAATCTAATAACAACTCTAATCCCATAAAACTAGGAAGAAGATAAGACTCTAACTAATAAAAATAACTAATTAATTAAAACTACTACTAATGACACTTTTAGTCCTTAGACTTATAATCTATAATCTCCTCCTACCACCCTTTAGAGATTGCCAAACGCCCCATGATATATTGTATTTTACCCTTCGGTATTGATACTTTCACATGAAGTTTTATGTTTTGGTTTCAGGTGACATTATGAAGTGTTTATATCAGTAATGGAAGTGTTACAACTTTCTATGTTTCATAGAGTACACATAGAAAGACTTGAATGATAAATCCTAGTTATCTCTATCACTCTATATCTTCTTTCATGCACCACTGCAGTACACAATCCCACCTCTTAATTTCTCTCTTATCCTCCCCTAAGGTTTTGTTTTGCATAATTGTGTGTGCATTTTCGGCAAATTTCTGCTGTTTGTATGTTGGTTTTCAAGTTTGATGGTGCAGTGTGATTTCTGAATGCTGTAATGTTTGCCTTCTTTATTCTGATTGTATGCTGAATCAGAGGGAAAAGTTGATTACAGATACTCTGTGTGCATTGTGAGTGAGATTTCTTCCTTTATCCTTTTTGAATAATCAAGGATTCTCTTAACACTTAGCCAGCGGAGCTATGCAGGATTGGACATTGTTTTGACTATTTCAGGTTGTTATCTTGTCACTTCACTACAATTGGTTTCTACTTTAGTGCTTTGATGAAATGCTTACTAAAGTCACTCTCTTCGTGTTACTAGATGTCACAAAATGGGCAAGTTGGCCACAAGACTTTGCGTAATGGGTCAAGCTGGTTGGCCTGAAACACTCTAGAGCATGTCAATACGTTTATGGTGACTTTCGAGCCTTTTTCTTTTCATATTCTTTTTTGTTTTACCCATGTAGCTTGTCAATGTCCAAGTAGTATAATTACTTCATTAAGTTCTTATTTCACATTGATATATAAGTTCCATCTATTGATGATAATAATGACTGGCATTTGTTTAGATGGCTTTCAAACTATATGGTATGCCACCTGGAAATTGTGGTGGTCTCAGGTATGTATTTTCCTCATGTATTTAGAGGTTTACAACTCTTACTGTATGGTATAATGACTCTCATTGTTTTAAATGGCTTTAGAACTGTACGGTATGCTAGCTAGCAATGTGGTGGACTAAGTTACAAATGCTAACTTGAATGTAGGATGAAATATGACAGCTTTGGCTTTATGTTAGGAAGGGAATGCACAAAAGCACTTTTTCACTTTTGTAGTAAGCGACTAAAAGATGAATATGTATGTGAATATGTGAGAGCCACTTTGCCTTATAAATGAATCATGATTTCTGTTAATCCAAAATTTCAAAATCACAACCTGTCGGCTCTAATTATTATCACAAAGTTGGCTTTCTGTTATCACTTAAAGGTTCTGTTCTCCCTCCTTATTTTTTATAGTTGTTTTTTATAATATTATTACTAACACTTGACCGTTTTAGGTCTATAGATTCAATTTTTTGGGTTGGCCAATGTGTTTTAATGCTGATTTTTAACTTGAGCTTGAGAAATCAAGTGTGTTTGAACCCAATTGGGTAAGTTTCAATAGATGCAAAACAAGTTGCTAATAGTACAACAGGCTGTTAAACGACATATTTAATTATAATTTGCTTCAAGTTGGGTAATCATGTGTTGTTATGAGATGTTGGTACAGAAAGTGTTACATATAATTTTTATGCTTGTCATTTTTTCTGTTAAACTAAGATGCCTTAGGGTTGTATGGTTCAGATATCCAACTGGATTTGCACAGAACATTAAAGGCTGGTTTGGCGATATTTTAGGTCCTCTGTTAATATTAAATCTCACATATAATACATACAAGCTTGTTTTATGCACTATGTTGTGTTTTTCATTTTTCTTGTCTTTTTTCTTATTTGATGGTTTTGTTATAACGGAGGTGGTGTTAGGTTAAAACTGCCCTTCTTTAGTTATTGAGCGGGTAAGTACTCTTTAATTGGTGTTATGAGATGTTGGGAGATAACTTTATGTGAGGATGTCGCAAGGGAGTCAAGTCATGACTCATCCTTTCTTTCTCTTCGCCTTTAGCCTTTCAATCATTAAATATTCAAGTACTGTAGCATCCGTCTACTATCCTTTTTCTACACACATATTTGTCATTTTAAAAGGTACTCTTAAATATTGTTGAATTCGTTAGCAGATTCAAGTTGTTGTTGCTCTTCATAACACAAGGGGTCTTTCGGTCCATCTACTATCATTTTTTTGTACATATTTTTATCATTTAAACAATTACCTTAAGAATGGTTGAATTGGTTTGCAGATATTGTTGCTCTTTACATAATAATGAGGGATGAGGAAGCCTTTCAAGAACTGCAAGAAATGGTGTAGTTTATTGGTCAGAAAAGAGAAGTTGTATTTGGTGATGCTTCACTTGCATCCTCTTTTTAGATCTTAATAATTTGGATAATAGGAGTCAAGAATGGCCCAACCACTTGTTAATTGCACAAACATACTTACATGCAGTCCATTCTTATACGTAAAAAAAGGTACAGATTTGATTTTATATTAGGCGTCCTTTTGTTGTACTAATAGTGTGTTTCTTGTGCTAAATTAGGTTGCCAACATTATAGTAAGAAGTTTAAGTCTTTAGAAAGTAAATTATTATATGGGCCTATATCTTCTCATGTTGGGGGAGGTTGCAGTTTGAGATTCTTACCTTTGCTACATCTATCATCATGCATCTTCTCCACGGTACACAATTTCTTATGCATTTCAACTCTGCATAGTTAGAGAATTTTAACTTGGATCAAACATACAATCGAATGAAAAAACAGAGAAGCAAAACAATATAGTCGAATGCAATCAACTTTATTAACCGAAAGCTTACTAAACTTCAGCAGACCCTTATTAACCGATCTACCAAATTTCTCGGTCAAACCCAACTTCAACGTTCACCTGATTTCCCCACGTGCAACTTCCTTTGAACCGGTCAATATTCACCCAACATTCTCCCCCTGAATGTTGACCTCTTTCTTCAATTCTTCCATTCCAATTAGACTCTACGTCTCAACAAACTTAACCAACGGTAACGCCTTGGTTAAAATATCGGCTTTCTGCAGCTTTCCACTAACTTGTTCCATACTAATCTGATCTCTTTGAACACACTCACATATGAAGTAGTGTTTGGTGTCTATGTGTTTACTCCGTCTATGAAAAATATGATTCTTCATAAGTGTGATCGCTGACTCGTTATCCACAAACAATTTGACCTTCTGCGCCTCTTTACCCCACAACTCGCTAACCAAATTTCACAGCCACAGACCTTGGAATGCTGCAGATGTTGCAGCCATGAAGTCCGCCTCACACGAACTTAGAGCAACTGTATTTTGTTTCTGAGACACCCAAGTAACAAGGTTGGTTAGAGTAGTAAAAGGCTACTCCAGCTGTGCGTCGATGATCTTCCGCATCTATACCATAGCTACTGTCACTATATCCCACTAGTGCACCATCTCCACCTTTTTTATACTTCAGTCCATACGTCATGGTACCTTTTATGTATTTGAGGATGTGCTTAACAGCTGCATAATGACTCTCCTTTGGAGCCTGCATAAACCTACTTACTACACCAACGGAATAACTAAGATCCGGTCTTGTGTGAATTAAATATCGAAGGCTCCCTATCAACTTTCGATATTTTGCTGCATCAACATCCCTTCCATGTTCATCTTCAATGAGCTGCAACTTAGGCTTCATTGGTTTTGTAGTTGCATTAAAAGTGTTAGACAATAATTGTGTTTACATATGTCAAGGATTGTGATTATGCTAGATTATAGTTTACTATATTTAGCTGATTGTATTTTATAGAAACTGAACATGAAGATCGTTTTCTTATTATTGAAAAGTTACCCCCAAGTTACACACTAAACACCTATTTATAGTAGTTAGAAGGACTAACTAACTATTTACACATTTTACCCCTACACTATGCTATTGTTACAAAAGAATTCTATACAATACAAAGAATTACACTAACACTTCGGAAGCAAACTAGACTTCGGAATAAATCATCTAAACTTCGGAAGTATATAAGCTTCGGAAGTATAACAATCACCCCCTTAATTCTTTGATTGAACCTACTCCAAGCATTCTTTATACTAGAGCCAGTCACTAAGAGATCATCTACATATACTCCAATTATGACTGATCCAGTTTTAGACTGATTAATGTATACAGCATGCTCTTGTTGACACCTCATAAAACCAAATTCTATTAAGGTATCATGCAACTTCTCATTCCAAGCCCTAGGAGCCTGCTTAAGGCCATATAGAGCTTTAATGAGCCTATACACTAACCTTTCCTTGCCTGATTTCACAAAACCCTCTGGTTGTGTCACATACACTTCTTCCTTTAAATCTCCATTTAAGAATGCTGTTTTGACATCCAGATGATGAACCTTCCACTTCTTTGTAACTGCTAAGGCCAGAATCAACCTCAGTCTCTAACCTAGCAACAGGAGCAAACACCTCCTCATAATCAACTCCATACTTCTGAACATAGCCCTTCACCACCAATCTAGCTTTGTGCCTGATAACCCTACCATCTGCATTCCTTTTTAGTTTGAACAACCATTTAACACCTATAGGTTTCACCTTCCTTGGACATTCAACTAATTTCCAAGTTCCATTCTTCTCTATGCTATCAATCTCATCTTGCATAGCCCTTCTCCACTCAAGACTACCCTTCGCTTGCTCATAGTTGATTGGCTCTTCAACCAACAATAACTCTGATTCATTGATAATAGGTGGTTCAAATGGAATCTGTTCTAATACCTCAGACCTAGTAAACACATCACTCAGACTTGTAAAACCTCTGGGTGGGGTATCATCATAGGTTGATCTAGGAATTTCTGCACCTTCCATAGGATTATTCCTGCTTACACCCCCTGAGTTCTCCAACCCCTCACCTGAATTAGAGTGTCCAGTCAAAGTCACTGGATTCACCAGTTGAGGAAGTCGAGTAAGATTCATTACCAGCATTGACATCAGAAGTCTGATCCAGTTGGTCTGACATTGACACTCTAAGTGCACCTCCACTTAAGCCAAATGATGCATACTTGTGACTTGACTCACTAGTATTGCAAGTTTCCCACTCCCATGGTTTTTCTTCTTCAAACTTCACATCCCTGCTTACTACAATCCTTCCAGTCATGGGATTATACAACCTATAGGCTTTAGACCCGGGTTCTATGCCTAGGTGTACCATAGGAACACTCCTATCATCCAACTTCTTTACCTGGTGACTCAGAACTTTTACATGTGCCTTACACCCAAATACCCTCAAGTGTTTTATCTTTGGCTTTCTTTCAAATAGCTTCTCATATGGGGTCATGTTCTCTAAGGATTTAGTGGGACTCCTATTGAGAATAAACACTGAATGTCTGACTGCTTCAGCCCAAAGTTCCAAAGGCATATGCATTGCCTTTAGAATGGACCTAGTCATGCCCATAACCGTTTGATTTCTCCTTTCCACTACCCCATTTTGCTGCGGAGAGTAGGGGGCAGTAAGGTATTTCTTAATACCTTCAAGGCTGCATAAGTGTTCAAAGTCCCTTGAAGTAAATTCTCCACCTCTATCAGTTCTAAGAGCTTTCAATTTGTAGGCAGTTTCTGACTCAACTTGGGCTTTAAACATCTTGAATGCTTCTAGAGCCTGATCTTTGGACTTGAGTAAATACACCCACATGAATCTTAAACAATCATCCACTAGAAGCATGAAGTACCTGTTCCCAGCATGTATGGGTGGGTCTATTGGCCCACACAAATCAGCATGAACCAATTCAAGGGGTGTGTCAGCCCTGTAGTTACTTGAACTAGGGTATGGTTGACTTCTATGTTTTCCCACCAGGCAACTTTCACATAGCTGTGATCTATGGTTTATCTTGGGCATTCCCTTCACCATATTATGTTTAGACATGCGATTAAAGGTATCAAAACCCAGGTGTCCTAGCCTTGCATGCCATGTCCATGCTTGGTCATGCATCACTGCAAGCAAACACATGGGGTTTGTCACATTGAGTCTTATCTTGTACAACCTGTTTTCAGATTTCTTCACCTTCATCAAGGTCTTTCCACTGCTTTCATATACCCATAGGTAACCATCTTTTATCAAGATTTGACAGTCCAATTCATCTAGTTGGCCCAGGCTCAGGATATTACTCCTCAGTGTAGGTATGTAGTAGACTCTTGTCACTACCCTGTGTTCACCATTGCTGCATTTAAAGCAAATGGAGCCTCTACCCCTAATTGCAACCACTGACCCATCCCCAAACTTCACCTTCCCTGTAATTGCTTCATCCAGTTCAGTAAAATGGGCTTTGCTGCCAGTCATGTGGTTGCTTGCCCCATTATCAAGGTACCAGGTACAACTATCACCAGCATCTGGCAGATCGTGTGGGAACACAGCTTGTTCTTGAAGCAGGCCCATGTCCTGTTGTACCATCAAGAGTGTTGGTTCTTGATCCTCTTGAGTTTGAGCCAAGTGTGCTACATGGTCCCCCTTTCTTGGAGCCCTGCACTCATTCGAAAAATGCCCTAATTTGTCACAATTGAATCATCTCACATTTCTTTTGTCCTTCTTGTTGGTGTTGGGACTCTTATCACCTCCATCATCTCTGGATCTGTTTCCTCTGGCTTTGGGCATATCTTCCCCTTCCCTTTTCTTTTCTTTTATTGTCCCATCCACTTGGTCGTGGATTTTGAACCTTTGATTCAGTTTTGGCATTTTCTTGCCATTCACTCTTTGTCAAGAGTAACTGCCCTGAGGAGTTCTTGGGCTGAGAAACTGGTTTTACCCTTTCTTCGTATGCCTTTAGCCTCCCTACTAAATCTTCAAAACTCATCTCTTCCAGGTTAGCGAATTGCTCTATGGCAGCCACTATAGGGAGAAACCTCTCTGGGGCCGCCTTCAAGAACTTTCTAACTTGCTTTGTGGCTGGAACGCTTGTCCCCATAGCCCTATACCGCGACACCAATTCTCCCATCTTGCCCGCAAACTCATCTATTGAGTCCGACTCTCCCATCGATAGCATTTCAAACTCACGATCAAGGGTTTGAATTTTTGCCTGCTTTACTCTTTCTTCACCTACATAGCGTTTCTTCAAGGCTCCCCATATGTCTTTTGCTGACTTGAATGCAGCCACCTGCATTAGCACATCCTCCGACAACGATTGGAATATGAAGGCTCTTGCCTTCTTGCCTAGTTTGGCATCCACTGCGTCTTCAGTGGGTGGTTCTATGGCATCCCAGAGCCCCTGGGCATCCATGAACACCTCCATCTTTATCGCCCAGGAGGTGTAATTCGTCGTTGTAAGTAATGGGATCTTGAACGAAATTGAGTCGCTACCGTCTTTCAGCACTACTTTCCTGCCTTGGTCTGCCATCAGAATGAGATGAGATATCGAATCAGGTGGTAAATTGGTTCAAGGTTTTCGAAGAGGAAGATGATGGATCGAGAGCCTATGTTAGCTCTGATACCATCTGATAGAAACTGAACATGAAGATCGTTTTCTTATTATTGAAAAGTTACCCCCAAATTACACACTAAACACCTATTTATAGTAGTTAGAAGGACTAACTAACTATTTACACATTTTACCCCTACACTATGCTATTGTTACAAAAGAATTCTATACAATACAAAGAATTACACTAACACTTCGGAAGCAAACTAGACTTCGGAAGAAATCATCTAAACTTCGGAAGTATATAAGCTTCGGAAGTATAACATATATAAAGGCTATCTTGTACACCTGGAAAATACACAATACAATCTCCCTTAAGGTTATGTCATATAAATTTCTTCGTTAAGGTCACCGTGTAGAAATGATGTCTTAACATCTAATTGCTCTAGATGTAAGCCCTCTATAGCTATTAGACTTAGAACCAATCTGATGGTTTTCATTTTCACAACTGGCGAGAAGATCTCATCGTAATCAACCCCCTTCTTTTGCTGAAAACCTTTGACTACTAAGCGAACTTTGTATTGTTTAGACCCATCATGTTCTTCCTTGACCCCGAAGACCCATTTATTATATAGAGCTCTTTTATCTGGCGGAAGCTTGGTTAGTACCAATGTTTTTTTTTCATCAAAGAACTCATATTATCTTTCATAGCATGCTCCCACTAAAGCGAATCTTTCATCTTAACAACTTTAGACTCTGAACTCCCACTATCAGAAACTCCCACTGCTTCTTCATCTCCGCCCATATTGTCATCTTTAAACTCTGGGGCTTCAGTTTTAGTGTTTGATTCTGGCTATGTTGTTTGTTTATTTGCATCAATTTCAAATTCAACCTGCTCTTTCTGAACTTGTGAGTTTGCTGTAATTCTGTCTTTATACAACTTCGCCTCGTTGAATGTCGCATGCTTGCTTCTGACTACCTTTTTGCTTTCAGAATCCCAAAGCCTGTAGCCCATAGTATCCGACCCATATCCAATGAAGGTGTACTTCTTAGCTTTACCATCAAGTTTATCATTGTCTTTCACTAGATTATAGGCACTGCACCCAAAGACTTTCAAATGCTCGTATTTGACTGCTTCCCCTCTCCATTCTTCTTTTGGTATCTTGAATCCTAATGGTACTGACAATCCCCGATTGATTAAATAAGCAGCAATGTTGATTGCATCCGCCCAGAACATCTTTGGAAGCCCGTAATTAAGTCTCATACTTCTGGCTCTCTCATTTAACGTTCTGTTCATTCTTTCAGCCACTTCATTTTGTTGAGGAGTGCCTGGGATTGTCTTTATCATCTGAATACCGTGTTCAACACAATAATCAAGAAACTGAGTGTTGATGTATTCTCCTCCGTTGTCTGACTTCAAGCATTTTACTTTCAAATCAGTTTCCGATTCAACAGCAGTTTTCTATTTCTTAAAAGTATAAAAGACATCAGATTTATTTTTAAGAAAATAAACCCATACCTTGCTTGTTGAATCATCTATGAAGGTGACGTAGTAATGAGCTCCTCCCAGAGATGGAACCGAGGTCGGTCCGAATACCTCATTGTGAAAAAGCTCCAATTTCTAAGCTTTCAGTCCTTTCCCGTCTTCATAAAAAATACTTTCTTCTTTCTCCCAAAGATACAAGGTTCACAAAATTCGTATTCAACCTTTTTAAGTTATGGAAGTTTACCTTTCGCAACGAGCATCTTTATTCCCTATTCACTCATATGACCGAGTCGTTGGTGCCACAAACTGGATTGACTCGGTCTGCTCGTCATTGAGTTTAACCCATCCACTGGAACTTCAGCCATGTAAAGAGTCCCCTTCTTTTTTCCTCTTGCG
The DNA here is from genome assembly GCA_025215565.1 of Flaveria ramosissima. Classification (NCBI taxonomy): domain Eukaryota; kingdom Viridiplantae; phylum Streptophyta; class Magnoliopsida; order Asterales; family Asteraceae; genus Flaveria; species Flaveria ramosissima. The sequence goes on from CM046038.1 coordinate 264,652, forward strand.
ATTACGAGGTTCCCTTTTACTACTGTCCATTGTCCTCCGCCGAACATGACATCGTATCCCTGATCATCTAATTGCCCAATAGAGATTAGCTTCTTTTTCAGGCTAGGAATGACCCGAACATCCTTTAACGTCCACGAGGTACCCAATGAAGTTTTCAAATCAATATCTCCCGATCTTGTAACATCAAGAGTGTGGTTGTTTGCCAAACGGACTTTACCAAAGTTACTTATTTGGATTTCTTCATCAACTTCGTGCTAGAGGTAGCATGAAAAGATGCACCAGAATCCATAATCCATGACTCAGTTGAGTTCTCCACATAGCAGATAAGAGCATCGGAATCACAATAATCAACAGTTATATTGACTTCCTTTTTATCTTTTGAGGTAGACGGGTTTGGGTATTGACTTCTGATATCACCCAGTTTCTTTACAGTTCCAACATTGGATGTTTTTCCTGGGCTTTGACTAACCCCTCTTTCTGGATTTTGATCTTCCTCTGCTAGCCCTCCTTTCTTTTTTTCTTCCTCTTACTTCAGTGCTTAGTAAAGCACTCGATGATTCCCCTGAAGCTTTTCTTCTTATATCCTCCTCCAAATCAGATCCCGGACTGCATCGGTAGTAAGCTTAGTGGTTCCAGATGAACTACTAACTGCAGTGACAGTCCCTGACCAACTTTTTGGTAATGAAGATAAAAGCAACAATGCCTGAACCTCATCGAGTTTTATATCAACTAACAATAATCCAGAGATGACAGTGTTGAAGTTGCTAATATGAGTGTTAACAGATGCTTCTTCTTTCAATCTCATGTTCACCGGTTCTCTAATCAGAAAGACTTTATTTGCAGCAGATGGTTTCTCATACCTGTTTGACAACGCATCCATAATGACTTTAGTTGTCTTCTCTTCCAGAATATTGAAAGCAACATTCTTTGACAAAGAGAGTCTGATGACAGAAACAACTTTTTTGTTAAGAGTAGCCCAGTCTTCATCTGAAGTCTTATCCGGTTTCTTTCCAAATAGGGTGGCTTCCGAATCCTTCTGAACCAGCAAATCCTCGATTCACCATCCAAAATCATGACCATCGAATTTCTCTATTCTTGTTTTCCCGTCCTCAGCCATTATTCCAGACCACAAATGCTCAACAGTCGAGTCAAAACTGAGAATAGTGACAAACACAATAGTGGCCGACCGCTTGAACTTGAGTGTTTTTAACGAGTTTGATACGAAACACACGAATAAAGAACAATAAACAATAAACAGAGACACAAGAGATTTATAGAGGTTTGGTCGCGATGTGCAACCTACGTCCTCTTGGGGCAACTAGGGTTTTTTCTTTTTATTGAGTGATAAAGCTTACAAGTACAATGAGAAGTATATATATACTACAATTAGAGTTAATCCTTTTAGTTAATAATCTAACTAAACTGGACCTAATTAGAACTTGGGCCGGCCGACCCAACCGCTCCAAATTAATTCACCCGAAGCCTACACCCAACACCCCACTCGCAGCTGTTAAAGTCTATGATTTCAAACAATAATCTTCGTGTTTCACTTAATTCTGTTTTTTTCCTTTGTAATTCCTGCCCTATGGGAAAATCCTCAAAAATGCATTTATCTAATTCAAATCATAAAAGCACACTTGCATTAGAATTAGTATTTTGTGATGTTTGGGGTCGAGCCTCTGTTTCTTTGATCTATGGTCATCGTTATTTTTTACTTTGTGTGGATAATTTTACTAGATATATGTGGCTATTTCCTTTCAAACAAAAATCTGATGTTTTGGTTACCTTCAAACAATTCCACAAAATGGCGGAAAGACAATATTAAACACAACTCAAGAATGATTTTGTTGAGAGATGACATCGTCATGTTGTTGGGAGTGGTCTCACTCTTTTGGCCCAATCGGGTGTTCCGAAGCGGTTTTCGCAATTTCGCATTTGACATGCCACATACTTGATAAACCGCATGCCCTCTTGAGCGTCTTCAAATATTTCTCCATTTGAACATCTTTTCAAACGTAAACCTGACCTATCATTTCTTCGCGTCTTTGGATGCCTATGCTTTCCACACCTCCGCCCGTATAATCCACACAAGATGGATTCCCACTCCCTACCATGTGTCTTCTTAGGGTACAGCTCCTCCCATCACGGGTATCACTGTCTTGACCCTGTTACTAATCTTATTATTGTTGCTCGACATGTGCGGTTTCATGAGACATATTTTCCTTTTTTATGTCAAGATTTGTCCAACAATCACCCTCCCAATCTTGACCTTGAGTCTTCTGTTATATTCCAGTATCTTCAAAATAACTTACAAAACAAACCCTAAACTTTATTTAATGTCAAGATTGGTCCAACAATCACAACCCCCCACCCCCACCCCACCCAAAATCTTGACCTTGAGTCTTCTGTTATTTTCTAGTATCTTCATTCATCTTCACCCCTAGAATTTCTCATCTATGTTGGTAGAGCTTTGGTCTGGATATCAAATTTTTGTTGTTCCCCGCTGATGTGTTCAACCTTGATCAGTTGTTTCTCAACACATTCACGTATGAAGAAATAGCAAGTGTCAATATGTTTGCTTCTACCAAAGAACACTGGATGTTTCATTAGGTCAACTACAAATTTGTTGTCAACTTTAATCACCACCAGCTCCTTTTCCCTTCTTGTAATTTCAGCTAACAATCCCCTTAACCAAATCGATTGACAGGCTGCTGAAGTTGCAGACTTGCAGCCATAAACTCCAATTTGCAAGAGGATAAAGCCACTGTTGGCTGTTTTTGAGAGCTCCAAGCGATAGGTCCATCAGCAAAGTAGAACACTAGACCTGTAGTTCCTTTTCCATCATCCAGATCAATAGAATGATTGCGGTCACTAAATCCCAACAGCTTATCACTCCCGTTCCTTCAATAGTAAATTCCCAGATCTATAGTCCCTTTCACATACCTCAAAATCTGTTTTACAGCATGTGAATGAGTAGTTTCAGGCTCTTTCTTGTACCTGCTTACATATCCTAACGAGTATGCAAGATCTGGACGCGTATGTGTTAAGTACCGCAGACACCTGATAGGAACAGGAAATCGGCTATAGATCACTGTAAAAACAAGAACACGACAGTCTACTTCGAGAGGGACAAATCTCCAGTTACACCATACTACATAATCAAAATACTAGACTCGAAAATAAACTAAAGAAGATTCTATTTCTACTCCAGCAGGTTCGTAACTTCCCTCCCCACTATCTCCCTATTTGCTAGCAAATCTGTTTAAATTGCTTGACTGGGTCAAAGTGGGCCCAAGAACCCCACCAGGGCTGCCCACACCAGCTGGGTCGACACATGGTTCTGTATCAAATCTTCCCCCTCGTAGACACGACTTGTCCTCAAGTCGAAGCAAGGGCAGTGGTGGCATTGTCCAGCTTTTGATTTTCCAGAAGGCTCAATGGTTAGATGCTGAAATGTTGTAGAATTTTGGGTTTCTGATTGCACGCCTTGCAGCCTATAGTCATGACCCAAGATAGTGAATTCCAATGACATCTTGCTCCAGTTGGCTTGCACAGTATTAAGTGTGTCCAACCACTCAATTCCTAAGACCATGTCCAACACTAATAGTTTAAATCACTTACATATTTTATCACTTACTGCATTTAAATTAAAACTGTTAAGTGATATGTTTTCTAGCTGTTTCAGATGTCGCACTAATATGAGCCTTAGGGTTGTAAGGTCAGATCTCCAGATGGATTCGCACACAATAGTAAAGGTTGGTGTGGCGATATCCAGCTAGTTGCATGTGCATTGAATGAAGTGATGAAGCACCTTTTCAAGTACTACAAGAAATGGTGCTAGTACGTGGGCAAAAAATAGTTTTTGGTGACGCTTCACTTGAATCCTTTTTTCATTCTTAATAATCTAGATGTCATGTAACTAAGTATATCCTAGCTACTTGCTAATTGCAGAAACATACTTACATTAAGTCCATTTTCTATGTGAAGAAGGTGCAAACTTTACTTTATCTAGGTGTCATTTTTTGTACTAATATGATTATCTCTTGTGCTAAAACAGGCTGCCAACAGTACAACAAGCAAATGAACGTTGTATATTATTATAATTGGCTTCATGACTCTTGCTTTCTCTCTCTTTACCTTTAGCCTTTTAATCAGAGTCGCCTAGCAACAAGTATATATGTTGTTGATCGCCAACCTGCAGATCACTACAACCTGCCTTGTCTGCCCCTTGATCGTTAGAAGAACACCAGCTTGCTGCCCTCTCCTACCTTGTTGCTAGATGGCTCTGATACCAATTGATGGCACAAACCTTAACCGAACAGAAACAATGAAGAACACAAAATTGTTTTGATCAAACTTTTGATCGACTATTTTTTATTAAATAGAGAACTTAACACACACTTACAAAGACACCAATGACCCCTATTTATACTAAACCAACTTGCAGACCAAGTTACCCTACTTAGACTTAAACTAGGAAACAAAATCAAACTAAATTAAGTAACTAATTCAGACTCAAACAATTAAATAAATAACTTTACTAATTAACCTTTCTAAGTATTGGATATTGACAAGATTAACCAACAGTTAACAGCTCAATTAACTCAATTACTGTATGGTATAATGACTGTCATTTGTTTTAGGTGGGTTTTGGAACGATATGATATGGTAGCTGGCAATGTGGTGGACTCAGGTATGTATTTTCCTCATCTGTTTAGAAGTTTACAGCTCAATTACTGTATGTTATAATGGCTGTCATTGTAGATGGCTTTTGAACTGTGCAGTATGCTAGCCGGCAATGTGGTGAACTCAGGTATGTATTTCCTCATCTGTTTGGAGGTCTACATCACAATCACTTGGTAAGGAAATGCTAACTTCAATATAGGATGATATATGACAGCTTCGGCTTTAAGTTGGGAAGGGAATGCACAAAAGCACTTTTTCACTTATGTAGCAAGCTATTAAAAGATGAATATGTACGTAAATTCTTGAGAGCCACTTTGCCTTATACATGAATCATGATTGCAGTTAAATTCAATATTTCACAATCACAACCTTTTGGGTTCTAACTATTATGAAAAAAATTGGCTTTTTGTTATCACTTAAAGGTTCTGTTATCACTTGACCATTTTAGGTCTGTAGATTCCAATTTTTTAGGTTGGACATGCGTTATAATGCTGATTTTTAACTTGAGCTTGAGAAATCATGAGTGTTTGAATTGCTGAACTCAAGTGTTCAATTTTTTCATATATCAGAATGGTAAATGCGTGTTGATGCTGATTTTTAACTTGAGGTTTCACATGCGTTTGAACAAAATGGAGTAAGCATTAATCGACATCTAACCCACTT